>VZTJ01002259.1:501653-531534 GCA_013397795.1 Orthonyx spaldingii | reverse complement strand
CGTAATTTTTGCAAGGTATCCCAATCCTTCTCCTGGTATTTGTTTTATAGAAGAGGGAAACTAAAAAAGCAAGGCCCCTCCGATCTCTGCTGCCAACCTTGTTTTCTTCATGCATAAACAACATCTCCCTCTACCCTGCATAATTTAAAGCAACTGTGATCCGTGAAATCCAGTACGCTTTTCCCCTCCCCACACAAACTCAACTCCAGTCCCAGCTGTATGTACATCTAAAGAAGACATTTGAAGATGGATTTATGTGAGAAATATGATTCCCTTCTCTCAAAATAGGTTTCTTAAAATAATAATAAGGTCACTGCTTTGTTTAAGTTGAACTAAAACTATATAATCAAATTAACTAAGGACACAAAGCCAGCTGCTGTTTGTATTTCTGTGAAGCACCATTGCTGCCCTGTGGACCAGTACTACCCTTACACTAGAGTTAGCCCAGAGTTATTCTGAATTTAAATGAATTTAAATCAGATTAGAACTCAGGTCAAAGGTTTTCCAATAAACCATTTCTAAGGTACAATTGCTCTTGAATAAACACAAAAATCTGGGAGCATTATGCCTTTGTAAGTAGCTTTCCCAAAGTAGAACTAGGAACGCAGTGTATAAGTGCAGAAAAGCAGACGTGGATTTTTTTACTGGGATGTGGAATTAGGACACAATGCTATCTACACATCCATTGCCGTGCTGGTGGTGCCTCAGTCAGTGTGGGAAGGAGCAGAACCCAGCAGCCCCTCTTGTGACCTCATCTCCTCTGGGACAGTCCTGGCAGCACTGAGGCACAGCAAAACCAACCAGAAGCACCAGTTATTTGGCCCAGTGCATGCAGCACATAAATACTCTTCACAGTTCATACACAGAGTCCAGCATGTAGCTGGAAGGCCACTTGAAAAAGCATTCTTGTGAATGCACAGATGCATTTCATTGCATTTTGGCTTTTACAACTTGGCAATTATAAAGAACATCAAGAAGTTCTAAGGGATTATACTCCCAGAAGGCCTGAAGGACACCACATTTTACAGTTTCACTAGGGGCTGTATGGGGCTGTGGCTGGTGTGGGGCTGTGCTTTGTACTTGTGCTGAACACAGGGCTGATAATATAGAGATGGTTTTGTTATTGCTGAGCAGAGATTATGCAGAGCCAAGGCCTTTCCTGCTTTTCTGCAGCCACACTGGTGAAGGAATTTAGGAAGAGACACAGCCAGTTCAGGTGACCCCAACTGACCAAAGGGATATTCCAGACCATATGGCATCATGATCAGTGTAAAAGTGGTGGGGGAGAAGAAGGAGAAAAGGGGGTATATTTGGAGTGATGGTGTTTGTCTTCCTAACTGTTGCATGTAATGGGGCCCTGCTGTCCTGGGGATGCCTGAACACCTGCCCAACCATGGCAAGCAAGGAATTAATTCCTTGTTTTGCTTTGCTATAAAGCTGCCTTCATCCCAATCCAGGGATTTTCTACCTTTTACCCTTTCCATTCTTTCCCTGATCCTGCTATGGGGAAGTGAGTGAGTGGGCTGGCTGGGGTTACACCGGGATGGTCAGCAGGCCATCTTCTTAGCTTGCTCTTCCATGCATGTGCTTCCTTGAATCTTACTTTTCCATGAGTTTGCCATGGTCTGTAGCACTTAGCCAAAGGGCGATCTGAACAATGCGAGGAGTTGCTAAGCCAATGTGAGAAGAAGGGAAATCCTGGATGAAGTAACTGAGTTACTTAGCATACATGGTAAAAAACAAATTTGGAAAATTAACTCAATATCCCAGAGCTCCCATTTCATTCCTCTCTATTCCAGTCCATCCCAGGGGTCTCAGCTCCTCCTACTCCCTCTCAGAGCTCCCAGTCCATCTCAATTCATCCCAGTTCATCCCAGAGCTCTCAGTTCATCCCAGTTCACCCTGGTCAATCCCAGAGCTCCCAATTCATCCAGGCAGTGGAAAGCTACCTTGTATTCTAGTGACCAGAGACAGAACTCAAGGAAATGGGATGGAGCTGTGTCAGGGGAGGTTTAGTTTGGGTATCAGGAAAAGGTTCTTCCCCCAGAGGGTGCTGGGCACTGAACAGGCTCCCCAGGGAATGGTCACAGCCCCAAGGCTGCCAGAGCTCCAGGAGTGTTTGGACAACATTCTCAGGAACAGGGTGGGATTGTTGGGGTGTCTGTGCAGGACCCAGAGCTGGGCTGGATGGTCCTCTGTCTGGAGCAGCCCAAAACATATAAGTATTTATTGACGTAACAAGATGAAATGGATCATCTGAAGAACAATCTTAGTGACAGATATGTTACACTGGAGAATATTCCCCAAGATGAACAGTGTTGCAGGGAAATATTTATATGCAGACAGAAAACTTCACAATACAAATTATTTGCTTTTGTGCCAAAGGCAAACTAAAAGATTTACTTGAAAAATCTTGCTTTCGTTTTCTTTGAATACAATGATGGATTTGCAATGCTAGTGGAGGGAAAAGCGGGTTTTGTTCCATGTGCAGTGATGTGTTCCTGTTTTAATGTTTAATAGGGTGCTGATTGTGTTCCTTGAAGAGATACCTTCTTTTCCGATTAAAAAATAAAAGTGAAATAAGACAAATCGAAAAAGAAAGATAAAATTAAACTCCTTCTATATTTTTCTGGATGGCTTATTTCCATATGAGTTACCTAACATGGCAAAGATCTGGCTCTGCAGCCTCAGGTGGGGGGCCCTCTGAGCTGTGGAAACCTGGAAGTACCCTGAACTTGGACAGCACCAGGCAGCTTTTGAAAACAGTTCTATGCTTCTCTGTGAATTAAACCCCAGCCACTTTGCTCAGACCACAATTATTTCAGTTATTTATTGATACTTTCCCTCAAGAGAACGCCTCCTCCAAGCAGGTGTTTCTAACCATCAGCAATGCCAGCTCAACCTGCATCGGGGAGTACAGCAAGAGATTTTCTCTCTTCTCCATCCTGCTTTGTACCTCCAGCACTGAAATTCGGGCTCTTCAGTGTGGTTGCACCTGGGAAACCTCAATGTTTTCACTGGCCTTGCACAGAGCTGTAATAATTGACTGGAATTTGGTAAAAGATGCTCAGAGAAGAAGGAAATCCAGGACCCCTCTCTAAGGTTTTATACTGTTAGCAACCAAAAAAGATGCAAAATTATATTTTCAATCACAAAATCCAGAAGTTCATCTCTAAGTATGCCCAGGAAGCTTCAAACCAGTAATTGCCATTTTTATAACTGCACATTTCTCTGCAGATTTTGACTTTAATTTCTACTTCAATACAAAAGCTTTAATTTGTGTAAAAACTGCACTGTCCAAATAAGCATCTAGAAATATGAACTGTGGTATCAAATACAGCTCTTCTGTATTTGTGTGACACCCAAAACATTGCCTGTGCATTGCAGGCTCAAGACAAGGCATGAAAGGGGCTGCTTCTGAAATAAGGGGTCCCTATAATTTTACTTTGGCCTCAAAATAAGTTTAAGACAAGGAGAAAAGGATCTTTCAGAGCTATTTGGAAATTATGAGCCAGAAAAAGCCTGCAGAATGGGCAGTTTCGGAAAACAATCAATTCCAGGGTGATGACACCGAAAGAGGCACAATCAAGGACCACCAGCATTTCTGGGATCTTGCAGTGGCCACTGTGGTCATTACAATTAAGAAACTTTGGCCAAGTTCATGGGACTCTTTTAGCCAGTATTTGGGACTCAAACTTTTTGAGGGCTTGTATTAGCCCTCAGACTTCTGTGAGGAAAGAAAAAACTGCTGCCATGCTGGGCATCTGCAATGCCTGTGTCTACCCCTGTGTGAATCTAGAAGTTCTACCTTCACACTCTCACAGAAGCTGAAAAAAAGAGCTTTTGGTTTAAACCCCATTAAAAGAGAGAACATTTTCTATTCTTCTCACTCAAGCAGCAATGGCATTTTAACAGCAAATGTGGTTGTGTTTTGTGAGCAATGTTCTGTCTCAGGACTGCATATGGAAAACAAGCTGCCAAGACTCATTTGGAGACAAACGAAGGACTACAAAACTTTTAATTAAAATTTTTTGCTGTCTTTGAAACATGCAGAATAGCACACACACACCATTAGCTTTCAGTGGAGCTTAGTGGACACACTCTAAATTGTGGAAGCAATTGTGGAGAGCTGTGAGGAGTGTGTGCAAGGCTCAGTACAGGGATCATGGAAATTAGTGGATTTCAAGGTTAAGCAATGTTATTTTTAACCACCCAGTCTTATTCTCCTTTGTAACCAGACAACTTCCTTGAGATGATTTTTGCTATAAGGATAATAAATGTGATTTAACCAATTTCTTTTTTTAGAAAAACCTCTAATCACAGCTTGAGCATTTCTGTGATGAACAGTCAGTTACAAGCCTTATTAGGTCATTCCATTTGCTAATTACCTTAGCTGTTGAAAATGTATGGCTTATTTCCAAGCTGAATTTGCCTATCTGCATCCTCCAGCCTTGGCATTTAGCTGCAAATTTGTCAGTTAAGAGCACCTACTGGCAGAGTTTTGGGGTTTGGCTGTGGGTTCTTACAAACTGTGATCAGGCTACCTCTTGGCTTTTAAGCTGGCTGAGACCACTCCCTCGAAATGGGGCAATCAGCCAAGGCCACAGCTGTCTTTCTTCTCCTGCAATGGGGTTGGAAGTAAATCTCCCACAGGCTACAGCCCTGCCACAGGCAACTCACTTGGCCCTTCACATAACAGGGCTCATGAAAGCACGTGTGAGCAGCCAAGACTCTGTGCCTCAGGAGACTCACAGCCCTCCCATAGGACCAGAAATATGTCATGTTGTGGTGTGTGAGGCCATGGAGCCTGGCACAAAAGAGGATACCAGCCTCCAGTGGAGGTGCTGGCAGAATGGAGGAAAGCAGCCATGAATCCAAGTGCTTTCTACTCCTTATGAGTCTTAACACTATATTCTGAAATTTGTAATGAAAAATAAAAGGGAGGAGCTGTGGCTGCCCCATCCCTGGAAGTGCTCCAGGTCAGGTTGGATGGAGCTCTGAACAACCTGAGATAGTGGGAAGTGTCCCAGATGTCAGAACTGGATGGTCTTGAAGGTGCCTTCCTACCCAGGCTATTCCATGATTCTATGACATATGCACAGCATTTGACACGCACACACACAAATATATATACACACACATATTAAATGTATGTATATGTACATCACATGCATGCAATGAGCACCTTGACAAAAACTAGCCACTTGCAGGGGATTCATGGAAATATTTCAGGGTGTGTCCTTTACACAGTAATAATGACAAAAGCTGGAGGTCTGCTTTCAGTGTAATTTAAATCTGCAAAGCCAGACTTGGTTAAATTAATATGCTGTAGTTTACTCAGGAATAAAAATGCTTCTTTTGATGCAGTTAAAGCTTCTTTTGCCACTGACATTCAATGCATTGTGGCATATTGCAATCTTTATTGTATAAGTGGCATTAAGGTGCTTAGACTTTATATCACTGTTTAATATCAAGTGCTTGATATTTACATATGGTTCAAGTGAAAACTGGCAGCACTTAGTCTTTTACATTGACAGTTTAACATATGGCTTTACAAGTATGAATTATTTATGTCGACTTGAAGCCATTCAGAATATTACCAGGAAAACACTATAATTTGCACAAACAATAGGGTTACATCTGTAGTCATAAATATTCATTGTTTGTCAATGCTCTTTGTAGATGATTAATAAATCATAATGAGGCTGATCCTGAGAAGGCAAAGGGCCAGCTGTACAAATACATCTGGTGGGATTTCCAAAGCCCCTGACTTTGGAATAGTAGGGAAAGTGGTACTGGAATGTCACAAATTCGGCTCAGGGCATGCAGGGATACCCTGTCACCTGCTCAGCTTTTGTTTTTTAGTGTCTCTCCTGAAAAGTCTCAAAGAATATAATGAAATGGCACATGTGGCTTTAAAATACTCTTAAATAAATATAGTCAAGCATAAGGAAAACAGATTCTGAGCCAGATATGTGCCTACTTTACTTTGCATGATTAAATCAATTTAATCTGTTTTGATATTGACTGGATATGGAATTACCAGGGAGAACAAGGTGAATTTCAAAGAGTGGCTATAGAACAAAAAATGGATTTCACTGTCCTGGAGTTCACTGGATTTCCAACCTCCACTTTGTACCCTGAAATCCAGAGCACTATTACTGTAATAGTCAATCTGGTTTCACACTTTCTCGTGTAAACTGTGAACATCTGATGGAGAAGTTAATGGAATAATAAACACAACCCATTTTAAAACAATTTTTCAAACATAACTTTTCAAAAAAAATACCTTTTAGTAGTTCCCATAATTCAGCACCATTTAAATTACTGGCAGTTATTTAATTTAAGAGTTTCTCTCTGTAAATTATTTTAAGCATAGGACTAATAGCTCTGTGTGAGTCCATTGTTTACACAATCAGTTGCCAACTACTTGCAATATCTCTTCTTCAAATATAAAAAGGTTCAAAATAATGTTACCTTTTGTAAACTGCAAGTCTATTTGTCTCAGGTAGACAACAGCCTGACTTTTATCTTTAAAATCACTTGTTTCATTTCATTATGCACTTTCATATAAGCAATTTGGGCCCAGTGGAACTAAGGCATTTGGCAATTTTGCGATTTGCAAAGCACAAATTACAATTCTCTGAATTAAATTCAACTGAGCTTATGATTTCAGTTCTGAAAGAGATGCATTTAGGGCTAGACTCTGAGGAAAGATGTCCTTTCCATGTTCCCTTGAAGCTTGTCTGGCCTGAAATTCTGTGTCTCTGTCCTAGCTGAAAGAATTTAGACTGAACATCTTGCTGCTGTGAAATCATGACAGAATTCCCAGTGAAGCAAAATCTCACTCTAAGACTTTGGCATTGCACACTTAAAACATGATTCTCCGTTGTCTCATGCCATGTGAAGCCACTTATCCCCACACAAAGTGAGAGACAAGACATGCCATTATCGGCTTCCTTGGGTTGCAATTTCAAATTTAGCTTACACAAACTGTGAATAATCACACCAGCACCAGAGGAGAGCACAGTGGTGTAAATTTTAGCAACATTTTTAAGCTGGTAATGAAAAGCTTGAGAAGCAGAGAATGGATTAAAAAGGGGATGTGGCTATGCAAAATTCTTTCCCTGGCTCCAGAACATTTATTACCAGCTGTAAAGTATTAATTAAGTTTGTGTTCTAACATTTGAATTTGCTATAAAAATTGAAACGCAATTGTGGAACACAATCTACAGAGGCAAACTTTGGCCAGTAACAGAGAGATGACGTGCAGAAAGGAGTTCTGGATAAGCAGCAAATGGAAGACTGGAAGGATGGAAAAGGATACAAGAGCAAGGGGCCTTCAGCTCTCTCCATTTTGCTCCAAAAATGACAGATTTTGGAGTTACAAGAGTACTGCCCCTACTTGCTCTGTCACTGGCACTGCCTCTTGCTCTGAGCCCATGTCCAGGGAAAATATTTTGTTTGGCTAATCATGGAGAAAGTCTATAATAAGTACAAGTCCATAATGAGCACCCCTGTACTTTCACACACAGCCAGACTCTCCCCAAAACCCAACAAGAGTGGGGGAGTAGGGAATAGTAATTAAGAGGTGTCAATAAAACACTGGAAGGCAAAGACAGAACTCAGAGATTAATGAAATACCTACATTTTAGTACTACGGGCATAATCATTAGACTTTTGAGAACTGAGGTTTCAGACAATTACAACCATTAGTGTTTGTGTCAATTCTCACTTTTCCAAAATGTAAAATCAAATCTAAATTTATTTTTGTAAATTATATATATGTGTGTATATTTCTGACAGTATAAAATTGTCAGTGACTTCCTCAAGAATCACAGAACCAATAAGGTTGGAAAAGACCTCTGAGATCAGCAAGTCCAAGCTTTGACCAAACACCACCTTGTCAACTAAACCAGAGCACTGAGTGTCATGTTCAGTCTTTCCTTAAACACCTGCAGGGATGATGACTCCACTGCCTCTCTGAGCAGCACATTCCAATTTCTACTCACCCTCTACGTGAAGAAATTCTTCCTGATGTCCAACCTGAACTTCCCCTGCTCCGTAGCAATCTAATTGCAAATCCTTTCCAATTTCCAAACAGGGAAATGATAACTACTCATACACTGGGCTGAATTAGGTCATATTTATTCCAATTGTATATATGTGCTAAAACTGTGTAGAAAACACACAAAGCTCTCCAGAGAGCTACTTCCTACCAGCATCCCAGATCATTTGCCTTATTTTTTTCTTTCTGAAGAAACAGTTGTGTTGGCAATGTAGATTTATTGAAAGATGCTTCAAAAAGCCTCCGTTGGATTTATTGTAAGGCAAGTTGGCAAAATAGGAAACAGTGGGCTTCATATTTCATTTTCTTGAAAAGGCTTCTCTGTGCCTTTCCTACTATTAACAAAAAAAAGAAAATTGAGTAGGTCTATCAATAAAACAAATGTCTGTAATCCCAAACCAAAAAAGTGGTGGAAGTAATGGCAACATGTACATGAAACTGTGAAGTGGTATCTAGCCAGAGACCACTGTTTATCCTACATTTAACATAGCAACCACTCTCCAGACCATGTCAATTGGATTTGCAGAGGATACTAAATTAGGAAAGGCTGTGAATAGTGAAGGGAACAGAGATTAAATAGCAGGCTGTTGAGAAGGCAGAAATACAAGCATGAAATAGAATGAGATTCAAGTAGGACAAATTAAGGCTGATCCAACAAGGAGCATAGTTTGAAACAGCAATACTGCTCAGCAAAGTAAAAAGTTATATCAGATATTTTTGTAGAACAGTGCGTTACTGTGTGAAAATCAAATCTAGAGAGGATAGAGAAGGTGGTAATTTATACTTGGATCATCCTCAGAGTTAGTGAAGACATGAATGTTTTAAAGCATGCACAACCTGCATGAGTGTAAATTCAACATACATGTATGAGATGGAGCTGATTGGGGAGTGGTATGTACAAAATCAGCCTTCTAATGCATTGGAAATTCCAAAAACTCTACATTCATCTCTAGCAAGGGATGGGCTCCTCGTGTTTCTGCTGGTTGTTTATATGTGGGAGAGAGCGAGTATGGGCACATACTCTCCACTGGATGAGAACAGGCCTGAGCTGACCCTGCCCAGGCTATTTCTAGAATTACAGAAAGGATCACAAGATGCTGAGATGTGAGGAGGATGCACTCAGAGGATCTCTGGAATGAGCCATAAGTCAAATAAGGTGATTTGTGATGCTCTACCTCCCCCCAGAAACTTGCTCCAAGTCCTCACACCAGGCTAAAGAATTTTTGAACTTCTGGTGTTGTCACAGAAAGCAAGTGAGATCCTATGACTAAGATTTTTAATAAACTAGGTCATTTAGCTAAGTTTTCAGAACAAAGAAATATTTTTGAGCAGTAGACATGTTACAATGAGAGACAAGGCTGCAGGGCAGGTCTCCTGTGCAGCATTTTATCGCCATGAACTTTCTGGTTTTAAACTACTTTTGCATCCTGGAGCATCACTGCTCCCTGCACTGGTCTGTGCAGAAGACTCAGAGTTCCTACACCAGAGAGGAAAAGAACTTAACACTGTCATGTAAAGAACACTTATGGACATGTCTTCCAAATCTGACACCATCCTGACTACATTTCAAAGCATTAACAGTGTCATGGAATCTTATATTTAAACTTTCTGTTACAACTACATTTCAGCAAAAGTTAAGGAAGAAAGGGATTTTCTTCCAGAGAACACCTTACAGTCTGAAGTTCTCAATGCAGTATTTCCTCAAAGTTCCCAAAGATAAGCAGATGGATCCTCTCATTTGCTACAGTTCTTTGCACTCAACTGTTGGAAGACTTTCAAGGTCAACTCTATCCAAGCGAAAATTGTAGGGGTTTGTAGGGAATCCTCTGTTGGCACAAATCTGATCTAAAAGCTTCTATTACATAGAATGGCCTGGATTGGAAGAGACCTTAAAGATCACCTCATTCCAATACCCCTTTGTTCTTGGCAGCTGGATTCTGGGGGTTTTCTGTCTTTTTATGTAAAGCCTCTACATGCATCTCTGTTCTAGCAAGTATTCATAGAATCATGGAATCACAGAAGGGTCTGGGTTGGAAGGAACCTTAGAGATAATTTAATTCCACTCCCCTGCCATGGGCAGAGACACCTTCCACTATCCCAGGTTGCTCAGAGCCCTATCCAGCCTGGCCTGGAACACTTCCAGGGATGGGGCAGTCACAGCTTCTCTGGGCAACCTGTGCCAGGGCCTCACCACCCTCACAGCAAAGAATTTCTTCCCAATATCCAATCTAAACTCGCTCCCTGTCAGTGTGAAGCCATTTTCCCCTGTTCTGTCACTCCACGCCTTTGTAGCGTAGTTGTGTAGGACAGTCAGTTTTTAAACTTCTCATCAGCCATGAGTAAATAGGAGGAAAGGCAGTACCAGGACAGAGAGAACTTTTGTAGGAACCTCCCACTTGTGTTTATTCTACATGAATGACCTCTTTCAAAAAGGAAAAGACACGTTTATTTTTCATCCTTAGCATGGTCACTGGTACAGTTGCACAGACAAGGGATGGAGGAAGAAAGATCTTTGGAATTTAGAAATGCCGAGGAATTCTCCATTACTTGCACTTAGAAATCAAGACCATCTGCTTTTCTATAATTTTTTGGTTTACTTTGATCAGTTATTATGGATTTGTTGAAGGATTTGTTTAGCGACATTCTATAACTTGGGTAATAGAGGAAAACAGGCTATATCAAAATTAAAGAAAGTATTTTGAAAGAAATGTATGTAAAGAAAATAGATAAACAGTCCTCATGTCTGTTGGAGGTATGTGTGAAAATAAGTAGGGTATTAAAATACCAACAGGAAATTTAGACAGGACATGAAGAAAACCCTTGGAAAAGTAAATCCTTTGATCCTTCAAATCAATATAGGTAATGCCTGGGAAAAGCTCCATAACAAGGCCATGGTATCTTCATTGCTGAAGATTTTTAAGAACAGCTCAAAGAAATGCCTGGCAAATATGAACTGGGTATAGCTGGTCCTGCTTTGGAACACAGTGCAGGAACTGGATGCACCCTTCTAAGCTTAATTCCTGCTTTTTTTTTTTCTTTCTGTAATGCCTGTGACCTTTGTGACCTGAAAACCATTTAAATTACTGCAAACTCTTTCTATTTCTTTCTCCTGTTCAGAAAAGTATAAAATGCTGATAAATCTCATGTATTTTGCTCAAATCACTAGTAAGAGAAATTAAAAATTTAAGTAGTTCAAGTCAACAATTACTGGTAGGATGTGAGTAGAGGTGTGGTCACACATGAACAATTCTCTCATCATGTATCCACTCAAATTCTGTGAGCAAATATAACCATCCTACACCACTTCAGGGGCCAGTGAAAACATGTTCCTTATTAGATGAAAGAGGGTATTTAATATATGACGACCACCTCACAGAGATCCATTCCCCAGAATATAACCAGGAAATTTGGATGTGCCAGACCAATGGCTTCATGGCAGCCAACACCTTGGCACAAAGTCAAGGAGTTAAAGAGCCAACAACTCACAAAGGTATTTTTCACTTGTCCAGAGCAAGGCAATCCAACAGAGTTGCCAATCTTTGCATTCCCATCAAAATATTCTGTCTTCCCACTACAAAAGTAGCAAATCCAACAGAGATTTGTATTCTTGACCTGCAGCTGGGAAGTGTGACATCCTGAGTCAACAGACCTGCTGTTCTTGACAGAGACAAAGCAAAAGGAGCTGACCTGCAGACCTTACAGACAAGCAAATGTGCCTTCCAATAAGCCAGAATCCTAAATCAGTGACCAAAGGCATTGTGTCACTTGGAATTGGGGCCAAAATTGGTGCTAAGCCTACAAAGTCTTGCAGCCAAGACAGCACTCTAACGAAAAGTTTGCTCTGATCCCTCAGAGCTCCATGGTCTAAACACTGGCCTGAATGCCCAGAGGTTCAGGCTTACTGGTATCAGCCCAACAGTCCATCCAAATCAGCAGCTCACAAAATGTTATCTGGCAATAGCTGAGAGAATAAAGGAAATGTCTGATGCCTCACACATCAGCTCCTGCATCACCCGTTGTCTAAAACGCATCAATTCTCATGTCTGTAGAAATGCCCAACAACCTATAGGATTCTAACAGAACTATGATTATCTGTTCATGGGAATAATAAGATGGGATCACTCCTTCAGAAACAAAGCAATTTCATTTATGTCCAAATAAGATTGAACATATTAGCAACAGATTAAGCATCTGGAACCTTTTAAATAATTTGACTAAATGTGCAATATTATTAAGAAAAGATGTGTATTTTTTCTATTGGGATTCATGTCTAATACTAATTTCCCCACAGATGAGCTTCATCAGGCAGCAGGAGGAACAGCCAAAAGAAAACAGTTTGCTTATTTGCTCAAGAAATGAACTATTTGCTTCATATTTTAAAGGAGGTGAAAACTAACACTCTGATAGTCCTGCCAGGCATGGCCTGTGTGTGGTTGGTCAACTGAACCCTGAGATCTGGTTTGCAAAGGTCTGGAAGTGATACAACACTGGCAGGGTCAAAGGAGACTTGACAGCTCAGTGCACTCAACACTCCAAATTGCCAAGTCCAAATTTCCAACACAGCACTTTGGGGCCTTCGAAAGCCCAGCAAGGAATTTCAGCTCCCATTTTCTTACTACTGTGACAAGACGTGGAATCTGGCATATCTGAGGGAGATGCTCTTCAGAGAAATTACACAAATACCACTTACATCCACCCATTTCTCTTTTCCTGAATTATCCCATTACCAGTACTGCCAGGGATGCCAGGTGGCTTTTCTTCGTGGAAACAAGCTGTTCAGAGATGCTATTCAGTATGGATTGCCAGCCTTTGAATCCAGAATGTCCTCCGGGGACAAGGAGTGGGTGAGATGTTTCCCCAGTGACCACAAAAGAAGCTCTGTCACAATTTCTAGCCCCGTGGATTTCTTCTCTAGAAATAACCCAGACATCATAAGGCCCTTTTGTCACAGAACTTCTGGAGTGCACATTTTTCCATTCTTGCCTTATTCTTCAGAAAGAGAGATATTTCCTTTGTGCTGCCTCCCACCAGAAATCTTCTCCGCAGCGAGGAACAGGTCCATTGCTGCCTCCCAGAAAATCTACAGAAGATTTTATCTAAATCATTCCTTTCTTAGCATTACTCTTCTAGAGTCCCACACAGACCTGTCAGAGTGAGTCCAGAGCAGGGACACCAAGGGGATCCGAGGGATGGAGCAGCTCTACTGGGGTAAAGGCTGAGAGAATTGGGATTGTTCAGCCTGGAGAAGAGAAGGCTTTGGGGTGACCTCATTGTGGCTGAAGGGAGCCCACAGGAAAAATGGAGAGAGACTCTTGACAAGGGCCTGGAGTGACAGGACAAGGGGGAATGGCTTCACACTGACAGAGAGCAGGTTTAGGTTGGATATGAGGAAGAAATTTTTCCCTGTGAGGGTGGTGAGGCCCTGGCACAGGTTTCCCAGAGAAGCTGTGGCTGCCCCATCCCTGGAAGTGTTCCAGGCCAGGTTGGATGGGTCTTTGAGCAACCTGGGATAGTGGAAGGTGTCCCTGCAGGGAGCTAGAATGAGGTGATCTTTCATGTCCCTTCCAGCCCAAACTCTCCTGTGATTCTATGATTTCTCCATACACAGTATGTGGCTTCACCTTAAAGACTCTCCAGCACACAACTCATTCAATATCAAATCCTGTTTCATTTGAAGACATTGGCCACTGTTTCTCTCTGTCTTTGTTCCTTCATTTGCTCAGTCTTCCAATTCTACCCACAGAACCACAGAATCACTGGTTCCACTACAATACACTGGCATTCTGCTCCTATTTTGGCCTCACTGCTTCTCTTCACATGTTTATGTTGTTCACCTGCTCCTTGTTCAAACTTTCAACTCAGACTAGAATGCCTCATTGATAGAGATGGTATTTTGGCATAGAGTTCTGTTAAATATTCTGTTTATTTTCAAAATGTCTGTTAGAATGACTCTTACTGATGGTAGTAAAACTGCTCCTTTTATCCTTCTGTAACCTGCGAGGTCATAAGGATCAATATAATGAAGAAAATTGATCAAAGAATCTTTTTCAATCTAAAAAAAGAGTCAATAGGTCTGTTATGAACAGGTGGCAATGAAAAGTTAGGCTTCATAGGCATTTAAGCTAGATAAGAAGGGTAATAAATGATTCTTTTCTCTCTCCAATGAAAGTTTCACTGCATTTCAGAAAAAGAAAAAATAAAAAGGAGAGAGGTATGTCCCAAATTAGGATGGAAAGCTGAAGGGTTTGTTTTTAAAAATGTTTTTAATTACTGTGAACCAAATGTTTTACGTCAACAACTTATAATATTTTGTTTTGATTTCTTCTATTTTTAAAACCCCTCTAACATAAATTCCATTTTGAAATAAGAAGTAATTTAAAAACAACAGTTGGAAACTCCTCACTCTATAAAAGTTGAACTGAGATATTTTATTAAAATCAAAACACATTTTACTAAAACAAATAACTGCAGTAAACCATATTTTAGTGGAGAGGGGTTTCAATATACAGGGGGCAACATGCTGAGAAAAAGTTCAGAATTTGCAAATAGAGACATATTTTATCAGAAAATCTTTTTAAACTTTTATCAGAACAGAAAAGTAATCTCTGTATCACCACAATATATTGTTCGTATTTGTATAGAGAAGCTTGGGAGAAACCCAGCAGAAAGTCTACTTCATGCAATAGTAATAAAATACTAAGAATTATGGTTTTATCATAACTATATTAAGAAGAAACATCTTGCCAAACACCTGTAATTACAGAGAGAGGAAACATCCAGTGACAAAGCTGATCTCTAAGTTCTGTGCACTCAAAATTCTACATTATCTTAAAAATAGTTCTGCAAAGGCCCCACTATGGCTGAAATTCATTATCCTCTTGAGTAGAGGAGTTGAAGAATCATAAAATGGTTTGGGTTGGAAGGGACACTTAAGATCAGCCAGTTCTAACCCCTGCCCTGGGCAGGGACACCTTCCACTATCGCAGGTTGCTCAGAAACCCATCCAACCTGGCCTTGAGCACTTCCAGGAATGGGCCTGTTATTACAGTTAAATTCCAAGCCATAGCCCTGTTTTGAGAGAACTCCTGTGTTTAACTTCCGTTGTTTTAAATTTGTAGCTGCTTCATGCACAGTTTAATTATTTAGCACTCAATCCGTTAATGCAAGTTCTAATTGAGCTCAGAGAGTCCTGAACATTCAGTAGCTCACCTAGGACAAAGTTATTTTCAATTTCAACTCAAAAGAAGTACATTGGGACAAATTCTTTACCTGCAGGGATACCATGCTATTCCATAAGCAGATATGCAGAAAACTCTGTTGTGTTGCTGTCATATTCCTTCCTATGGGTTACAATCCAGAAAAGCAAAAGGACACAGCAATTCCTCTGGCTGGTTCTTTCAGTTTCTTGTATCCTTGGTATCAGACCCTGTTCTGCTATTGCTTGTGAGATTTGAACTCCTGTTGGATTCCCCCACACAGGAGGTTCGGCGCTATATAGACAGATAGGCACGGAATAACATCGCTCGTCTGAAAGCAAGACCTTAATTTTTATTTTTTATGTTTTCATAGTTTGCAAAATCTGCAGCCTAAAGTAACAATTAACCCTCTGAAGAACCTCTGCTGCAGATCACCTATGCATCACAATAATTGATACATTTCCTGACCTTTGGAAAAGAGTTCTGTGAACTATGATGTCATACCTCAGCTGAAGCAAGGCTTTAGGACATTCTTCATAGTTTGATAACACTTGTATTAATAAAGAAATGTACCCTATGTCTAATGCTTGACATAGGAAAGGTGTAGAGTCAGCAAAATGTTAATTTTAATAGGAATAATAATTTTCACAGTATCAGCTAGTTGCACATCAATCTGCCTAATCGTCCCACTTCTCAACTGTACCACATTTGTTTCTGCTTCTTTCACAAAGAACTGTGCAAAAGCTGACCTCCAGGGCATGAACCAGAGCCTTGGGCTGGTTAACACCCACACAGAAGTGTTTGCTTTAGGCCAGGAAACACACAGAGTGCTCAGGCACAGTGCCCACAGCAGCACCACATCCTGAGGAAAAGGTGAGAAGGGATTAGAGGTGTGTGGCCTCATACAAGTATGAGCATGACAAAGAAACTTTTAAGTAGAATAAAGCAAGTGCCAGGCAGCTGCCTTTGAGATCACAGGTTAGAGAATCCTTAGGGTTCGAGGGGACCTCTGGAGATCATCCAGCCCAACCCCTCTGCCCAGAGAAGCTGTGGCTGCCCCATCCCTGGCAGTGTCCAAGGCCAGGCTGGATGGGGCTCTGAGCAACCTGGGATAGTGGAAGGTGTCCCTGCCCTTGTCAGGGGATTGGAACTGGATGGGCTTTAAGGCCCGTTCCAACCCAGGCCATTCTATAATTCTGTGTTATTTAAAAGCAATAATTTAACAAACATGATGCTTCTTAGCTATTCACACAACTTCAAGAAACTTGAAGGGTTTTTTTTAGTTTGTTTGGAAAAGGGTTTTTTATAAAAGTATTAGATATTCTGAGATACATATAAGACTTCAAGGATCCTAAAACTGGGAATTTACTGGAGGATTTTGAAGATGTTGATTGTTCATGGACAGATTAGAATATGCTTTGGGTCTCGTGTTGCTGCTGACCCAGCAGCCCTTTCCACCACACCATCTTTAACAGTGTGTGGGTCACAGGTTAGCAGGTGGCTTAGTGTTGTCATGTGCAATACACTTCTCTCTTCCTTCAAGGCTTGAACCTGGGCAATGACTTTACAGAGTCCTGGGAATGGTGCCAGGTCACTGGACTTCTTCCTTTGAACCCAAAGTCTGGAACAGAAAGCTCATTTTGTGTGTTTCGTTGCTGAACTGGTCTTACTGTGCTCTACATTTCAACTTGATTTTTGTCTATGTGTTTCAGACGATACTTCTAAAAGGCTTCTTGAGAAAAGACCGAGCCTGACCCAAGGAGATGATCCTCAATGCGATGAACTGCTGGGAGACATGGAAGTCCCTTGTGCTTTAGGAATACAAGTGAAGGAAATACAGCTGTCACCTCAAATCAGAGCTGCAGAGCAGGGAAATTTTCATTCTAGTTTCCTTCTCTCAGCCTGCAGTCACAAATTTGGGCAAAGCAGAAATTAGTTAACAGACTGATGGAACTTTAGCTCCTTAGACTTGGAAGTTCAATACTTAGATTACCACGTAATCCCCTGAATTGTGGACAGAGGGAAAAGACCTCTGACACTTCTCCACAGGTGTGCCAAAGATCAATACCATGCTTCTAAATGCACCTGAATTTGTTGTAAATATGTTCACCCTTTCTACTTTAATAAAGGGAAGTAGCACAAGAAATTGAAATTATTCTCTAATATTTCTTACACAATGAAAAAAATGTGGGCCATGTATTCTCTGTTTTCCATATCTTTCTTCCATTTTGCCAAAAGCTGCTTTCAAAACCCTTATATTTGTTACTGCAACAGCCAACGACTCTAAGGAAAGCACCTACAATTGGTTTACAATTTCATTGTGAATATATACCAAAAGAGAATAGAAAATTATTTGGGGGATTTTTTGTGGCACTTTCATGCCAAAATATGTGATTTAAGAATTTAATTTAGTTTTCAAAGGCATCAGGGCTTGGGAGGAAATTTCAGTTATTCCAACTTATTATAAATTTGGTTTGGCTAAGAGCTGAAACTGCAGCTGAATGCTGCTGAATATGGAGTTCGAGTTGGTCTGTGCTTCTCCTTGAGTGTTGGAAAGCAGCAGTGAAAATGAAAACATATAATTATGATTAGAATGAAAGAAGGTTCTTGTTTTTTATTTAAAACTGTTTTATCCTGCTTGCAAAAAATAAATCTCTAGACCACAAGTATGTGTATTTTTATGTTGACAGAATGGGTGTTTCTCTATTTCCCTCTAAAGGCAAAACCTCTTTCTGACCCTTGAAATTCCTTTCCATTGATTACAAATTAGGAGCAAGAAACACTGATTTTCTCCCAGGAACGTTACCATGTGGAAAAAGGCAGGGCAAGACCCTCTGGGATAACAGGGATGGACCATCTAAACCGTTACCTAAAACAGAGACATCTCAGTGCAGGAGTCACTGCAAGAAGCTGCTTAATGTTACCAGAAATCTCCTGGTCCCACAGTTCAGATCCAGGTCCAGGTGTCCTATGGAGATCTAAGTATCCCATCTAATGCTGCAGCCACATAAAGCAATCAGCAGCAGAAAACCAGCAGAAATATGAAACTTTCCTATGCATATAAGATCAGTGGAAATAAAGTTCCTCATAAAACACTGGATCCTCCCTTACAATGAAGTGAAGGGCATGATTTCATAATAGATGCAGTTACTGTTAGTGAATATAAGAAAAACTTGTCAGTCATTGATCATATTTTGTGACACTAATATATGCCAGAAATATTGACATATGATAATATCTATTGAAGTATGTATTGCCTGCTATTAATGTGACTGAATAGAGCAAAGGGCACATTAATTTAAAAACAGGTCCTGATACAAAAACCCACAAGGGGTTACTACATAATCAGATAGTGAGACCATAGTTCTAAGTACCAGTAACCAAACATATTTGCTCACTTTATAAGAACACCAGAAAAGCATGGCCCACACACAAAATAAGCACAGAAATGAGCAAGAAAAATGGACTAAAGGATAAATTAGTACAGGTTCAAATCAAATATTTCAATCTTGTAGACCTTTCCTTCTATCTTAATTTAATGCACTGAGAAACAATTATTAAGGTGACACCATTTTCTAACTTTCCAGGATTACATATGACAGTCTTGTCCCTGAATAGAGAATTACTGATGTATCTGTATTTGGCAAATGCCTGCTACTTGGACACAAATACAAAATGTATCATTAAAATGCAGCACATGAATCAGGAACATCTTTTGTGGAGCTTTGGACTGGTAACTGCATGACTTGCTTGATTGGATTTTTAGTAGCAGTTTAATTAAGAAACAAAAATGTTTAATACAAGCTATTATAACATTCTACTAGCAAAGGAGCAAAATTCAAAGTCTTCTCTCTAGCATGCATTAAAAGTCTCTGGAAACTGAGAATCATGGGGTTTTAAGTTTTGTTTGGAGTTTTTATAAAGAAAACTGCTGCAGGGGGTTTTTAGGACCCAACATTTGGTCTTGTTCAACCTCAGTTAGAACTTGTGCATTACTCCAGATTTGCACTGTAGAGATCAAGGTCTGGTTCATAAATGGTGGCTGATTTAAGTCAGGAACAGGTTGGGACCATTAGAAGTTTTGGGACAATTCCACCTATATTATCTATGATGATAGAAACCTGCAAGTTTAGGAAAGCCAGTATATTCCTCACATTTTTCCAACCTTCCTTCCTACTGGAGTTTATGTTCAACACAGAACTCTGTGGTGATCACGGTTTTGACAAGCAGAGTGAGGCTAAAGACAAAATGCTGAAGCAGAAACGTACTAAGCATGTGCTGGAGTATGTGTAAAATACAAACTCCATTTGCCAGAAGCAGGGATCTGGAGGCAGCATGGACATTCAGACCAGCACATGTAGGTCTGCTACAACAGCAGGAATGGTCTAACCTCAGGGAAACAAATTAGTAGCTAAAAAAGTGGATCTCACCATATTCCTTCTATAATAAGTAAGTTTAGTCAGCTACCAGGCATGAGGTTGTGCAAAACAGTCTTGAATACTTGTCACCTGAGGCTCAGTTCACACTGAAATTATCCATAAAGACTGAAGGGAAGTATTTCCCCCAATATTAAATGAAAACTTCTTACTTAGGCAAGAGGCAGATTAAGGCATGAGTGAAATTCCTCCTATTTTCATCATGATTTTTCTGCTGTTAAATTCACAATAACACCAGGAAATTAGAGCTGTGTATGAAAGCACACTGTTGTTTCTGAAAACGACATCTTGAAGTTGCACCTGACTACAGATTTGTCATGTTTTGGCTCATTTATACCTTGCCTTTCAATCTTCTTGTCATCACCCCTACCTCTAAGCCAAATTCTTCTTGTTCTTGCTTCTGCTACAGTTATTACATAAATTTCCACTTCTCATTCTAAGTTTAGTGACTCCTGTGGCTATAACCTCCCCAAAACCCTCTTCTTGAAATTATAAACAAATCCAAAATGTTATTATCAGACATCGCTCCAAACAGACAGGAACATATGAACAGGTACAAATTTACCAGCAAGGATTCTTCAGTGGTGTTGCTCAGTGAAATTCCTGTGTTCACTGCTCATGGAGAACATGGAGAACATGGGAGAACACCGGAACTGCAGTTCCACATAGTCAAACACCACTGTGCTATATCCTACAGATCCCTGCCTGATTGGTACCATCTTAGCCAGTTTCAGCCCCAATACCTCAAATTTTTCCACAAGTTTATCTTTCTCTTCCAGCCCACAACACAAGTAATAGTCCTTCGTTAAACTTTATAAGGGTCTTATCACCTTCCCAAAAGTAGAAATGAATCATCTGTGCTACACAAGATTTCCCTACAGTTACATACAAGAAAAAGGGTTTTATTTCTGCTTACCAATCATTACTGGCTGCAGAGTAAACCAGAAGAAGTAATTACCTCTTCCTAAGGAAAATCTGACTAAGGAGAGGTGAGCTGGCCAATTCTCAGCAGCAGAGTCATGGAGCAACTATTGCAGGTCACCATCACAAATTACAAGCTCGTGCAGAGCTTCAGATTCACCAAGATGAACAAGTTTCCGCAGCCCAAAAAAGAATTCTGTGTAGGTAGAACGATATCAGTCCTTCTCCTCTGCCTCCAATAACAAGAGGAAGATCAGCACTGCTCACATTGCTCCCCATGTATCATTAATATTGATAATGGAAGCCAGCAGGGCACATGGGAAAAATAAAGGGTTTTTCTAAGAAGACAGGCATATCTGAGAAGCCTCTTAAAATACAGCAGCCCCAACTGCAACCTACACATGCCACAACTTCTCTGAGCAGCCTATTCTCGTGCCTCACCACCCTCACAGGGAACAATTTCTTCCTCATATCCAATCTAAACCTGCTCTCTGTCAGTTGAAAGCCGTTTCTCCTTGGTCTGTCCCACCAGGTCCTTGTGAATATACTCTCTCCATCATTCCTGTGGGTTCCCTTCAAATACTGGAAGGACACAATTAAGAAGAAAACACTCCAATTTTCACTTGTGTGGTTCTTACGAGACAAAATAGACATTATCAGAGGACAAATACGCAAGCCAACTTCCTAAGAGCCTATAAAGATATGGTATTTATTCTGCATTGAGATACAAAGAGACATTGGGTGTTTCAGAAAAGTGTAAACACCCATCAGTAATATTTTTATATCCTGTAAAGCCGTATATTCAGCTTTACTGAATACTGAATACACCTTTAAATATTCAGTCTCAGAATGCAGTATAAAACCAGCTTAGTTTAAATTTCTGAGGCCCTGACATCGTTTTTAAGCCTGGAATGTGCAGCCATTCAGTATGAAAACACCAATGCTACAAACCCTTGCATTAGCACTGCCTAACCTTTTCAAGTGTACAATCACCTAGAGGAGATTTCGGTACAGAAATGGAAAACAAGGTTCATGATATCAGGCATTCCTTGTCTTCTTTTAGTGCTCACTACTTGATCTAAATGGAAGATGATCCTTACCAATTTGTTCATTAATGTTCATGCACAGAAAAAAGTAATTATGCACTTCAAGATAATTCACTGCCAACTTACTTTTCATATAAAATTTTTCAAAATATAGACATACAATATTAATAAGAAAAACTATTTATACCCTTAATCTTCTGAAAAGCTCCACATTGTCATAAACAGTCCTATAAAAGAAGGCCATTGAGTAAAAAGCATACTTAACTAACTTTTAAAGGAAAATCTGGAATCAATACACTTGAAATCAAATGCATATTGATTGTGCCATTTTCCTCTTCAAAAATAAACTGTCCCAGTAAATTACATGAAGCTCTCAAGTCTTGACACGATTCTTATGACTCACAGATCTTATTCCTTCTATATCCTGTTAATTTTACTGCTGTGACTGGCCCCAGTTAGCAAGATTAGTATTGGTGGTAAAATCATCTACATGCAAAAGCTTATGAAAAACTTCAAGTTTTAGCATTCTTTGTTCATAACCTTTTTCTTAGATCAAAACCTCCGCAGGTTCTACTGGCTGTACAATCACCAGCTCTAACAGCCTGTCTCTAAGTCAGGTGAAATAAACCAACACCCCTTCACTCTGATGGGCTTTGGCCACAAAGGAATTTCTATTGAACAATTAAGGCAAAGCCAGTAACTTCTAATATATGGATAGTGATGGGTTTGAGATGCTGAAAACTCTTTATAAATATCTAATTTTAATGCTGTGATAAATACAGATGCTGTGAGTCTGCTTTCCAGGATAAAGCTTTCCTTAATGCTCTCTCATGCCAGGACCTTGTCTTGCAAGCTTTCCATTTGTAGCTCTCCCTTTGACTTCAGTAAGGGCTCTGGAGAAAGGAATTGCATAATCAGGCCCTTAATCAAATTTATTAAAACCCTGATGATATACAACCCAATTAAGGAATACCTCCCCGTTCCATAAGAGCTTTTTACATTCCCTATAAAACACTTTCCTCCTCACCACATAAAACTTAGTGTGTGCATTGCCGTCTGTCAGTATGAAGTACAAGCCCTAGAAATGAAAATGGGGCAATTAAATCTACAAGCTGTGGCTGATTTAATAATGAAAAGATAATGCTAATTGGCTGAAGAACTTTCAAGCAACTTTCAATCTTGTTATTGGCCACGTTGTGAAAAGCACGGCAATAGTGTGATACTTCAGTTTCTAAAAGTAGGATCTTTCTTATCACATTTGCTGGTACAGTACTTCCCTCAAGTGGTAAATGTATTTCTGCCTGTTATGAATTTTCCTCTATGATATTAAACAGTAAAAACACATACTATGTTTTCTAATCTTATTGCATTTTGTGTTGTTATGGAGCCAACTATTTTTTTCTTGCTGGTCTTTGTTTCAACTGGTTTGTTTCAATGCAAGACCTTTTAATAGTGTCAATCACAGACCTATACATTAAACATTACCAGCATACCTCTCTCAGATATATATGACACATTTCAGAGCACAACATCCCTGCTTGGGATGACAGCTTGTTGTCCTTTGAAGGCTGGTACTCAGACAAATACAATTTAAAACATTCTTTAACAGCCTGGATTTGGGGCCTGTATTTAGCTCTTCTGAGACTGCATCTACAGACCTTTAAAAGTAAAAGAAGGACATTTATATGCGGGGACAAGTTAAGCATAAATCCATCAGGATGGTTATGGGGATATAGCTCTACCTAGAAGGAAAGGTTTAAACAAATGGACTTTTTGAGCCTTAGAAAACAGAGGCTGAAGATGCAAGTGCTGTAGAAAACTGTCTAGAAGGAGGGTGTAGGGAAGACAGAGCCAGAACCCTCTTGGAAGTGCAGAGTGATGAGTTGACAAACAACAGACACAAGTTGCTACAAGAGAAATTCCAGTCAGGTATCAGAGATCCCAGAAGCTCCTCACAATGAGGTCAGGCCAACATTCCAGCACATTCCTCAGAAAGGCTGGAAATCTCCATCCTTGGAAACTGTGAAAATGTGCGTGAATAAGGCCTTAAGCAAACTCTTCCAAATTGGCCTTGCTTGGATCAGGGGAGTGGACTGGAAGGTTTCCGGAGATCTTACCTAACATATATCATCCTGCAGCTCTGATTAATTTTAGTATCTGCTCTTCTGAAAGAGACTCTTTTGGAGGTCCCCTCGCCAAATTTACCCTAAACCAACACAATACCATAACTAGATTACCTTTAAAACCAGTCCTACTGAGCAGTGCCCACACTTCTCCATTCCTTTTTTCTTTTCTGTGTATATGCACGTACAGTTGCTTTAGGATTCTTCAGTTTAGCTGTTGTTCTTTTCACTTTTTAAAAAATTTCCTTTGCAAAATTTAGTTCAAACTGGGCATTTAGCATTTATTGCTTACTCCTGGTCTCATTTTTTCTCCCATGGTACAGTTTTCTTTGCTGAAAAATCTCTTTTGATACACTGCATTTTCATATTCTAATTACTTTTTAAATCCTCCTTAAAGGAAATTATTCACTACATGAGCTCAGTGATCTTATTCATTAATCTATATTAAATCCTTCTATATGAGTGCTTTCAATGTGTTTTTATAAGCTGAGCTTCAAAAAAACTGAAGCCATGCCTACATTTAGACCCTGATTACTTCAGATTAGTTACTTTTCAAAAGAACTTTCCTACATTTCTCAGTATTGTTACTAAAATTAAAAACCTCAGCTATAGCCTGAAGGAACTTTGGCCTGCTATTTCATTTAATTTAAACTAAAACATCTCATAACTATGTGATCCAACTTTATCAATTTGTTGCTTTAAAAGAGTTCCCACAACTGACATAACCAGTTATAGTCAATTGTAGACAGACATTTCAGTGCATGAGGTCCTTGTTTGAGACTTAGAGAAAGAGGACCACAAAAGAACCAGAGGTACCTTTGCCTGATGAGGTAAGCAAAAAAATGTTAACCAGGTAAATAGCAATAGCAACAATCCAATAAATAAAGGAAAGTTAAATAAAAATGTAAAATGTTGTAACTTGAACAATTTTAGATTAAAATTAGTATTACTAGCTACTGGTTTACTACAGACAGTAAGTGGTTGATACAATTTTTTTCCACTTAATCAGCTTAATATAACAATGTTATGTTGTGGCAAAGAAATCATTGTGCAATGGGTGCCTGGAATAACATTATTTCTGTATCCTTTCCCTTTTTCAAAGCATCAGACTATGTCTTTCCTGTTACTGTACTTATGCATTATCTGTACTTATGAAGGTATACATAAGCCTTAGCTCTTTGTCCACCTTTTGTAAAGATGCTTACGTTCTTTTGAAAGCATAGCTATACATAAAATTAAAACTAATTTAATTCAATTTATCCCTTGGCCTGCATTCCTGACATCAGTAATTGGTGTTACGCCTGCAGCCTGTGAATCAGTGAGCAGCATCCCTCCCTGAGAGTAGCACAAACACAGACCCTCTGAGACTGCAGGAGGAATGTGCCACCTCTTAAGCCACCTGTGCTGAATACCAGCACCAGCATCAGCCCAGTGGCATCTGGTAGTGGCTCAAGGTTTCTCTTCCTAATAAAACTGCAGCCTACACACTTGTCTGGCTCGGCAGGGAAATATTGTGGTATGTGGTATGGACCCCAATTATTTTTCAGCTGAAATAGAGCATAATCCTTAGTGAGTTTCATTACTAAATTAATGCACTGGGCTATTCCTAAGGGCTGTTTCACATTTAGCTTGAGCTCATGCAGAATGGCTCTGTGTCTGCACAAAGCTCCAGGAGCAAAATGGGAAAAGTGGAGAAACCTGTTTGCTGTAAAATTGGGAGTCTCCAGATTTTCAGTGCAGCCTTGCAAAGGTTCCTTGTTGAAATTTCATTTATCTGGTTGGATTTTATTTTGCTTGCCTGAAATATCTACTTACTGTGCTTTCACCGAAAGCCATGCAAGGATTTAAAATTGTTTCCTAATCTCAATATGGTCATTTTCCCTTCCGAACCCTTCTGAATGCAGCTGACCAACCCATTTCCCACTCAAATTGATCTTGCCATTAGGTATCGTATGAAGGATGATAATTCTCTTTGCCAATATCCAGGAACTTCTCCCAATCCTGACTGCTCTGCTGAACATCTAGGAAGCATGAATGTGAAGAGCTCTGCTAATGCCTTGTATACTTTTGGGCATACCATGGAGGGAATATAAATTAGAATAGCTGTGTACCGTTATAATAATTTGACCACCTAAGGTCCTTCTGTCTCAGATTTCTTCCAGGATGTCATAAATGCTGCTTCCAAAAACCAAAATATTTACACAAATGGAAGCGACTCATCTCATCAATCTGACTAACACTGCACGCAATACAACTGAGCGTGCAAATCAAATCCGTTCAAACACCACATCCCATTACCTTTGTTTTCCTGCAATGAGTGCCTCAAACCTCGCATATGACAGACTCAAGAGAGTGACAGCAGGATCATGAAATCATGAAATGGTTTGGGTTGGGAGGGACCTTTAAGGTCATCTTGTTCCAACCCCTTGCCCTGGGCAGGGACACCTCCCACTGTCCCAGGTTGCTCAAACCCCATTCAATCTGGCCTTGAGCACTTCCAGGGATGGGGCATCCACAGCAAATTTTATTCACTTTCACTACTTACACAACTATAGGTTTTGAACAGTTCCTTCTGCATTGCTTGTGGCCTTATGCTTCCTAAGTTCTGTAAATTGCTCATAATTACTTCTTTTCTCAAAAGCCTGTGATTGTTTTTATTCTCTCATGATATGTTTTTCTGTCAGATTGTCCTAAATCCTTAGATTTGAATGTTGCTTCTAACTCTGCATTGGTCAGGCTGGCAATGCTCCAGCTCCCAGGTAAATCCATTTAGACCATCTCTTGACACATAGTACAAACCTAGGAAAATACACTTTTCTTATAAAAATCCAAAGGCAATTTTTAAATTATGCTTTAGATGTGCACTTTTATTATCTAATCTTAGCCATTCTGGAAGCAGTTGTCTGCTTTCATCTTCAGACTGTTAAAAATCTAGTTAAATTTTTAGTGAAATTTTTGCTTGACTTCATTTTTTTTTTATTCAGGTTTTTATCTCTCTGAACCTGCTCTAGATTTTCCTTTCCATGAGGAGAAACTAACCAGCGAAAATTGTCTTAAAAGTCTGGGTTATTCCCTGGTTTAGCACGTGGAGGGAAAAGGGCCTAATTATATACTGGAATAAATGAAGGTAGGTGGAAATTTTGCTTTTTAGTATGGGAGCCTTCTAAATCCTGATGAACAAAGTGGCACAACCCAGCACTTGTTTCCATAACTGAACAAGCCTGGGGGAGGAATATCCAAGAAACAAATATATATTTATTATATTTTTATATATTTAGTTATATAAACGGGAAACAAAAATTTGTCAAGAACAGAACTTATCTACATTCTAAAGCTTTAGACCCGCACACATTTTAAAAATGAACAGATCACCTGTAGGGTTTCCCACATCCTATATATTTCTTCAAGGAAGATATTCCTAACTTTGTAAAACCTTTTAAAAAATTGGAAAGAAATGGATGATGTAAAATCATGACATGAAAGGCAGCAGAGAAGGATGGGCCATGAAGCACAGAACAGCAGTGGGTAGAAGGCTCTGTAGTTGCATTGCCAAATCAGCTACTTGAAAATCAGATTTTCCTCTTTTTGTTTGAAATAAAAATTCTTATACACACTTTTCTAGTCAGTTTCAGTGAAAGATATTGATTGATAACTTATTAAACATATGATATTCCCCCTGTGGAATAATACAGTGTGGGTTTACTGAAGTACAACACATTTCCCTTCCATAGGGAATCCACGATATCATTAATCAAACACAGAAGTTTAGATGGCATGGTTATTAATCTGCCTTTAGTAAACCCAAGTTACATTCTGTCCCATTGCTCAAGTACTTCTAGTAAGGCTTAAATTATATTTTCTTTCAAAATGTGCCTGTTGTGGTCAAACCAATTTGTCTACACTTGTTTGAATCATTTCTTTCCTGCATTTCACAGAATTGCACAACAACTGAAGTTGGAACGGACCTCTGGAGATCACCTTAGTCCAATGTCTTGCTTAGAGCAGGGTCACTCAGAGCGGGTTTCTCAGGCCTCTGTCCAGTCAGACTTTAATTATCTCTAGAGAAGGAGACTCCACAAACTATCTGGGCAAATTACAATCATAAAATTACAGGATGGATTCAGTTGGAAGGGACCTTAAAGATCATCTCATTCCAATCCCCTGCCTTCAGCAGGGACACCTTCCACTGCCCCAGGTTGCTCAGAGCCCCATCCAACCTGGCCTTGGACACTTCCAGGGATGGGGCAGCAACAGCTTCTCTGGGAAACCTGTGCCAGGGCCTCACCACCCTCACAGGGAAAAATTTCTTCCTCATATCCAACCTAAACCTGCTCTCTGTCAGTGTGAAGCCATTCCCTCTTGTCCTGTCACTCCAGGCCCTTGTCAAGAGTCTCTCTCCATCTTTCCTGTTGGCTCCCTTCAGGGACTGGAAGGCCACAATGAGGTCACCCCAAAGCCTTCCCTTCTCCAGGCTGAACAATCCCAATTCCCTCAGCCTTTCCTCACAGCAGAGTTGCTCCATCCCTCTGATCACCTTGGTGTCTAATTTATTTACTACATGAAATACCACAGTGCGAAGGGGCTTCCAAAAACAGTGTTCCATTGTATCCCTAAATCAAGTGAATCACAAAAATCAACAGATCAGTAGGCAACTGTTTTTCAATCAAGCATAGTAAAAGCTGCAAAAACTGAGCAGTTCAGACTGAGTTCCTTAGCTCTTTAAGCTTGGAGTTTTTGGAATTTCAATCTTCATGGGATGGACACCCAAAGGAATTGAATGTAAATGCAGTTTATGTCTTTAAAATTGCAGACAAGATTGCAGTATGCATCAAATAAAAAATTCTTGGCAATAACTTGACTGTTGTTTCCACAGCCAATTTCTGTAAATTTTGTCCCAAATCTGGGCTTCTGTAGGAGATAAATAGCATGAAATTTACCCTATAAATGTACTCAACAGAAGGCAAAAAATATACTCCAAGATACGGGAGTTTGTCACCAGCACACAGGAAAGGGAGAATACTCTAGTTTTTTTTTCTTTCTAGTTTTTCTAGTGCATTAAATTAAAACCCAGCAGACTTCTGTGTGACAGCACAGAACCTTTTTCTCATGAGAAAATCTTTCTGTTTAGGGTAAACACAAGATAAGATGTTCAGAGCTCCTTTGGGGACAGGCAGAATGCCTGTGGCCAATCAGCCCCAGGGGGCGGAGGGCTGTGGCCAATCCCAGTCAGCGTTCATTTTGTATATAAAAACTGTATTTAAGTAAATAATTCCCTTTTCTCCACAATCTCTCTCATGTGCCTCTGTTTCAACATCGGCTCGGACAGCAACACTTCTGGAGATACATTTTTCAACCTGAAACTTTGCTGTGGCCCTCTAACCTGTTATTAGAGTCTTTGCCAGGGTACAATGCAAGTCAGTAAGTGCAGGCTTAAGGACTTCATTACTTACTCAGGCAGAACTCCCCTTAATTTCAAGTACTGACAAATACAACCTATAGAAATAAGCCTTTCCACTCAGTTGAATAGGAAAGAGACCTGCATCATCTTGAATGTTGTCAATAAGAAGCTTAGGCCTCGATTCAGAAAAAGCATTTAATTGTATCCACATCTGGGACACTGAAGCCTGCACTTAACTTTAATCATATGCTTGGGTCGGAGTTCCACGATTAAACAATGCAAGCAATAGCACTGCCCTAAAATGAATGCTTCCTTCAGCCAAAATCTTAATGAGTAGCACAAATAAGATCAGCAAACAGAAGCCCTGCCTTCTCTTGCGTCTAGGTTCAAAACTCGCTTCCGACAAACACCACTTTCTTATAATTTTTTTTTTAGCAGAAAAAATCTCACGAGCATAAGACAATATTTACTTACATTCCTTGCTCTCACCTGCATTGCTCAGCCTCCAACACTTGAATAAAAAAGCATTCAGTATTCCTGATTAAACACCTTTCAGCTGTCTAGGCAAAAACAAAATTCCTTTGGGAAAAACAAGAAGTGATTTCCTTTACTTTTAATGACAACAATGATGAGGAGGAGGAAGGAGAGAAAGAAGAGGACGAAGAGGAGGAAGAGGAGGAGGAGGGAGAGGGA
>VZTJ01002259.1:467664-495880 GCA_013397795.1 Orthonyx spaldingii | reverse complement strand
TTTGTTGTTTGGTTTTTTTGGTGGGGGGGGGGGTTTTGGTTTGTTTGGTTTGTTTGTTTCCTTTTGTTTAACCTTAATGTCTAATTTCTAATGATTTCTGTATCTCAGGTAAGCAAGATAATCATAATATTATACAGCATCAATGGCTAACTTGTTTCCAGTTCCCATTTATTTTAAGCCAAAAAAGAGCTGAACAGCAACTGTTTTATTGGATTTTTACAGTCTTTGATCCCTCACTTGGAAGGCCAAGAAAGCTGTGTAACGTGTTAAGGAAAAATTCCTCACAGTGCTCTGTGAGTCTCTGCTTATTGGGCAAGATCAAAAACCCACTGAAATAAATGAGAATCTTTCCATGATCTTCTGTGGAGTTTGGTTGGGCACAACAGGTGACAGGCAGGCTCACTGAAGGGAAAGATTCCCTGGAAACACTTCATAAGGGTGATCAGCAGAAGAAAGGGATAATGAAGTTCTTCCACAAGCTAAATTTGTTGGACCAAACCTGAAAACCTGAAAATTCTCCACTTCAGATACTGATTCTCAATCTGTAAGCAAATCAAACTTTTTTTCCTCCCTGGAAGTTGAACATGGTATTGAAGTGTTTTGGCTTTGCTAGCACACATGGAATGCAGGAAATGAGCAATGGTTAACCAAGCCTAATGGATTGAGTCTACAGAATTCGTGAATGTTTAGAGAATAGACCTCAGTCAGCAATTTACAAAAAGAGATTGATAAAAAAGGGTTTGCTCAGCAAGGTTTGAAATAGTCAAAAAAACCTGAACCCGCTTCAATCTGAAAATGATCTACCAATTATTTTTCCGTTTGTCCTGAAAATGCCATTAAAACTTCACAACTGTGTAACTGTGGTAGAACTAAAGACACCAGAGTTACCTTTGCAAATGAAATCACCACAATGAAAGCTGCTTTCTTCATTGTGCAGGATGTATTGACATTCTGAGTGACTGGTATAAGAATTCTGGGGTGATTATCCTAGGAATCGGGCACTACTTTACAGATTGGATGCTGAACCACCTGCCAACCCTATTTCTATGCAAATTGCTTTACTTTGAAAGACATGACCTCAAAGCACTGCAATGGCACTGCAGGGCTGCATTTCACTACACCACCAACCACCAACACAAAAGGCTGATTAAGAGCACCAAAAAGTGCCTTTTTCAACCTCTGAGAGACAGACAAAAATATAATCACAACATAAGAAAACAGAAATTCCATACAAATGAAAACAACAAGCTGCATCTTACCTCACTTGAATTTTCTGTTGTGATGTTTTTATTTTTCAGCTTTTTCTGCATCAGTTTGGTTTCATACTCCGGCCTGGGATGCTCCTGGAAAAAAAAAAAAAAAACCAAAACCAAAACCAAACATAATTATGATTAAGAGAAAAAAACCCAAAGTTTTGGTCACTTATTCACAAACAAAACCATCCAGGAGATTTGACTCCATGTATCTTTTGGACTAGGCTGTCAGATCTGGGCCAGCTTCCCTAATAAATAACTGTTCAAGGCACCCTTGCAAAATACATTTTTCTTTTCCAAATTAGAGCATAAATTAAGCAAAGTGACAAAAATTTACCAGGCTTTTCAAGTGAACAGCTCATAAAAGAGAAAAGTATCATGCATCTCATCATTCCCACCAAGTTCTGAATTCATTCAGGGCCTGCAATTTGGATTTGATACCTCCCACAAAAAAGGTTATTCCTACAGCATTGGTCATATTGTTCCTGTTTACTATAATCAGAACACTTGCATATCAACCCTATAAAAAATGGCTTACTAATATTTTTAAATTAATCTAATAGTCATGAAGAGAACAAAAAAACATTTAAAATAAAATTAATAAATCCTCATGAGCAGTAGAATGGCGTCTACATGGAACTTCACAAGAATTCTTAAGTGATACAGGTGGTGTTCACTTTTTATATCTGTACCATTTTTACCACATCAGACACAACCTTCACCATTCTCTGTTGCACTTGAGAACATAAACACAGTGAGACCTCCAAACTATTATTTATCCCGATCATGAGGTTTTCCTAATGCATTCAAAAGGTATGTGATACAGTATCATTTAAATCACTGAATCCTACAATAGTTTGGGTTGGATCTTACACCTCATTCCAACACCCCTGCCATAGGCAGGGATACCTTCCACTAAACCGTGTGTGACGTGTAAATGTTCTTGGTCGTAAGGAATGACAAAAGTCACAGGGTCCTGCAAACAATCAGGAAGGTTTATTAATAAATTACACACTTGGCATGGAAATTGCTATGTAGTCCCTAACCTACTACACAAGCACATGGCAGTGGGCTTCAGATAAAGGACGAAGATGAGAGGGCAGAGAGAAAAGAAGATATGAATAAGAGAGGGAGAGAGGAAGAGAGAGAGAAAGAGATCAGCAAACCTAATTCCAGTGTTGATCCCTGATGGAGTGATGGGATGTCCAGGATCCTGGGGGGTGCCACCTAGACTTGGTGGGGGCACCCTTTTATGGGTGGGTTTTCCACCCTGAAGATAAGTTTCCTGCTTTCCATGCAAATTAGTTATCATGCACCCTCCATCATTCCAGACCTCTCTGGAAATGGGCCAGAAGATTTCAGGAGTCTTGGGTGGTCTTGATCCCCTCTACAGTCCCTGCCCACTTGTCAGCCTCATTCCTGAACTTGCATTATCTTTTTTTTGTTGTGCCTCTGTGGACTTGATCAAGGTGTTTGTCCCAGAAAATGCTGCCCTACTTCCATACATCCCCCTTCTCCAGTCCCATTTTGTTCTTCCTCCTGGCATGCTGGTACCAAAAATCCTTCTTATTACCAACAATCCTTGGCTGGCTCCATGACTATCCCAGTATCAGTGTTTGAGAGACACACATTAGACACTTTTCTCCTGGGTATCTACACCAGGTTGCTCAGAGCTCCATCCAACCTGGCCTTAAACATTTCCAGGGAAGGGGCAGCCACAGCTCCTCTGGGCAACCTCTGCCAGGGCCTCACCACCCTCACAGGGAAGATTTCCTTCCTCATATCCAACCTAAACCTGCTCTCTGTCAGTGTGAAGACATTCCCTTTTGTCCTGTCACTCCAGGCCCTTGTCAAGAGTCTCTCTCCATCTTTCCTGTGGGCTCCCTTCAAGCAGTGGAAGGCCACAATGAGGTCACCCCAAAGTCTTCTCTTTTCCATGCTGAACAATCTCAATTCTCCCAGCCTTTCCTCGTAGGAGAGGCTCTCCATCCCTCTGATCATCTTGCTGTCCCTACTCTGGACAAAATGTGGAACTCCAAGGAATAGTGAGGCATGGGTAAACTCTAACATTAATAGAGCTGATTTGCTGCAAAAATGGTGGTAAGGAAGATGGGAAAAGGACAGACAAAGATACAACAAATAAGCATTTAAAGATGCTGCTGTCAACACCTGTATCTTGATGGTTTCTGAATTTTCACCAGTTTGTGTCGATTTACATTATTTGCTACCATGCTTCCTTGTATAAGGTCCAGAGGTTGGATGTAACAAACATCTTTAGACTAAAAGGAAGAGAGGATGAAGACATCAGGCATGCATGGCTACATGGGAGGAGACAGCTTGATCAATGTAGGGAAAGGAGACAAATGAAGCTGTAAGAAACTGAGGAGATCTAAATACAGAATGCAACTGCAGAGCTGAATTCGTTTTCTTCCCTTTTTTCTCTTACTTTCTGCTAAGCAAAGCATTCTGAGACACCAAGAGCAGCCTCCAGAGGTCAGAGCAACTTTTGAAAACTGATTTGAATGAAAACAAGGTGAGAAAATAAATGCCAAGCAAAACATTGTACTCTAACTTACTTTATGCTGTTGACAGTTGTGCTCTGAGTGCATGTTCTGTTCAAATTTGGCCAAGCTATGTTTAGTTTTCCTTGCAAGATATTTCAATGTCCTATTAACTACCTTTCATACACCTACATCTGCATTGGAAAAGTAGTTGCTCTGTCTTTGCTGAATCTGCCAAGTCATCTTACCCTTGACTGAACAGACCACAGAGCTCCCCAGAATGCCTTTTGTATATATTCCTTTTATGAGTATTTTGCACAAAATATTTCTTTACAATCCATACTTAGGGATGCTTGACCCATACATCCATGGATGTGCAGTGACAATTCCACTCAGCTGTAAAAAGAGCATGAGTCAGAATGGATTCTTTGTCTGAAAATGGGAAGAGTTTTACACTTAGGACAATAAGCTAGAAATAGTTGTGATGACTTCAAGAAGGCCAAATGTCCATGTAGGGATAGATCTGAATCCCAGGATGCTGGAAGTTTGCAGGACAGCTGCCAGACACTTATTGAAAACCATGTGAGCCAAGGTACTGTGAGGCCAAATGAGAGCTCCGGGTAGAAAATGATAATTCCCATTCTGAAAACAAAGAGCCAAAACACAGAATTTCTACTCAGGCAAAACTCATGCTGACATCAGTGGGAATTTTCCCTGAGAGTGGTTTCCAGGGTTTGTCTCAAACATACACATGCATCCACCATCCATTAATTAGGACTCCATAGGTAATGATCCAGTTGGATAAGAATAAATATTGCAAACCAATCTCTCCTTAATTTCCCTTTGATTTAGGAAGAAAGTGATAATGGAATTTTACAAAGCATGCATGACAAAACATTGAATGTATTTAAAGAAAAATAAATTAGAACCTTAGCAACTATCCCAGATTTAACGGACCAAAGGAGTTATCACCAAAAAAATAAGCCATACACTCTAAGAAAAGGCAAAGATCCACTGCAAATTCCTTGAACAGCCTTATCCTAATATCCTGGACACAAGCAGAGCAGTGCACACTTATGGGAAGGAAGGTTTCCACAAATAAAAATTGGAGTAATACAGCTGCTGCCCCCAAAGCAAGATGGAAACTTGGAATGAACAGAACAGATAGCCCAGCTGTTCTCTGCTGCAAAAGGGTTAATTATTAGAAATCAAGCACTAAACCCTCTATTTCCTATGATGGTGACACAGGAGGCAGGGGGTGAGAAGTCTAGGGAAGAGTTTGTCATTCACACCAATGATCTATTTAAACTGTCCTATTAATGGGATGCTTGTCCAAGGAAAAATAGTTTTATATCTCAGCATGGAGTCACTGCTGGATGTTCACAATCTTTTTAGTTCAGATCACTTTAAAAATAAATTTGATAAATGAAAAATTAAAGCAAATGCTTGAATAAGTCATATAAAATTAACACAAGTTTAGGGCTGTTAAAAGCTACTGAACAAGTATATGGAACACAGTAGTTAAAGATATTCTAGAGCAACATAAAACAGAATTAGTTAAAAGAAACTAGAAGGCTCTATTATGGGAGCGCATTTGCCAGACAGGCAGAAAGATCTTATGCCCTTGTTTGCTTTCACTGACCAAGAACAGTGATAGTGCTTTGAGGGAGTACCTGTAAAATTAATTTTTTTAATATGGCCTCAGATTTTGCAGCTCCTTTAAGCAAGGACCAAACAACCAAATGGTGCCATTTCAATGGCAGATATCATGTTTCGTTGGTAGCTGTAGCAGGATATAGCATCATTTATGTTTGTTCGTGATGCAATTCAAATCCAACCCATTTAAATACTCTTATACTGATAAATGGAATAGTGTTATTCATGAAATCACAGAATGGCCTAGGTTGAAAGAAACCTTTAAGATCACCTCATTTCAATCCCCTGCCGTGGGCAGGGACACCTTCCATCAGGCCAGGTTTCCCCATCCAACCTGACCTTCCAGGGATGGGGCAGCCACAGCTCCTCTGGGCAATCTGTGCCAGAGCCTCACCACCTTCACAGGGAAAAACCTCTTCCCAATATCCAACCTATCCTACTCTCTGCCAGTTGGAAATCATTCCCCCTTGTCCTGACACTCCAGCCCTTGCCAACAGCACCTGATTCCATATTTTGTGTGTTCTCCAAGGAGCACATCCCTGGCAAACCCTGCTTACCTACCAGGATCTCCTGAGTCACTGGAAAGGAGGAGAGGAACAAGGAAAGGCCTCGAGGTGGTCCCTGTTCCTAGTGGGGCACTGCTGGTTAAGACAGATTTAACCTCTCTGAATCCAGAGGAGGGATGAACTTGTGCCATCCCAAGTGATCCAGCCTTTCAGTGGCCTATCCCAACACCCTGAGGAATCACGACTACCAATAAAACATCAAACAGTTTTGAGCCATGAAGAAAATTCAGTTCTAGAAAGGGCAGAGGAGGTCGTTACAACGGAAAAGGAATAAATGAAAACAAATGAGAGCATGTTGATAAGTCTTGTAGGAGAGAAACAGAAGAGGAAAATTTGCTAAAGCCCCGGGATGTTGTGGCACATCTCTGGATCAACAGTCTGGGAGTGAAAAAATGTACTCACATACCTTTACCAACTTCTTGGAAAGCAAAGAAAGTATCACCTGAGTTTGGTCTTACAGTTTACAACTTTAAACATGTTTAAAGAGAGCCTTCATGTGTAATCTTTTAGTGGAGCAATAATGGTACTAAACAGTTTCCCCAAAGAGCTGAGGGATAACATTCATTCTTCAGCATTCCTTCCCCAAATATCCTAATGAAACAGTCATCCTCCTAAACACAGGACTTAAACACAGTGTTGAAAGGAATTGTTTAGAAGAACGGGGCTAACCAAGGATCATTAAATAATTAGTGTTGGTAAGAATTTAATGAAGATCAGAGAAGATTCACTGGAAAGAGTAATGAAACCCAAAAAAGGCTAATAAAAAAGCATACAAAGAATTAAAACAATGTTTGGAAACATGGACCCAACAGGAAAATTAGAATAGTTATGGCGAAAATGTGAGATAATGCATCTGGAGGAAATAATCCAAACTAAAGATCTCATTGGCACAAGAAACTTGAGGATGCATAGAGCATGAAAGGAGAGATTTGAGACAAGACAAAATATTGTAGCTACAAGTTCCCCTTTTACCAATACTGGACATTTTTTCCCAAGAAGGCTACACAGATATTTTATTAGAGTCTCCTCTTTCAGGATTTTAGCAAACAAAAATATCTTGTGCTTCACAGCTTCCTAGACACTATTAAAACTTCATAAAAGGAGTCTGCTCCCGTAATTGGCAAAGTGAAAGACAAAGTGAAACCATCAAATTGATCAGATCAAAATGAATTTTTAAACCATGGTAGAGAAGATCAAGTTAAATCAAGATCAAGTTAGGTGAGAATGGAATGTATCTGTAAATATATTTAATGTCACCAAGTCAGCTTGCTTTTCAATTTTGCTTAATTCTCTTTTACCCAATCTACCTTCTTTATAAATTTGTCTTAACTCAGCAGTAATCCACAGTGACCTCAAAGACTTCCCTTAAGGGTTCAATAATTATGGGGTTTTTTTAAGTCATTAAATAGCAAAAGGAAGAATCAGACTTTGGGAATTAGTTTGCAAAAAAATCAAAATAGTTGGCTAGCATTTTACAGAGCACAGGATATTAACTTGAAATTACATGTTCCTAAGGAAGACAGACATCCAAGTTCCTCCCTGTTACAATGAAACAGTATAAGAGCTTGACTATTTGAACAATATCAAGACCAATGAGTAGAGACTCTTTGGCATTTCAGTTAGTGCAGACTCTCTGTCCATTTGACTTCCAAGTTCTTGCTCAAATTCTAAAATTTCACCTTTTATAATTGCATTTCTATTTCAGTTGGCACAGGATCATTGGCGAAATGAGGGAAAATCTCTTCTACCCCCAAAAAATGAAAGTAGGAATATCCTGGAAATACAATTTCTGAAGATTCATGGGAAGGCAAGAGTTTCTACTGCCCACATCACTAATTGGAATCCTTCTGTACTTCTCCACAAAGAAGAAAAGGTTATGGATTCTCCCACCCCTCCTCCTGGTTTATTGATAGCCATACTCCTTATTACATACCCTGAACTAGAAACAACTGCACAACCTCTGATTGTGTTACACAGTCACACATTTGTGGCATGACACGTTGAATGGAGGAATTTCAGGAAGAATTTCTTCACTGGAAGGGTTGTTAAGCACTGGAATGGGCTGCCCAGGGAGGTGTGGGGTCACCATCCCCAGAGGTGACCAAGGAATGACTGGACATGGCACTCAGTGCTCTGGTCTATGTGGCAAGGTGAGGATTGGTCAAAGGTTGGACTTGACGACCTTGAAGGTCTTTTCCAGCCTCAACGATCTTGTGATTCCCTGTGTGTTTATGCACAGCGTTCCCAAGGCTCTGTCTGCGTTTGTTTTGTTTCTTTCCCTGTTCTATTTATCAGTTGCTCTATTGCTTTTCAACACAATTATCTCTTTTCTCATTGGTACCCAATGCTTCCCATTCTTTTTTGTGGATTTCAGGTGTCTAAAGAACAAATTCTCTAAGTCTGTACAGCTGCCAGCTGCAAAGATGCATGGAAGCCTTAGGGAGTCTGCCTTCTCAGACTGCCACTGCCAAGATATTTACAAATAAATGGACTAAATTAATCTCTCGTATGACTTTTTGAAGCAAAAGATTTGACCCGATGTGTTTAAAGAAAGCAATTAACTGAAAAGTTTATAGTCAATGTCCACAGAAATTACACCGAAGGCATTTATTTCAATATAATTCTCACAAAGTACTTCTCAGCTCTTCAGATTCAAGGTTGTTATCCTCCCTGCTTTGGTTCTGTAACTTTTCCTAAAGAAATTGATAATCAATAGCTTAACTCCATCTAGTCTTAAAACTGTTAAACTTCCTGAGATTCTTCCATGTCCTTTTCCTGCTCTTTTAAGTGATCCCAATTCTGGTTCCTTCTGGTCTAACCTGATCAGACACAATTCTCCCTTTTCCAACATAATTTTCAACACTTGTAAAGACTTCATCACTGAAACCTGGTGCCAGTGACTTTCTACAGACAAATTTATTCTCACCTTTATGAACCTTATGGATGAAAGGTGCACAAAACCTGATCTAACTTCTGGGGTTTTGTTGAAGTACCAAGAGCTGACAGAAGATGACATGGTGCATGACTTTTTGCTTAAGGTGTCATGTCAAGAGACATGTCCATTTTGAGCATTATTCTTCAAAACAGAGCTGGATTAACCAGAAAATGAATAAACAGATACATAGGAAATCCTTCCAGTATGTGAAAGGAGCCCACAGGAAAGGTGGAGAGAGACTATTGGCAAGGGCCTGGAGTGACAGAACAAGGGGAAATGGCTTCAAACTGACAGAGAGCAGGTTTAGATAGGATATAAGGAAGAAATTTTTCCCTGTGAGGGTGATGAGACCCTGGTACAGGTTTCCCAGAGCAGCTGTGGTTGTCCCATCCCTAGAAAGTTCCAGGCCAGGCTGAATGGGGCTCTGAGCAAGGTGGGATAGTAGAAGGTGTCTCTGCTCATGGCAGGAGGGTAGAATGAGATGATCTTTAAGGTTTGTTCCAACCCAAATCATTCTGTGGTTCTATGATTCTATGAAATTATTTAAGAACAAGGACTGAAAGAGCAGAGGCTTGTTCATCTTAAGAAAAACAAACGTGGGTGACAGAGGTATAATATTGAGTTGAAGTTTGTTGAAAAGAGGACAGAAGCAATCTCTCTCTTGATCTTTAAAAGATTAAAAATAAAAAAAAAAAAGAAAAAGAGAAAAAATTAATGTGTAGCAAGGAGATTTAAAAACTACTAGGAAAATCTTGTTAGCAGTACAGATAGAGAAGCATTAGAGTAGATTACCTAGGGAGGAATTGAAATCTCCACTGCTGGATTTATTTAAGAACAAATTAGACAAACATCTCTTCATAATGATTTAAGTAGACTTGATCCTACAACGCACAAGGGATGGCCCCTCAAGGTCCATTCCAGTCTTATTTTATGATTCTAAGTTCCTAATTCTTCAGCTTGTGCTGAGATTTGTCTGGCACTCCTTCACTTGTCATAAACAAAGGATTCTTGCTGATCCCACAGTTCCTGTCCACAGACTTTTACCACTTCAGGCCTCTTCATCACAGGACCTCACAAACCTATAGATTCTTTCACAGCATTTTGCAAATATTGAACTAAAGCTGAGGATTCTGTACTGTGAACGATGAACTTGAAGTTCACAAAAATCTGGTGGATCAAATATGCCACAGAACACAGTTTGCTCTCCAGCCTCTCAGTTTGCCCTGTAGTTGGTACAGGATTGCTGCTCTGGCAGGGAGCAGTTTGACATTCCATGTGGGACAAGCAGGAATTTTTGATGTGCTGGTGCACTGGGTTTGCATCACAACTCACAGACTGGGAGTACTGGGATGTACTGTGAGCATCATCCACATTATAACAGGGGAGAGAGCCATGGAAAAGCTGAGAAACAGAGACAAAAGAGAGGAGGTTGTTTTCAAGTCACCAGGGAATGAATATTTCTGCATTATGGGATAGTCATGGAAGAAGAGGAATACTGGAGCATGCTGTCTGTTCGGAGGTTTATCTTTTTGTTTTATCCAAATATTTTGATCTGGGAAATAGGACATAGGGGAATAACACCACCACCATGTTATATCATGAAGTCCATGATGTCAGCTTGCTTTTCCCCTATGATATTTGCACTCTCCTGTTTGAGCTGAGCTCAGCTAGCAGGGCTGAAGACTTGTAAGTGGCCTGCTGTTTAAGGAACTATGGTGGAACAGGAACAGAAGAAATGGATTCAAATCCTCCCAGCAAACCAAGACAGTTCTGAATTACTGAATATGACCCTATTCTAGAGACATAGCATCTACTGCCAGGGGAAGGTCTAAAGCCTACCTGGTTTTAGTATGATATTTATTTATGACTTTAGTAACTGCACTCTCTTTAGTCAGGGTTAGAAACAAATTCTTGGATGAGAGACGGTCATTAGAGCAAACCAAAGTACAGAACTAAGAACAGAATTAGGGACATTGTAAATACCATTATGTTTCATTTTTCAGTCAATTCAGGTATGGCTGGAGACCCTATGGCTCACTGAAAAGTTCTTTCTAAAGAAACCCACACCATTTATTGTTTTGAAACACCTGTTGATGAGTACCTAGAGCTCAGGATGATGTATTTAAGGCATCATAGATGTCACCCAGACCTGGATGCAAAAATTGCTGATGGTACTGTGGCCTGTGGCTGTCATCATCACAAAGACCTCTTGTTGCACATAATGAAGTAACATGACAAAGTATTTATTCAGTGTCATTGTGCTATTGCACACTATACAATGCCATATGGGCAGTCTCAGCAAAACATGATCTGCTGTTCTCTCATAATCCTTTTCAACACTCATTATTAACTTCAGAGTGCTGACCAGTAAGATAAAGGTGAGGATTTCCTGAATAAACATTGACATTCAAAACTGTATCGGTGGCAGTTCTATATCTAAACACAGCTACAAACTGCTTTGGGCTGGACAACACTCATGAGAATTCTATGTATCAATGCTTATACAATATGCATCTACAGAATAATTTGCACAGTAAATTAGTCCAGGGAGAGGAAACTTACTTCTTCTTCCTCCAGTCCTGTTAGATCCCAGAAGTAACTCAATCTCATCTGCAAACGCTTCCATTGTTCAAGGAACATGGTCGCTTTAAAAGAAATTAAACAATTTTAAAACTGATAAACCAAAAGCCTTGTGGTAAACAATTATGTTACTTAAAAGCTTCAACTGATATTTGAATCTTATTATGCTAGACCCTTTAAAATTAAGCAGTAAGAAACAACCTCAATTTTAATGAAAGAACTCAAGCAAAGCATGGGAGCAATATTGACTGTCTTTTAAAAATAAAATACAGAAAGATGAAACATGGGTTGTCCAGAGCCACTGGTCAGTTCTTGTCAGAGAATGGAACTGAGCCCATATCTGTGGATATCCATCATGTCTCTTAATTCACCATGAAGCATTCTGAGGTAGATTTAGCCTGCTACTGAAATAACTAGGATCCTCAGCAATATGTACCAAACTATATATTTTGAAATATATTTGCAATGGTGTAGTTGAATGCTTTTGTCCTTCATAGACATGGTGATTTCGCTCTTAAGGACTGACCTCTGGTTCAGCCTCCTGCTTCTCCATTTTTTACTAATAAGAAGGAACAGATGTTTTACTGTTGTCTCATATTTACAGTCTCCTGGCTGTCCTCTCTTAATTGTTGTTTTCCTCTATATAGCCCTTTTCCTAGTTGCCCATGATTTATGGACTTTCAGATTTATTAGAAATAGCACTTATAAGTCTCGGCTTGTGGACACATATTTTCAGATTATACCAATATCAATACTAAACCAGTACTAAAAATACCAAAAATCTAGCAATAAAAGCTATACCTATAAACAGTTGGGGGCACTGTTTTCCATTTTCTTATGCTTTGCCTAACTCCTTCAGTGGGTGAAGAGGGTGTTGTAAAAACACTGTTAGATCACAGCCGTGTTTATATTGCCTTGAACATCTTGTAGACAGCCCCACAAGACAGACAGCAGTGGGGAATTAGATCCAGCTTCCCTTGACTGCATCTACACTGTCAGATAACACTGGGAAAAGTGGGAACTCTGTGAAAACAACCTGGATCTCACAGGTCGTTATCTATCCCAACAGTTAGCTGCAACTACTTTCTTCACAGGTATCATCCCATCATGTAAGAAATAAATATCGTTTGTAGACAGGACTGGCAGCACACTGAAAGCAAATCCAGACATTATGCAACTAAGTTGCTATCTGTGCTCCTGCCTTACAGAAGAGAGAACATATAAAAGCTATATTTAGCATGGTTTGAAAACTCAAGGGTTTTTAGATATCTTAAATACAAAAACATTTGGTTGTTTTATAGGGTGCTATTACTCATTCCATTCTTTCCTGTTATACAAAAACTCAGTTCCACATTTAGCTCTATAAGAACGTACTTGGCTTGATGCAGCAGCTGCTCTGAAATCAGCACGTCTGCACTGACTTACACCAGCAGAAAAACTAAACCAGCAGAGAACAGGTTTGGATTGGATATTGGGAAGAAATTTTTCCCTATGAGGGTGGGGAGGCCCTGGCACAGGGTGCCCAGAGAAGCTGTGGCTGCCCCATCCCTGGAAGTGTTCCAGGCCAGGTTGGATGGGGGTTGTAGCAACCTGGGATAGTTGAAGGTGTTCCCGCCCATTGCAGGGGGTGGGACTGGCTGATCTTTAAGCTCCCTTCCAACCCAAACCATTCTACGATTCTGTTAAACTTCTAATAAATGCATCTGACATTGAAATTCAGCACCAGGACACTGGTGACATCAAGCCCAGTCAGCCAGGCACCCCTGTGAATACAGTCACTTGCAGCAGGACTGCTGGAATCACAAAGACATTTCATAAGGAATCAGGATCAGCTACTAAAGGCATGATTCCTTTTGAGATAGTAACCATAGGAAGCCTTCTGTTTTCTAAAGAATGGGGGAAGACAAGTAGGATGAAAGAATTCCTCTGCCCTTGTGAAATGAAGTCGGCCCAGATCACCATAGCTTTTTTAAATATACAGCTGGAATAAGTGTGTGAATGAACTCTACCATTCAACAGATTGAGCTCTAGATATAACCAGCACAGCCTCTAATAGTAGAGCAGCAAAATTTGGTGTAATCTAATACTTAATAGGCAAGCTGGGCAGAGTTAGTAAAGGCTCCATTATTTCGCTTTGCTGCTCTTTGTGTGTGCTGCCTGCATTTTCTTGAACTGACAAGCTCAGTTATCATGGTCCCAAGAACAGACTTTTCCAATCTGTGGGAAACATTTTTTGGAGGAGGGCTACAGCTCCAAAAGAATTTTGTTATTCTTACATGCCTTTTTTTAAAAGCAGTGCATATGGAACCTTTTGTCCTGTTCTGTTCCATAACAGATTCTACTAATTTGTCTTAGTGCAAGGATATATCAACAATTTCTTTTGCATGTTGCATTGCTGATACTAAAATACAATTGTTCTGGATTAGGTTCAGTGGCAATTGTCATTTGCATGGATGCGAGTTTACAGTAAAATTTCTCTATCAGGAAAATTATAGTTTATTTATATTAAGCTTCACAGCAGCAGGTGACACTTAATCTGCCAGTCTATCCTGTAACGTGAAATAGTAAAATAAATTATGCTGAGAGTCTATAATTCACTCTCTTTTTTCTATTTCTCAGTCATAATTCTCACATATTCCCTAATGTTTGCTCTAGGGTTTCCAGGAACTGGTTAATAAATGCTTCTTGCTCCCATGATGTGTGCTGTCTGCAAGTTCCTTAAAAACTCTCTGCTGTCCTCACCCAATGCCAAGCCACCAACCAGTCCTTTCTAAAACAAGCTGTAAAATCTTAATAGGGTTGCAAAGAATAACACACTGGTTGCTGAGGGATGGCTATAACACAATAACATATTTGCTCAATTTCATATTAAGGATGATAATTTCGTTTGGGGAACAATGACTAGGGAAATAAAAAATTGTTTTACAGTAGCAATAACACATTTAACTTTCACAATAAACAAGCTCTAGAGTAAAGGAGAGCATAACACCAGCAATAATTCATGCAAGCACAGTACACACACTTTTCAGGGCAGAGGTGAGGCCAGAAACAATAAGAGTAATACTACAATGCATTCATTCATGTTTATGAAGTGTTTTGATATCCTCATGGAGACAGGGATATTTGCCATTAAAGAAAAGCAAGCTTGTTTAAATAGAATACTCTAAAATATATTATCATTAAAATGATAATAGTCCCATTGCTCTTGGAATCCCATAAAGTTTTGATAAAATTATGTGACTGAGTTGTCCCACAAGGAAGTGAGTCTGTGCTGAAATTAGACCCTTTCAGCTGTCTGCACCACGCCAATCCTCAAATACATTCCAGCCCCAAATGCAGAAGGTGTTAAAAGAACATGGCATGTCGATAGAAAATGAAGAAAAATTAGCAAATACGTGGCAAAGATTAGAAGTGCCATTAAAGTCACAATTTCCTCCGTGGACAAAGTGGCCTCAAGATGTGCCAGGGAGGTTCAGGTTGGACATCAGGAAGAATTTCTTCCCATAAAGGGTTGTCAGGCATTGGAATGGGCTGCCTAGGGAGATGGTGGAGTCACCATCCCTGGAGATGTTTAATAAACAACTGAACATGACACTCAGTGCTCTGCTTTAGTTGACAAGGTGGGGATCAGTCAAAGGCTGGACTTGATGACCTCTGAGATCTTTTGCAGACTTGATGACTCTATGATTCTAAACACAGCAGTAAAGGAAGCAAGGACATATTTTCCTTCCCTGAACTACACAACTCTTCCCCATTTATTCCCTAGCTTGCTGTTGACAACGATATTGCTGTCCTGTCTCCCTGGCCTTCTGAGGATTGCCAGCTTCCCAAAGTCATAGGGATCACATCCAATCCAACCGCACTCTGTTATTCTCTGAAGAGTCCAAACATCCAACGGCACTGTTGACTTGCAAAGTAATACTCACCCCAGACAGCCATAAAGATGGAGAAGAAAACCGTGGCAGGGTTGTCAAACAAGTGACTCGCTCGAGCGGTGGCACAGGCAGAGCTGAGGTTCCAGTAATCGCAGAACTTGTCGCACAGGGGGCACATGGTGAAGGCATTGCGTTGGTCACACATCTCTTTGCTGTGACAGACAAGGGCACAGATTCCTGAGTATTGCAGCTCAGAAACTAGAGACATGCAGTAGTGACATGGAGCAGCACATCACAGCTATTACAAGCTCTCTGCAATATATGTGGCCTGCGCTTGTACAGAACAAGGAGCTGTGTGTTTCTTTAAGGTTCATTGCCATGGATAGGAATTTAAAAAATCCTTATAGGCATCTTACCAGCAGGAAAACAATGCAACACTCAACCAGACCAATCACTGCACTGTGTTAGTGAATTAAGGAAGACAGCATCACTAACCACACTAAAAAAACCATCATTCAAACACAAAAGTGGAATTTGTCATCTCTGCAGTCAGTTACATGATTTTATACAGATCAGATTCAAATTAATGAAAAGAAAGACTGAAGTGGTCAAAAAGGAAATTCGATGCCCTTGTCAAAATACACATTTTGTAATATGGTGGCAAAGAAATCTGTGAGAGAAGACTTTTTAATAGATTTGAAGATATTTGCTGTAAGGTTGTTATTTTAATTCTCGGTCTTATTTGCTGTATATGTATTCAGTCTCTAAAAATCTTTTAAAAAGCCATTATCAGTATCATTTTAACCAGCCAAACACTACATGTCAGTGCTGAGTATGCTTTCAGTTTTTTCCATAAGGTTTGGATATGAAAGCCTTTCACACCTGCACAGTCTCACTTAGGTGAGCTTAGGTGAGTAGTGCAAAGCTCAAATGTCCTTGCCAGGATCATGAGCTAAGGAGACTTGCAACATTGCTTCAATGAGAGCTGGCATACTGTGGTTATGATTGTTCCTATATCGATCATCCTTAAATAGCTTTTTCCTTATGACTTCAAATGAAAAAAGGACTATTCAACCTATAGTATCAATATGTTTATATTATATAATTCCAAAAGCATGCAGCTGTTTCCAGCTCTCTTGTTGTTACAGTAATTCTCTATTTCAAAAGGCAGCAGAGGGTGCTGCAGATACATCTTAGCCATAAATCTCACTGAAGTTTAAATGTTAGCACAAGCTTTCACCCCGACAAGCACAGCCCACCATGATTTATTCAGATCAAGCTAAGAAAACAGACCCTGCCTCAGATGAGGTGCTGTTCATCATTTACCTATCAGCAACCTTGTCCTACTGCAATGATTTTAAAAGCTGTCAGTTTAGGGACTGAGTGTGATCAGTGTACAAGTAATACAGTATCCTGTCTCCAGCAGAAGTCAGACACAGATAACACAGGAATATACTTTCTTTTTTTCCACTGGGAAGCAGACATTAACATCACGGTGTCATTGTGGCAGTTTTTGTGTTGTATATCCCCCTCAGGACACAAAAAAACTCAACATTTTTTTGTGTCTAGAAGGGGAATCGTGTGGAGGCCAAATACAGAATCATAGAATGGGTTGAGCTGGAAGGGTCCTTAAAGATCATCCTTTCCCACTCCCTGCCATGGGCAGGGACACCTTGCACTGCCCCAGGTTGCTCAGAGCCCCATCCAACCTGGCCTGGAACACTTCCAGGGATGGAGCAGCCACAGCTTCTCTGGGAAACCTGTGCCAGGGCCTCAGCGCAGCAAAGAATTTCTTCCTGATTTCCAATCTAAACCTGCTCTGTGTCAGTGTGAAGCCATTCCCCCTTGTCCTGTCACTCCAGGCCCTTGTCAAGAGTCTCTCTCCATCTTTCCTGTGGGTTCCCTTCAGGCACTGCAAGGCCACAATGAGGTCACCCCAAAGCCTTCCCTTCTCCAGGCAGAACAATCCCAATTCCCTCAGCCTTTCCTCACAGCAGAGCTGCTCCATCCCTCTGATCCCCTTGGTGTCCCTGCTCTGGGCTGGCTCCAGCAGCTCCCTGTCCTTCCTGTGCTGGGCCCAGGGCTGGAGGCAGCTCTGCAGGGGGAGCTCAGCAGAGTGGAGAAGAGAGCCAGAATCACATCCCTTGATCTGCTGGCATTTTCTAAGTCTTCTAACTATTGTTCATCTTACTTGTACAAATGGTCTGATTTTACTGAGAATGAAGTAATCCAAGAGTCATGGACAGCATTTGCATGAATTTCAAGGAGTTTTACATAAAGACCTTCTGATTGAGCACCGAGATATGTGCACTCATAAAAAGCAAATGAATGTCTTAGAAAAATAACTCAATTAAATGGACTCACTCAACATTTCTGTTTCAGGAGGTGAAACACTGAACAGTCAAATAAATGTTTGCCCTTCAAATATCTGTTCAATGCCTCTGTGTTTGTAATGATCACAGGGTTGGCAATGATATAACACTGCTCTTCAGACAAGCTAAGACCAGTTATTCTTTCTAATGATTAATAAGAAAAAGCACAGTCTTATAATTTTCAAGTAAAAAATCATGGATCACAGATAAGCTTACCTAGGAATGTCACTTTCAATGGTAATACATCCGTACAGAAATACAATAATCCCAACTACTGAAGATGGAATGAGGAATTCTGTATATAAACCCAGCCATGCAAAATAAAGTCCTATCTTTTCTCCAAAATACTTCCTGAAAAAGAGAAAAGAAAAAAAAGGAAATGCATGTGTCAAGAGTATAATTTTCAAATGTGTTTTACATCTACTAAACAGTCCCAGAAAGTTAAAATACAACTTGTGAAAGACATGAGTGAAGACTCTGAGTATCTTGAAGACGGTAGGACCAAACGGAGGGGGTGATTTAGGCAGTTGTCAGTTTGGGCTTCTCTGTTTTGAGAAGATAAAGACATTCCTGGATAATTCTCCTGAGCTGATATTAAGCATGTGTCATTGCAATACATAATGTCTGTTCGGGGCAGACTGTGGTCTTTGCATCTCTTAAAAGAAGCCGGTGAAACAGGAGAAAACATTAGAAAATACTGGGCTCCTCAGAGGAGTACGTGAATTTTTGCCTCTGTAGTACTCCTGCATTCAGTTAGCCAGAGTCATAGAAATTACATCTATGGGATCATACTGACAACATCCTCTAATATGGTAAAAGATGATTAATCTGGAATTGCTGCTAAAGGAGGAATGTTTACTAGCACACCTAGCACTGGCTTTTCAGAAAGAATATTTGTGTCAACTTAACAGCCCCTGGACAGCTGGTTAGAAAAAACAGTGTCTGCTCTGAGGAACAGCCCACTGCAGATGTTGATAAATAAGGGGTAGAATTCAGCCCAGCATTCTCATGAATCACACTGCAAGAGGTAAACTGAGCATGGATAAATCTTGCTGATCATTCCAAAGTACAGTTAGGAGTGATTGCAAATATTGCAAAACCCAAAGAGCTTCATAGAACTCAAGAATTCCCCAAAATTTAGATAAAAACCAACAAGGTTAAAAACATTTCGCAAGTGCTGGACAAAAAGCAGCTACACAGAGAGCACTCAGGGCATGACAGAGAATGTGAGTCAGTGAGACACATTTACACGTTGATGGCAGCAAAAATTAAAAGAAATTCATGATATCATATCTAATAAAAGAAAGACAAGACTTGCTCCTCATAAAAGTTGAGTATGATCCCACTTTGACATTTATTCTGATCTCATTCACCTTAGGAAAGTTTTACCCAAGTTTAGCACCTCAGATTTAAATCATTCCTACTGAAGGTGGTTAAATGAGATTTTTGGAGGCCCAAACTGAAATTTTCTACTCCAGAAGTTGGGTCTGAGGGCAAGGCTGTTCCTGCCACAGGAAAGACAGGGCAGGAGTGCAACTATGGCATAGAGCCACGGGACAAGACAAGTCTCCAGAGTCACTTCCAGCTCAGATGAAATGGATAAGGGAAGCAACAGTGAGGGATTTTTATTACTACAGATCCTGCTGTTGTTCTCACACCACCACAGTTGCAGATAACTCCACGCTTCCAGGCTCTCCCAGGAAAAACTGGCAGTGCAATCCTGCCGGTTTCAGTGTTGCCTTCCATGAGTGCCTCTGTTTTCTCATGTCTAACCAAACCCGCTTATCTTTTAGAAAGGATACATGCAATCTTGAAAGGGAAAACAAAACGAAAGTATTTTAAGGTGATACACAGACATTATCTTCAGTATGAGGGGATGCCATCCAGAAGCTGGGAAATTTCAGGAATCTTCTAGGTAAAGAGTACAGCCCCTACACCTGAAGTTGCAGGGTACCCTAAGCTACAAAATGTGTGAAGTATCAAACAGCACAAGTGAAATCATCACAGCATGGCTTGAATGGCAATAAGTTAAGATTTGAAGCACCTTGGAACAATGGATTTGCAGAGAATACAAGGAAATATGGCTTTATATGATATAGAATGTTTTAGGAAATTATAAATAGAAATATTTGTGTTGTAAACACAAGTCATATACTGTGGGACAGCCCTCTAACTTGGCACATGCCAGGTAATTTTTGAGGTAATTATAAGAAGAAGCTTTCCTTTTTTTCACATTTGAAAATAAATATATTTTTAATATACTTGTTTGTATCCTATGTTGTTAATACACTTTGCTTAATACACATGTTTAAATACTTTTTTTCTAATATGAAGTGAGGGAGAAAATATTTTATTGCAATATAGAACTAACCAGAAGGCCTACAGCTTTTCTTCAAGCCTCCTGTGTGAGTCAACAAACAGCAGCAATGGCCTTGGAACAGCACAGGATAGAGGGAAGCTCCAATTTCTCTCGAGTTTCCTTCTGGTTGGGGAATGACAACCTTAAATTTGACACTAAAGCAGGAAAAGGAGGACCAGAGGAGGATTATTCTGATTGTGTCTTCTTACTGCTTCCTTGTTTGTAGTGTTGGGCAACATGCACAGCTAGCAAAGTGCTTCTAATAGGTCAGAGCAGACACCAAAAATAGTCCACAATCTAAGCTGTTCAAAACTGTCTGATCTTTTGACAAAGAGCCACAAATTAGCACAGAAAGAGTTCAAGTGTCAGCAGCACTAAAGAGTAGCTGACCAGGGTCAGGGAAGTTGAAGTCTATGGCTCAGGAGGCTTCCCCTCAAATTTTTAAGCCTTCCAATGATAAATGTGATCCGTAACCCATAAAGCTAAGGGTTGCTATTTGCATCCATGCCAAAAGAAAGTGAGAAGAGCTCAACAATGTCCTGGCAGTATGGAAAAAAAGCAGCTGCCAAGAAGAAAACTGCACTGTGTTTTGTGGCTTAACTGTTTTGAAAAAGGAAAATAATTAAGATACTGTGCCCAAGCTCTGCCCACCAAGAAAGAAAAATAATCTAAGGAGAAGTAATGACAGTGCTTAGAAACATAATGATAAATTTAAATAGGGGTTTATCAAGTCAGAAAAACACAGGATATAGACATATCCTTTCCTTTCTTTCACACATTCAAAGAACTCTTCTCCAGTTCTTCTGAATAGGAGTCAAGGCTCTGCAAACACCTGTCACCCCCTGTACCAACATCTACTGCAGTTGCTGCTGGATTCAGTAGTGAATGAACAGAGGGAGAAAAAAAAGTGTTCTTCAAGGGCAGAGGAAGATGTAAGTCAAGTAAAACTATTTTTACAAGTTTTTATATATTTACACCAAGAACTTGGCATGTTCTCTCATTTACATTGGGATAAAACCAGTCTTACTTTATTATCCTGCAGGAATTACCCATGATTTATGCTGGCATGGCAAAAGAGGAGAATTGAGACCAGAGTCTTGCCCTACCTCAGTAGCTAATTCACATCTGCCTCACATATACCCAGACAAAGCTAAGGACTAATCCTTTCCAAAGCGCGCTCATGGATACTGCAGAATGTCACAAAGAAAGGGTGCCCCTGGCTTTGCATGAGTTTTATTCCCACATTAGCTGTATTCTAATGCAGGAAAAAGTCCCGTTATATGCACATATTCCACAGAGTCAGGTGTTATTCCCAAACCAAAAGGCAAAAGGCTTTGATAAAGAATGTGTACTGTTCTTATCAGGAGCAGCACCCAAGGCTTTTGTTCTGTGTCTTGATACAGAATAAGGTGAAATTTTGTGCCTTTCATTTTGGAAGACTGTCAAAAGGCTGGTTAAATGGCCACCTACCGAACACTGAGTTGTCTTGAACAAGAATCATGGCTTTAAGGAAAGATTTGGCCAAATCACCCGTAACTCCTTCAGAAGCTGAGCAAGAGCTGCTCTTCCAGCAGATTATCAGAAGCAGCATTAAAAGACTACAACAACAGCAACAACAACCACCTGTAGAAAGAGTATTCCCCTCCATAATTAGAATAAGAAGTGTTGAGAAGGCCACAGCAAAAATGTTGACTCAGTTCCCTCTGCTTCATCCATATAACACTTAAACCAGACATCTGCAATACACTTTGGTCTGTCTGGTTGCAAAACCAACATCAAAAAGAATAACTGATTATTAAACCCTCTGCTTGCACATTGGTCACAGCGCTCCCGTGCCAAGTTGTGTAATTTATAAATAGACTAAGATTTGGGGAAGGGGGGAGAAAGAGAGAGGGAAAAAACCCTTCGGTTTTGACTCTGTGAAAACAAGTGTGGGTACCTGGAATGTGAATAAAGCATGTGGTGCGTGACACACGCTGGAAAGAACCCTGGAGACGTTCAGGAACAAAGCTAAAAAAGCGAGGAAAAGGCGCTGTGGACACTGAGTCACCTAACTGGGAAATCTGAGCAGAACTCTTCAGTGTTTTAATTTCCATACCCCACTCTAGGCCAGCTGTCACTTCATATTTCCAATTCATTCCACCACCCCTTTGGTGGAAGAGCCGTTTAGACGCAATAGCTTTTATGCAAAAGGAAACTGATTTAGAGCTACCTCTTAGGTAAGTTTCCCCTGTGCAAATGATCAAACAAGTCACATGTATTACTAATGCCTTCAAAATAAACTTATTTGCACAGTTTGGGGATGAAATTCTGGTGTTTCTACTGTTGGGGAGCAGGACAAAGTTTAGTTTCAGGTCAGAACACCTCTACTACCAAGACCAGTTTAAAACTTTATTTCCCTATCCAGACACACGTTCCCTCTCTGACCCACAGCAAGACAGTTCCCGGAAACACAATTTATTCTTTCAGGGCTTTTGCAACCAGAAGAAAATCTGCCATTAAACTGAAGGTAGAACAGTGACTGCCCTTAGAAAGTGAGAAGCAATTTGTAGCTCATGGTAAGTTCAGAACACAGATTTTTCCCTTGGGTCTGAAATAATAGTTCCCACCACTCGAAGTTTCCCTTTTGAAACTGCAGACTTCTTTCAGAAAGACTGCTGAAGTATAGGGAAAGCCCCAGTCACTACAAGATGATCAGGAACTTTGCTGAACACCCCAAGATTTCACTCCAGGTAGAGCTGCCTATGTCCAAACTTTTCTGGATTTGCCATTCTTTCTTCACATGAAAATTTTCTCAGGGTAGGATTCAAGCATTTATTACAACCATCTGGGACACCTGGGTGGAATTACTGCTCAGCAGCAGCACTGAGGCTGCTGTGCATCCAGAGATCTTGGAGATTTCTACCATGGCTTTGCCTCACAGCACATATTCCATCCAGGCAGTCTCAAGGAACATATCAGTGCTAAATCCAGATACACAGAGAGTGCACCAAATGGAGCAATATGGAAGCCAAGAAAAGATCCTGGCAGAAGACAAGTCCCCTTGGAACAGTGTGCCAAGAGACTGAAAAACATTTTTTTATTAAAATTTTAAGAGGGGGGAAAAAATTAACAACTGCAGAACCTCAGAAAAATTGCAATGCATCTGAGTTTAAAGTAGGAAAGAAAATGTCCATTAGAAAGGCCAACTGGTTCTACATATAGAAAACAAAGAAAGGAGCTTCTGTTCAAGGTAAAAGCACATCTTTTTCCCTATACTGGACATAAAAACCAAGAATGTCCAGTAGAGAGTGATTAAAAGTGTGTTTTTGAATAGTGTTGAGAAGCTGACCCTTTTCCCCCGAAAACAGAATGAAGAAATGTGCCACCAGAGCAATTTAATCAAGCTCTTTTCATTAAAGTTCTTGTTTGAAAACATTACTTCACAAATATTTGCTATGTCCTCCAATGGTACTTAAGTTTGGAGCCAAACTTACCTAAATTACAGATATATTTATCTTTCAAGGCACTGTGGAATTTTAATTGTGATTCCTTGTAGGACACTGTCTAAATATTGCAACTCTATAGAGAACAGAAATTCTGAATTTTACTTAGAGGTAGAACCATGTTTTAAGCTAGTTTTTTTTGCTCTTAAGAAAAATTACTGTTCAGCACCGTAACAGGGAGAAGCTGACATATCTGGAGGAAAGGAATAGTCAAGTTCTCAAGTTCTAGTGAATTTAAAAACCTAGAGGAAATTAATAATAATAATAACAATAACAATAATAATAATAGCCAGAATTTGTGTATTAACTGCAATTCAAAAAACAGCAAAAGACCAAAGCTTATTCTGCAAAGAAATAAAACTAGGACAAGCCACTCCCTGGGCCTCATAGATTCATGAAACTTACGCTTCCATTCCAAGAAATTGTCAGAATACAGCTGAAAGTGCATAGCTTGTGGTGATGGATTATAAACTGAAAAAAGCCTTTATTTACTGACTGTAGGAGAAAGAACAATAGAAGCATAATAAGCAGACATGTAATGTGACTGAGACAGAAATTGAGGCTGACAACTGCCGAACGCATAAGCAAACAACACGATGCTGGGTAGTCAGAAGTACTGTAATTGCATTCTCCTCTTTGTTCTGGGACAATACAAAACTTCAGAATAGGTTTGAAAGGATTAAGTGCCTGATTACATTATGCTGTTGATGTTGTCTGTCGTGTTCTTAGTGTAAAAAAAGTTCTACATGTCCCTGAGACTGCAGAAGCCACAGCACACCTTGCTCAGGGGAGGGATTTTCAGCAGGAGTAATGAAGTGCTTGGCCTGTCACTTCCAAGAATTCATGCCTAAGACAATCCATGGACACTCTGCCTCTCCTCATCTTTCTTTACATTATTCTCTCTTTATTTAGCATTAAAAAAGAGTCAGTAACCTTCCAAACCTGGAAAATTAAAAATCCATGGCTACCTGAGGCTAAGACAATGCTAATGGAAGTCAATCAGAGCTTACCTGTGAGGAAGGAAGTTTCATCTTATAAACAAGCCAGGGCACCAAGTGACACTCTATGTAAGAAGCAATTCATCCAGTTATGCAGATAATATTTTCTCTATAATAAACACATACAAATAAGGAGTAACCCATTTAACATGAATCAGCCTTTCTTTTAGACTGGAAAGGAGGTTACTTAGTCTTTCTCTTCCTATTTTTTTTAATACCTATTACAACTTGCTTGTCTGCCTTTTTGTGCTTGAACAAATGTGAGGTTAATGACATCTCATCACTTCCCTAATATCCAGTTTTCACAAGATAATCTGCATCATTTTATTCATCTCATTTAACAAGAGTTTGAACCTCAAATACTGGCTTCTTTTCCTAAAAGTCTTTCATTTATAATAACTAATATTTCATGAGAACTCTCTTGCTTTTTAAGTTAATACAGCTAACCCTTATTGCAGAGCCTGAATTCATTTTGTGTATTTATTTTAGTAACTAGGTCCTTGTTAGTGCTTGCACCATGTTACGGCTGTCAGATAGGCACCATCTGGTGGCTAATAAACAGATGTATAATTTCCAATTAAAAACAAGTAAAAAAATTATCTTTTAGTCACCTTGGTGAAAGAGGATCAGGGCAGGGAATACTTAAGCAAACTGTACATACCTAAGTCTCACAGGCCCTGATGGGATCCACCCATGAGTGCTGAGGGAGCTGAAGCGAATATCATTGCAAGGCAGTTCTTGATAATCTTTGATTGATGGTGACAACTGAGAGAAGTGCCCAAAGGCTGGAGTAAAACGTCACCCCCATTTTCAAGAAGAAAACAAAGGCAAGTAGAAGTACCTGTGGAACTCCAGGCTAATCTACCTCTCCCTCATTTGTGCCCTTGTCCTATTGCAGGGCACAGCCAAAGAGAGCCTGGCTCCATCCTTTTTTTACCCCATGCTCAACACTGCATTAAAATGTTAATTTTTCTGCTCTGTGTACTTACTGTGGAAGTTCAAAGATTCCCCATATTGAAAGCTTTCCTTAAACTTGTGTTTTCTGGGGATAATTTTTATGTGGTATTCAGTTCTTGATCTCTTCCCTTGCCATCCTGGTTTTGTCCACTGTTAGAGACAAGTTACAGGATCAGACAAAGCTATGGCCTGTCCTAATATAACTTCTGTACAGAGAGGATCCTCATACGAAGCATCTGAGTACGGGGGAACACCTTTAAACCAGAAATGAGTTGGTCTTGCCCCCTGGTCAGCACTCAGGAGCCAGAAAAGAACCTCCTCTCAGCTCAGCAAGTCACAGCCAGAACCTTCTACAGAGATTAAGAAAACAAGAGTCATTCTACAAGAAAGATAAGCAGAACTGTAACCACCCAAATGCAGCAGCTGTTTTCCACTCCCAGCCATACCCACCTCTAGATGCCTACAAATATTCACATGCAGGTTAATATTTAAATGTGCACAATTTCTGTTTCCAAATGTGGCCGATCGTCTCTGTCTTTTGTTCTTCCAGCTTGAAAGAACAAACTTCCATTTCCTGTCAAAATACACCAATATCACCTCCAAAGACACTTTTTGGATTGGGACCTAACAGTCATGTCCATTCCAAAATATCAGTTTCTGGCTGTGAAATTTAGGCACCATTTAGGCACTATGGAACTTAGCCTGAGACAGTTCTGCACACAGGGAAAACTGAATTCTAGCTGCCTACAAGACTCCACAGTCCAAGGGGGAGACCCCAGGAAGCTGTGCAGCAAGTCCTGGTGTAGATATTCACATCCTTTGTTGGATCAAGCTTTTGAAAATCCCACTGCAGGAGGGAGGAATCGGGGTGGTAAGGAGGATCCTAGTGCTCAGACAGTGACCTGATGTGGATGCCAGAGGGCCTGTGCCACCTAGGACCAGGAGGGTCCATTGGTGGGATGACCCCTACTTTGACAGCTCCTCTCTCAGTTAGAGCGAGCAAAAGGCCTTCTCCCAGGATACATTGTTCTGTTATTCAAATGTATCCCAGTTCTCCCCTCTCAGTTGGCTCATAGCCTCCCCGCCTCCCTATATCCTATTACGTCCCCAGTTCCAGAGAGTTCTCCCTTCCCTGTTTCCCCATTGGCCCCTGCTCCTTTGTCACTCCTCTAGGTTTTCCCCATTGGCCCTCAGACCCTGACCTTGCCTACGTACCGCCCCTGTGCCCTCAGGCGATTGGCCCTGATGCTCTGCCCGCCCCTTATTTGCCCCATACAAAACCTCAGACACCTCCATGTTCTCCTGTCTTTGTCCCTGGCCCCCTTCGCAGTTGTCACGCTCCCTGTTTGTTGCTCCTGGACCCTCTTTGTTAAACCTCCCCTGCACAATCCCAAACGAAGACCCTTCTCATTCCTTACCGTCGCAGCTATCCGGCGAGTATTTGTGTGCATGTGTGTGTTCGTGAGCCACAGCACCGCACCAAGAGCGACTCCCCTGGAGACACCTCTGGGAAGGTCATGGGACCTTACCATCCCCACTGCCGCCGTGACAGCCTAAAGCCTGGGAATCATGTTTATCAGAAAGCAGGGATCTGTTTTTCCTCACCACTACAATCCAAGCCTACTGGTTTAAAATTCCATCTCTCATGCAAGCAACAATAAATAAGACCAAGATCTTGCCAAAAGAGACAGAGAGAAGCACTTCCTACAGGACTGGCAACGTCTGTGAAATGCAGAGCTGTAAGTAAATCATCTCACTCCAGTCACAAGCCTGCATCCAGCAGAATAATTCAACACAAATTCCTCAGTGATTTATGCCCCATGAGCAAAACCCCTCTGCTTTACAATAAACAATGGCTGGAGCACTTGGGTAAGCCCTGTGGTGAGAAGCTCCAGTGAGGGGAGGGAAAACTCCCTAAAAGTCAGCTGAGAAGTGCTGCCCTAGCACCAAACTCCTAAAATGCAGACCATTTTCATGGGTGTATGGCATGTTGCTGAAGGCCATTCATCAATGGTGTTGTGAGGAGTAATGAGATCATGGAAAGGGGAAAAAATTGTAATGATGGAGAAAGTGTTAATTTTTCAACAGCTCAGACTTTGCTCCAGGGACTCACCTGCTTCTGGCCCCCTCCAGCAAGCTCTCTGCTGTAAAACCTGGCATGAAGGACATCAAGGATGAGTGGATTCTGGCATAGCACTTCCCCCTGCACCCAGAGCTTTAATGATGATGAACTGCAAGCTGGACGTGCTGCATGTTGGGAAGGAATCGTCGCTGTAGAGTTTCGTGGAACTCTAAAAAGATGTTGGCCTCAAAGTGCAATAGGGTTACAGGAGAAGATATGCTCGGATTATTGCCTCAGGCGTGTGTTTGGCAGAGCTTTGGAAAGGAGCTGGATGGACAAGTGCCAAAGATACTGGTAGAGTTCATGAGCATTTTTCTACTTAGCGCTATGTTTGCACAATTACTGCGCTTTCCCAGACTTAAAGCTGTTTTCTTTTTCCTAAACCAGAATTTCTTGCAGACAGCCTCAGCATCTCTGTGAACATTGAAGATTTGCCTGCTAAAGACAGTCAGGGAAGAATTGCAGGCACAGTGCATCAGGAAGGGTTGGTCAGTCCCTGTGAGATAGCCAGATGCTACAGGGTTGTTTCTGCCAAAGTGGTTACATTCCATTAAAAA
>VZTJ01002259.1:410107-467636 GCA_013397795.1 Orthonyx spaldingii | reverse complement strand
GGTCATTTAAAAAAAAAAAAAAAAAAAACCTGATATTTGGTGATATTAACTCACAATAATAACAAAGGAGGGACAGGGAAGCTGAGGAATTAAAATATACAGGAGAATCTCCACTTTGAGGATCAATAACCCCAAAGCTAGGATAAGCAGTGACTGAACAACATTTCCTCTGGGACTGGGCATCACAGACTTTATTTTCAAGTCCTGAGAACTCTAGACAGTACGTGGAGAAAACAAGAGATGCGTCTACAAATCATGATGGTGAAACAAGTCATTTGTTCAGGCATTAGGCAGGACAGAAGGGCTCAGTTAGGGGCAAGCTGTACCACAAATTGATCTCAACCACACTTTTGCAAAGGAAGAAACACTTCTCTCTAAAGAAAATAAAAACACCATTTTAGCAGAGCTCCCCTATTCTTATTTTATCTCTCTTTTCAAACTGCTCTAAGTAGGGTAAACAGATACATCCAGGTTTGGGTTTTTTTCTGGTGAAGATTGATGAAAGAAGCAAAAGGTCAAAAGGCAACCCAGTAATGACACTTTGGGGGCCTGATTGGTTGCATTGAGCACTGTCCTACACAGGCACCAAGACCCTCCAAGAGAAGGCAACAGTATCCAGAGCTGAGACAGTCAAGCTTTGGATCACAAGTCTGTCTCTGCTTTAAAAACTGCCAGGAAAAGCAAGCTCCAGGCTTTAGGAACACACATGCGTAGGCAGGAACGGGGGGGACTGGGGATGCTCAGTCACGAGCAGGTTCAGCATGGATACACTACAATGAAAGGCCAGAATTCATTACACGCCGAGGTGAAACAATTTTCCATACCAAAGGAAAACACAGTCAAAGATAGGAAGGAGGAAATATATTAGCTAGACAGTTTGACTAACAGAAACTCCCGAGTTTTGATTGATGTTCTATTCACTATAAATAATATTTTAGTTAACATGCTTTCCTCCCTGCTCCTGCTAAAAGAGTTATTGTATACATAGTCTCAATCTTTACACATCTTCCCAGTTTCAGGCTTTACAGCAAGAGGCATTTGCAGCTTTGAAAGTAATCATGCTATAGATAATGTAGCCTGTTAGCTACTAAGAAGCTTGGTGAAGTTTTAGAAACAGGAAATAGAAATTAAAATGTGAAAAAAAAAAAATTAGAAGATGAGCTGGGACCTTATAGAAGCTTATTAAAATAAGTTCCACCACAATTAGAAATGAGCCAACTCTGCTTGATTTTCCTAGAGTGAGGTAATCTTATTTGATTGGAGATTTAAAGAGATAGAACAGTGACCTCCTCTCTACAAGGATGGCCTGCTCCTGGAATTTCAGTTCTTAGGTGGGTTCTCAGCTGCAGGTGTTTCAAAATGTCCATTAAGAGGAAAACGTGCCAGTTTTCCAGGAGTTAAGGTTTTGTCTCAGAAGGAAAAGCACCTCTTTGTGACGTCAGTAACCTTAGATTACTCCCTTCATCTGTCATATAGCGCTCCTAAGTGATAAAATTTGCATTACAACCAGAAATAAAACTTATTATAAGTTCTACTGCACTTATTACACTTGCTGTGTATTTTCTTGACTTGCTGTAACTCATCGGAGGTACACTGCCAAAAGACAGAAACCAATGACTGTAAATCAGATCAAGGAAGATTTGGTCTAAAGAGGAGGAAAAACTTCTTGAAACTGGGGCGGTGTTGGAAGAGGTGAAGGTGTGTGATCTCCATCCCAGGTTCAAAACTCCTAAGCAATTTGATCTGGCTTTCAAGCCAACTCTGCTTTGAGCAGAGGGAAGGCCTAAGGACAACCTATTAATTTAAAATCATGTTGTTACAATTTTGATTAACATTCAATAACACATGTGAAAATATAAAACCTGCTTTCTTTAGGCAGGGTCACAGAACTCTTAGAGAGCATCCTCCGTCTCTGGATCAACAGTAAGCATCACTGCAGAAATTACTAAAACCTGAGTTTGAACTCATCTTCATTTGAGAAAGGAAAATCATCAAAAATAGCAGAAAATCACTCAACCATGGATGTTTTTACAGCACTTTTTATATTACAGTGCAAGAGTTGAGACAACTGCTGTTGATAAGTGCACTCCTACAAAAAAGCCACACTAGAGTAACTCCTCCCTAGTAAAAATCAATACTTAAATTAGGATGACAAAAGAGGTGTGTTACAACAGACAGATCTCCAGAGCTCTGCACATTCTAAAATGGCAGCTTTCATTCTCTCCTTTTTAGTATATCCCTCAGGCCTGCCTCAGATGACTGAGAGGAAGTAAACCATTTTCAGTACTACTAGCCTAAGATGCCTGTTAGCAAATAATTAAAGATTTCTCTCTCAAATAAATGTTTATCATCCTCTTCATGTGAGTTAAGAAGAAACAAAATATTTGAAATTCATATTTGGACATTCATACACTTTTGAAAATAAAGCACTGCATTAGGCAGGCTGTGTTTCAAACAATGTGTTTTTATATCAGGATGTGCACTGAGAGATGAGGTGTTATAACATCTTGCAAATCAAACCTCAATTCACACTGTACTATTTGCACAACCTGCACTATGTATTTCCTTAAAGACTTTAACTGAAATTGCTCTGCTGTAGAATAGAAGTATGTAACACCCACTGTGTTCTTGTTTGGTGAAACCTTCCTTACTCACGGCTGCATTTCTTTTACCAAAAAAAAATTAGGTTTTTTTTAGAGCCCAAAGACATCCACGAAGCCAGAGAAGGGTAATTTTACAGATTAAGAGAAAGGAGTGAATGGAATTGTTGGTGAATATTATAATGGTCCGTTATTTCCTTTTGTTATTAAGAACTCTAAAATTTTCCAAGACTGACTATGCAGTTAAATTCCCTGAGAATTACAGACCTCAGAAGAGAAAATTCTAATTAATTTGGGGATGTGAACATTATTTAAGCAGTGTACTTCAACAGAGTTAATGCATTTGAAAACAGCAGGCAGGACAGGTTTGAGCATAAAGAAAGATAAATGCTGCTTCATCTGTCCATCAAAGCCTGAATTTAAACTTAAGTTACATGAGAAAAACCAGAAACAAAAGTTGAGTATAATCTAAGCAATCTAAGAAAGGAGGGTCACAATAAATTATCAAAAAGGACAAAGTGTGACTGATGGCTGCCAAGGGAATAAGTATCCACATCAAGGCTGAGCTCAAATACCCCCACGGTACAGAAGTGAAGAAACCTACGTCACTTGCAGAAAGAGAGGGGTGGCCATTCTCCAGGTATATCTACACTAAAGGTCTAACATTACCCAGGAAATAAAAACCACATTTATCTTAGTGGTAACAGTCAAACTTGCAGTCAAGCAAAATATGGAAGATAAAAGCAAGAAAAATCATCTCTGAGAACAGACAATCAATTGCACATGTCTGGTCTTCTTTTTGTTTCTCACAGAAGTTTAAACCACAGAATTTCTATGAAATCATATCAGCACACTGAAACTTTATAATGGAGACAGCAAAATACAAATGAAGATGGAGTGTAAGCAGATGTACCTCTATTTTTAACTCAGCTGAGCTGTCAGGTCTGCTAAAACTTCAGAATTCCTCTAGCTAGTCACAGTTTAATTTAACACTTGTAATATTTACTAACAACACAGCAGGTGTTGTAATCTCATTCTGAGTTTACCTGTTCCATACAGGAGCTTGGCTCAGAGTAACTGCCATGCAAAAAGTACATAAATTTTGCCTCAAAACCTTCGAGGCAAAAAAAAAAAGAAATTTCAAAGCCTTGCAGAACCACAGGAGGGTTGGATGGTCTGACTTCCACTTGCCAGTTGGAAACATCTTGATCCCAATAAGGAGCAAATCCTCTCACATTAAAAGTTTGGGCTTAACTCTTTGAAAAACTACATGCAGTATTTCAACTTTAACTCAAACTAGAACAAAAATATTTTACAAAGCTTATTGACTATCCATATTAACAACAGCAGCTTTTGCACGTAATCACATAGGGGCAGATCATATAATAAAAAATATTGGGAGTTTGGTTATTCAAAAGAGAAATGGTAACAAAAGCCATCTTTCTTATATATACAAATTATCCAAAAACAGATATTTGTTAAGGTTCTATTTCTTAATATCTCAGTTCATTTCTTCCTAGACAGACATCTTTTATATAAGAGTATTTCTAGTCAGCAGTTTTCTCAAATATTTCTTTTCTTTACTCAGTATTTATAATACAAACAAAATACAATACAACAAAAATTGTTTTATTTTGGTTTCCTTTTAGATGTTGTGGGAAATCCTTAAAAATCATGGTTGGTTTGTTTTGTCATATTTTAAAGCCAACTTCTTCTATGTTTGTAGAGAAAAAATTCATAAATATACAAAAAAAACCCCACTGGGAACACATATGGATGTGTTCAGATGAATAAAACTTGTAAAACCAGGAGTAAAAAAATCAAATCAATTTCAAAACTGTCAAATACTTTCACACTGATTCATGATGTGAACACCAGCTTCTGATTATTCACCAGATTTTGTGACCATACCCTCCAATAAAAATTCACCAATGTAAATGGTAATTCCTCTCCTTTGAACAAATCAATACCTAAAACCCCCAAAAACTGAAGCATGACTTTCTTTCAGGAATAAACACTATGCAAAAGCATAGGTAATAATTGTTAGATGTGTATTTCTGTTATTGTAAATTATCATCAGAGCCACAAAAAAGCAGTGAGGGGCATTATTTTTAATGTTCTGATCAATCCAAGGTTTCATTTGCTGAAGTAACTGGAAATGAATTAAACTCCATCACCTCAAAACCAACTCCCTTGATGTTTTATATGAGCCCACATTACCTTATGAGATCAATAGGCTGAAACTTGTAAAACACTCCATATCTTGCCCATTCTTGATACAGCAACTAAAGAAAGAAAAAAATAAACTAGCTGAAAATTAGCTTGAAACAAGTTATCCATTCTGTTTTCACAAACATCTTCTAAGAGTTAAAAACATCTGCTCCACTCCTGGGGCTGCTAAACCCAGCAGAGCCCACAGAAAAGCCACTTCTGTCCCTGTGCTGTGGACATCACACAAGGCCACGTCTGCCGTTGGATGTGTAAATGCACCCTCAGCTTACAGAGAGCTCAAAGGAAGGCCCAGATCCTACAGAAACTCCTTGCAGTGGGAGGAATCCAGCTGGAATAGGGTCAGGGATAAAAGGAAACCTTGCAGGACCTGTGGTACATTGACAACAATAAACTCAGCTGCAACAGGCAAAGAATTCGGGATTAGCTTATTCCCTCTTTCATTCCTGTGATTTACGTGACACAACTTCATTGAAGACAATTGTCCCAACTGCCATATTTATATTTTCATATGAACACTTGTGGTTGCCTGTTCAAAATCACCCCTTGCCATTACCTAAAAAATGTTATTTATTTCCCTAAATAATCATACTAATAAATGCATTCACTCAAACATACGAAAGAAGAAAGGTAAAACTATTAAATTCTTAAAACTACCCAAAGGCTGCTTCGAACACAGCTACAGAATGGGATTAGAGAGCAAAAAGAAAGTTCTGTCTAAAATAGCATTCCATTTAGGAACAGGTACTTTCTGTATATTTATAAGAATTTTCTAATCTGCTTCTCATAATAGGGATTCTGCTGTAGTATATGACAGAGTCTATTTCCCAGGTAGGTTACAAAGCCCTCATGGATTTTTTTTAATGTCAAACACAGGGACAGCAAAGAAGGGTTTCAAGTTGCCCTTGGGCAGAAGCTTAAAGAATATTAAACCAGTGCTTACAGTCATAGTGAGTTATTACCATTCTGCTGTTCAATACCTTTCTTAAAAAAAAATTTTTTTTAGAGCAGAAATCACACTGAAACTGGGAAATTCCTTTACTCCAATCACCACTCTGAGGAAAGACTGAAACCCTCTAAGTCTGAGGGTTTCATTGTCTGCAGATTTCTGACTCTTAAAGGATGTGACAACAGTGTTGTTTCACTGGGCATTTTCTCCAAGGAAATCCTGAAGAAGGTTGGTAAGGATTAACCTTTTATGTTATAAACTGATATATAAACCTTAATTACTTGTGCTGCCTTATTGGCATAAGTACCCCATAAGGACTCAGTTCATTTTTGGGGCTTATACAAGAGAAAATTGAAATGGAAGATACAGACAAGTTAAAATGGGCAAAATAAAAGGGGGCAGAAAAAAAAAAAAAAAGCTTAAAAATGCCCTCCTTTCTTTTAAACCTGATCAGGGTTTTTCAGGAAATTAAACACTGAGACTATTAGATTCAGATAGAAAACAGATGATGTTATGCATAGGAATACCACAGAAGATTCAATGCCTAGGCAGCAGGGACATATGTGAATAATCAATGAAATATTTCTGGAAAGAAGCCTTTATGTTTTTAATACTTAACACTTCATAACTGAGGGTAATAGGCAGAATAAAAAGAGGGCAGAACAAAATACAACTAGCAGGGGGAATATTTTTCCAGACACTGGTCCTTCTAGGCCCTCTTCCCCTCCATTCCACAGTACCCAATCTTCCCCCATTGACTAATGTTCATTTACTTTTTTATTCTAAAATTTTGGCTTTCCAAATCAGTAATCTGTGGAGCTGCCTCTCAGAATCCATTGCTGGATCTCTATCACTTGCTCAAAGAAAATTCTGCAAGTCCAGAGCAGACAATTCCTTCATGAACAAAAAGTTCAAAGTAATAGACACAAATAAAAAAGCTTCTTTTATAGTTTGTTTTCTAACTTTGTTTGGCTTACCAAGGTTCATACACTAAATTAAATTGTATACGGCACATGAAGACATCTAGTGGCTGAATGGCAACATTATTTACCAAAAACTACAAAGATTTTGGTTTAAAATTTTACTAATTCGGCATTGGAGAAATCAGGTTTATTTTCATGGCCTCAGTTTGTATGAACTCAGTCTTCATAGTATAGGAAATCTTGGAGGTATCCAAACATTCCTTTTTTCTTGAGTCTTCCCTCCTCCCCTTTCTCTCCCTACTATTTTCCCTCTTCATTTCCTACCCTATTGTTTGCATATCAAGGAAAATAAAATGAGCAAACATTAGAGAACAATATGGAATGGATCTTAACAGATTACAGTAATTAAATGGTTTTTTCCCCATTTCTAGGAGTAAGCATATATATTAAACACAGTCTGAATTCACACTGTTTCTCTTGAGGGTTGATCTATTTTTGAATGTCTTTTGATAGCTAGAAACTTTATTTACAAAATAATTGGAAGCAGATTTGTAGAAATTGCATGCAATGTAATTGAATGCACAATCAAATGAAAAGTACAACTATGTTTTTTTTAGTAACCACTGCTCTCTAGTAGCATTTAGTTACAGAAAAAAAATTATTAAATGAGTTCTTTAACAACTTTTGCTTCCTGACAGGTTGTCTTGTCTATGCATGCAGAGGGAAACTGGAAGCATTTCAAGATGTAAATATCAAATTAAATTTACTGACATTCTTCATAAAAAAATATTAAAAAATCTTGAAAAAGCATTTTTTATGCAGAAATAGAGGGAAATATGTAATGCATGTATGCATTTGTAAAAACAGCTACTTGCTTGTACAATGGCTAATACTTTACAATTACATTTAGAGCATCATTTATTACATTAAATCTAATCTGAAATACATTTTGCAATGTATTTTACCTTTCTTTCATTCATGTCATCATTTTGGCCTTCATATTCACCCTGAAGGAAGAAAATAATTTAATAACTGATGTAAAAGCAGATGAAACTAAATGAAATTTGGTTAGTTGTTCCTACATTTTTGATTTTACGTTCAGTTCACAACTTGAAATGTACTTATAGAAGAGTGTTCATATTGGAATTACACTTAGAATGAGATTTTCATTGCCACAGACAGCAAATGTTAATGTCTATGAATGAATATCTCCCGAGTGACACCAGCAGAGAACTGGATTTTTAATAGGACATACGTACATCGTGAAGTGGGTAGGCTGCATCATAAACATTGTTTGCTATTAAAGTGCCAATGCCTAAAAGAAAAAGAAAAATTCAGGTGGTCAACAGGCACAATTGAACAGAAAACATGATTATAGATTTCATTTCATGACATTCCAAAGGGGGCAGAGCTGTATAACTGACAACATTCAAGATGAGAGTAGAGCAACATAGGAGTTCCTTACTGTGGAAAATGTTTTTCAGAGAAACTCACTTCTATAAAATGCTTTTTCTTCAGTGAACAGCACAGTACAAAGACTCTTTTGATCACTTTTTCACCCTGATAGCAAAGAGCCACATGATTGAGGAGCAAAGCATCAAGAAGTCCTTCTTGAATCTTTACAATGGTCAGAAACACAGATGCCTGCTGGCACATCCCAACAATTAAAAACACTTTCACAGATGTTCATAAAATCACAGAATGGTTTGAGTTGGAAGGAACCTTAAAGATCAACCAATTCCAACCCCCTGCCATGGACAGGGATACCTCCCACGATCCCAGGTTGCTCAGAGCCCCATCCAACCAGGCCTTGGACACTTCCAGGGAGTTTAGAGCAAGGGAATCCCCAGCAGTGAGTGCAGCACCTATAGACAACACGAGATCCCTAATGGCTCTCAAGATGAAACTCCTAAAGTAATTCCATCCTCAGTCTCTGCAGGTGAAAACAATTGTTCCATAGAAAGGCAACTGAAGATGAGTAAGTTACATATATATATATATATTTATAAAAATTTATTGCAGATCTCTTTGCTTTCAATGCCCAGAAAAAAGTAACCAGCTAGCATGTCTTTAGTGATGGAACAACACTGAATAGTGAAATTACACATTGTCCTGTAAGATTTGGGGAAAACCCTCTGGTCAGAGACGCTAGACAGGCAGTACTAATAAATTTCTCCTTTGATACAAAGACAAATGCAACTACATGCATTAACAGAATCAGGAAATCATGCTTGGATAGTGTCAAGCCTGCTCCTGAAAGTATTCAATGTTTGGAAGTTTATTTACAGTGGTTCAGAATTAAACTAGAAGAAAATAAGCCTTCCTTGTGTAATACCATAGGAGTGGAATCAGACTCAGCCTTACACAGATGGAAAAAAAATCCATAAGCAAATGTGTTTGAAGTGGTGTTACCTTCATCCTGTTATATTATAAAACATGTTTATGAAAACCAAAGCCTGCCATAAGCACTTTCGACATCACTGTCCTGCCTCTTGTGCAAAGAAAACAATGAGCTCTAATAAAAAACCCAACAAAAATGTTTTAAAAAATCTTTTCAACCTCTCCTGATAAGTGATTTTTAGCTGAAGACCAGTGAGATGGGAAAGCCTTAGTGACATGTGAAACACAGGACCTCTGGGGGAGCATCTCAGAAGGCCAAAGGGATAAGTGATTTTAGGTCAAACATGATGCAGAATCGTGTTTTGGCTAGAGACCAGAAAGATGGAAAGGATGGGAATGTTAAAATAGTTACTTCATGTCAAATGGGATCTTGAGCTGACTGAGCTTGAAATGCATCAGGCTGTATTTTCACCTTAGAGTTAGAAAAACATCCTGAAAAATTATTACTAGTCCTTTGATCTCTAATGATGGCTTTTACTCCACTATAAACCAGAATAAGTTATTAAAGTAGAGAAAACTTGAAGTAAGAGGCAGGTATCTCCATTGGCAAAGTGCTCTTTCCCTTCCTACTCTGTCCTTGTAGGACAGATTGCTTCTATCAAGTTTTCTCCCCAACAAATCCCAAAGTATCCAGGAGAGTTCCCAGTAATCCAGAAAAACAAGGCAGCATTCCCCTCTGCTGCCCCACTGGAGCATTTTGAGCAGATCAAAACATAGAGCAACACAGAGTAAACGGATCAAAAAGCAGATACCTGCCAAATGACGTTTTAGAAGTTGAGATTGCCTGATATTTTTAAAACCATATTTTCATTTTTTTTAAAGGAAACAGTGTGGCAGGCATAAATTTAAAAGTTTGTACAGGGAAAAGACAAGTGGTTTTGGTTGAAAAAGAGAAAGCATGTCTGTGGCTTTCATTTTGTAATGCTTCTCATGTAGTTTCAAAAAAAAAATTATACCTCCAGTTCAGGGAAACCTAAATTAATCTGTTTTCCTGTACCAAAGACATGTGTTATTGCAGCTTCCCTGCACAAAATCACACCAAGACTGTGCAGAATCTTGCTGCAGCACAGTATTTGCCAGGAATGTTATCCGTGGACATTGTGATCTGTCCATAAGTGGTCAAGCTTACAGAAAGACTTCCAGAAAATATTTCAGACAAGGAGCACCATCACTTCTTCTCCACTATGGAGATGTGTGCCATGATCTCACAATGGGTGAGAGAAAAGAGTAGAGAAAAGAGAATAAGTACACCTGTATAAAGTCTGAACCTCGAGCAAATTAAATAAATTCTGAACTTCAAGCAACAAATATTTCAGCATTATCCCAAAAGTATCTTCAAAACAGTCATATTTAAGTCATATATTTTGCTAGGCAGCTCAGGGGGCTAATTTTTAAAACTGAAGCAATAAAACAACCTGGAAAGGTGCATTATTCTATTGAAATAGCAGGAAAAATATGGTTCTGCGAGAAATAATACAACATATAGCAGTTGACATCTGAATTTTCCAAAGCAGATCATAGAGTAATCAAATCTAATTTTATACCAATTCATGAAATGAGAGTTATGTGCCAGATGCTGCACCTGTAGGAATGAAAAGCCAGCTCCCATTACCATGTCCTATCCAAACCATGGACCAGAAAGTCTGATTTTATGCCTCAGAAAAAAACATTGATTTCAATCTTTAAATTTATTATTTTGTGTGTGAAAACGTGCCAGCATATTTTGTGTCCTGCTAGAAAAAACAATATTGTGTGAGGTACCTAAACAATTCCTTTCAAAAGACCACCTCTAATTCTCTTCCCTCCACCTTACCCATGCTGTTTCTGGCCTTTGTAGATGTGCGCTTCAAAATTTCCCTCACCTGTAAAAAAGAACAGCGGTTTAACACACAAATCTTTTAGAATGAATTCCATTGTGGAATTAACAATAAAACAAAGCTTTGAAATAGGTGGCTTCTGCAGTGTCCATCTGCACAAATATCTAAACCATTTAGCAGATTTTATTAGTGGATTATCTGCCCTAACATTTGTGGGCTAAATCCTGCTGTATAACATTGTCGCTGTTGAGCCGATGTCGAAACAGAGGCACACGAGAGAGATTGCTGAGAAAAGGGAATTATTTATTTAAATACAGCTTTTATATACAAAATGAACGCTGACTGGGATTGGCCACAGCCGTTCACCCCCTGGGGCTGATTGGCCACAGGCATCGACCGCCTGTTCCCAAAGCAGCTCTGAACAACTTATCTTGTGTTTACAATAATCAGAAAGATTTTCTCGTGAGAAAGAGAGTTCTGTGCTGTCACATAACATCCTTATAGAAATATTGGAAATATAAGGACTACATGGAAGGAAATCTAGTTAAAGGCTAGGAACAGGGCTGAAAAGAGCTTTGAACAATGGGGAGGAGTCAGTAGTTTCACTGCAGAGCATTTCCCACTCCTGAACCACTGTGCAGCTCCAGAAAGGAATTCCTTACATACATATATGTCAGGAATTCATGTTCTGCAAGAACAGACAAATGCATAAATTGATGAAATTAGCAAAGGTGAAAATAAAACACTCCCTACAAATCCCATTCTAAATCCCACTAGCAAATCCCACTCAGCATAAGAAGACAAGGATATGTTGTTTTTATTAACTTACTATTCGGCTGCGGGTAGCATTGTCAAAAAAGGTGTCTTTGTCTTTGATGTTATACCTAAGACATTGAGAAAAAAGAAAATCAGCTCTGCTTTAAGACATAGAAGCAACAAGTAAGACAACATACAAGATTCTAATTTAGAATTCACTTAGAAACCACAGCTAATCAGAAAAACAGATGTTTAAAGGACGTGTAGAAGACTAAGCACAGAGTAATAAAATGTGCTGTTTAAGACCCAGTCATTCAGAGTTCTACCAGGATTGCACTGATGGCAGGCATAAAAATGCAAAATTATTAGCTAATATAAAATGCTTTTGGATCAAGAACCTCTCTATTGTTTACAGAAGATGACCTTTTAATATTTTTCTTATAACATCCCCTCAACACTATAGTATGCTGAGGTTATGTTATTAGGTTTCAACCAGCCTGATGCAGATGTTCATTACTCTTTTCCTGGCCACTAAACAGTCAGCATTTCACTTGCTTTCAAATAACTATTCCACTGGAATTACGCCTTGTCTTAAACCTCAAAATCATCATATATGAAATTAGCTTCCCAGTTTATTCTCCTCCATCAATTTGACTTGTATTCAGAATTAATTAAAATTGTCAGAGGGCAATAAATGATACGGTGGGTCACTGTATTTATTAATGAATTTTATTTATTGGACATAAATACGAGGAGACACCCAGGAGGAAAAAAAGAGTGTTTAATGTCAAACTGGGCCCAGAAATATTATTCTGAGTGAAAGGGCAGGTGTCAAGAATTCCTTATCTGCATATTACTAGCTGAGTTTTAATTGCTACGATAAATCTATCAAGATGGAAAATACTGCCATATTTCTACTAGCTCTTTCTTTTTTCAAAACAGGCAGTAATATCCTTAACCAAACAATCAGGAATTTGGTGGGAGGATTTCTACATTTCAAGCTAAACACATGGATATTTTATTTGATGCACTGCTTCCAATGCCTTATCCAGCAGAAGTAAGTAGAACACTGGAAGAAAGTCTCTGCAACTTAGATTTCTGTTAATCTGCTGAAAATCGGGTGTTTTTGGATATTTCCTCAGGATTTCCAGACACGCTTGATGAATTTCTGAATCTTGACTGAAATATGGGTAAAAGAAATAACACTAAAATGATACATTCCAGCTTTCTTCATTGTCCATCATATTTTAAAGTACTCACAAATATATTTTCTCTCTGGAAAATGGGTAGGACAAGCTTTTCATCTTGGTATTTTCATGCTGTGGCAGCTGGGGTTGCAGAGGTTCAGTCAATTTGCACCATATTTCATTTAGTGTTTTGAGTATTCCCTTTTCTTCTGTGATTTCATACATCTGAGGAAATAAAACTGTACATTAGCATGTTTCTTCCAAAATTCCACTAAAATGAAGGGGGAAAAAAAAAGAATTTGCTGTACACATATGTTTAAACCTGTAATTAAAATAAGTGTCTTCTCTGAAGACATATTCCCATATAACTGTAAGCACCTGAATCCATATGGGTTGCTGTTCCAAAAAGTCCTTGCCCTTCACAAGCTGCTTCCAGAAAAAAACTCAGTGCAAAATTGTTAATACAAGAAAAAAGAAAAGAGCCAGTTCTTCACCCAGAGCTCCAGGTACCTGCTCATCTCATAGTTAAGCACTTGTCCAGAAGGATGCTCTGAGGGCTAATATCGAAAACTTTACTAAAGTCCAGAGGAAAAAAGTTCCATCTACTGCTTTCCCCTCATCCACTAGGCAGGGAACCTTACAGCAGAAGGATATATAATTAGTTAAACAGGACTTTCCCTTTGTGAAACCATATTGTCTGTGCCTGATGAATGCTTTGTCCTTCAAATGCCTTTCAGTTGCAGCTGCTATGACCTTCTCCATAATTATTCCAAGTCCTGAGGTTACAATAATCAGGATGTCATTTCCTGGCTCTTCCCTTGTAAATTGTAATAACACTGAGTGACTTCCAGTCAGTAAGTACCAAGTCCTTTAGTAGTGGATTGAAAGGGGTCATGCTAATTCCTTCAGTACTCTGGGATCAATTCACAAGGCCCCATGGACTTCTGAACATCCAGTGGATACTGGTGGCCTCTTAAAAATTCAGTGGCCACAAATGGAAAGCCACAAACTGTTCCCACAGCTGCAGTCCTCTGCCTCAGGATGAGGCAATCCAAGATTATTAATATTAAAGACTGAGGCAAAAAAACCATCGAAGGACCCCATTTTTCCTTCATCCCTGTTTGTCAGGTGACTGTCTCCAACAGCTATTGGTCCAATATTTTCCTCACACCTCCTCTTGTTATTGACATATTTTAAAAAGTGTTTTAGCTGTGTGGCACAACACTGGCCAGTTTCAGCTCTAGATGAGTTTTGGCCTTTTGTGTATTCTCCCTGAATATGTGAACATCAGCTCTGTAAACTTCCTGTGAGGCCTGGCCTTGATTCTAGAGATGGAAAATTTCTTTTTCTTCTCAAGCTCCACGAGGAATTCCCTGTTCAACCAAGCACTCATGGAGCCCTCAAAAACAGTTTCCCAGTGCTGAGTAGCTCCTTGAGTGGCTTTGAGTTTGCTCTCTTGAAACCTAGAGCAATGACAATGCTGACCTCTTCTTTCTCATCAGGCTGAATATTTTAAACTCAACCATTTTGTGGTTGCTACAGCCAAGGCAGCCTCCTACCATCACATATCCCACATATCCTTTTCTATTCACAAATACCCAGTCTGGGAGGGCATCTTTCCTAGCTGGCTCCCTGAATCCTTGTGGTAAAGTATTATCTTCAACACCCTTCAGGAATTTCTCAGACTTGCTTGTCACAGCAGTGCAGTATTCCCAGTTAATGTTTGGGGAAGTGGACATTTCCCATAAGGACAAGAAATTTCTCCTGGTTGCCTACAGAATAATTCAGCAGTCCTATATACATTCAATGACATCTACTTTGTTTTTTATCCCCCTAATCCTCACCCAGAAGCTCTCAACCTTATAATCCCTTAACTGCAGCTTTTCCCTTCCCTACAGTACAACTCCTCCACCTCTCCATCTCTACCTATCCCTCCTGAACAGCCTTCACTTCCTATCCCAGCACTCCAGTCACAGGATTCATTCCCCCAAGACTCACTAAAGCCAGAGACAGCACACCTCTGGGCACAGAGCAACGCTCTCCATTGTTCCTCTTTCTTTCCCGTACTCATATTTGAGTCCGGCACAGTCTCACTCATCCAAATAACATTATTATCATATCCAGAAGTCTATATATAGTTAAAAGTTCTCAGAGTGTATCTTTTCCTAGCGTGTCATGTGTTCTGAAAGATGATTTAAAACTGAACATTCGGGAAAAAAAAAATTTGTAACCAACTCATGTTTAGAGGTGGGTAAATATTTTTCCCCTGAAAATGCTTGGGTTTTTTATGGTTTCATAGGGCCCTTGAATAAATAAAAATAGCATTACCGAAAATACCTAATGTGCCTTGAGAGCAATATTTTGTCTCTTTGAACAAAAACAGAATTTTCCTTTTAGTGGTTACTGGCTGAATTTTTTATTTTATATTTCCAAATCCCCAAAATACAAGATTTCTGTTTTTTTCAAAATTGACTTTTTTTTTCCCTTCAAAGGAAATTCCTCTTTCAACTGTCTTTAATTTCAAAAAACCACCCAAACCCTAGGACATGAGTACAGCACTCTTGTCAAGCTTGTTTCTGGTAATGCTGCCATTTCTGCAGCTAGAGATAACAGAGGATTTCTTTATTTTTAGAGATAACTGAGGATTTCTTCTCCCAGTCAGAGGAGAGAAGGGGATACAGAATTGTTGTGAATGAGGAAGGTGGCATCAGAGATTATCAGATCCTGGACAGGCCTTTACCCAGGCCAAAATGTTGGCAATATTCATCAATTAAAATAGTGTAAAATTTACTTTGGTGCATCTGCAAAAAACTCAGAGGGGAAAATTCCCATAAGGCTGAAGGAGGGAGAAATGAGCAGCAAACTAAAAATTAATTTTGGAAGGGACCAAAGAGAGGAGTTGAATATGTAGAAAGTTTCTAGGGGTACTGTAGCTGTGTAAAACCTACTCATTTTCAAAGATTGATTGCAAATATCCAATTTTTTTTCTCCCTGGGATGCAAACACATTAAGAGTATGCAAAATTGTTTTGGGCTGTCTTCTGATAATGACAGGTTGTAACAGCATGAAATGTGAACCTCAGTGAAGCTTTTGGTGGGTGAAAACAAGACAAAAAAACTCAAAAAAACAAAGACCGGAGTGGGAGAAAAAAAACCTGATCTGTCCTTTAATTCTAAGGCAATGACCAGTTTCATACTATCTTCCATGATACACCTCACCTTTGAGGGATTTCCTTGACATAAATCCAAACAGCTCCTGCCTTCTCAGCTTTCAAAGCTCTTCTTAACGCTCACCTCTGTCATCATCCTCCTGAATTCAGTCCATCAGCCAGCTGCCTCTGTGGCCTTTAAAAACCCCTTTGGAAATCCCATCTTAAATATAGCTCTGAACAGTAAATCATCTCAAAAGACTTGGAAATGTGAAAAATAAGCCTGACAGTTCATCTTCCCTGACTTTTGAAACAAAGTAACTCCATGGGCTTCTATACATTTAATGAGGATTCTGATCCCTGCTCCTTCAGTCATAAAACTTGTTGATAGAAAATGGGAGATATTTACCTTTTTAGTGGGCATTTTTATTTTAAGGAGTTCTGCTTCTCGACTAAGGACTTGCCAAGGTGCGTGTATACGGACAAAACTCAGTCCTTGGCTCTTGTTCTGAAACATATAAAAAAAGGGAAAACAATGTATTTAAATATTATTGAACAGAATATAGTGCTAATGTCTCAAGTTGTCAGCTCCAACTAAATCATTCAACAGTAGGCAACAATCACAGGGAATTACCAACTTCTGCTACAGCTGGGCTGGAAAGTGACATTTTCCTTAAGAGCTGAATTTTTTATGCTCTAAAATCCATTAATCTACTGCCTACAGCGTAGCCATGTGTGCACCAGGATGCCAGAAACCTACAGGTCCAGATTTTGGAATGATGTGAATGAGAAATCGGCGAGCTGCAGCTTTTTTTTTGTATACTGATATTTTATAAGTGATCTGATTTCTTTAGCGGGCTTTTGTGTCCATCTGAACCAGCAAGGGAAAGAACATTTCTCCTGTTATGGGTGGGCTTTGCTTTAGGTTCTTATTTTCAGTTTTGCCCAACTATTTTCTGGACACTTCATCAGATTAGTGGCTCCTTACAGAGAATCAGGCCCAACATTTATTGCCCGAAATACCTGCAGTTGGAGTAGCAAACCTAAACAAAACATAAAAATTTAACTTCTGAATGGACATATGAGCCTCATGTTTATGTAAATGACTGATTATGCTGGTCAAAAGCATAAAATGGCCAAAGGGGCTTTGGCACAGCCAGTTTTCTGCAAGCTGTGCAAAAGATGTCCTGGTAGCACATCTGAGCTGCACGAAGGCACCCTAAGAGCAGAAAAGCACCCCCGAGAAAAGCACAAAAACTAAATGAAGGAAGGCTGAGACAGAGTTTTCCTCAAGGCACACAAATAAATTGTATCAGTAAATTATAGGGATGAATGCTGACTGTGGAAATGTAGGGAAGAAAAGTTGGGAGGGAGGTTAAAAAGGGAATATCAGAGAAATCAAGGCAATGACCAGCTCTCATACTATCTCCCATACAGCATGTCCCCTTTGAGGGAATTTCCTTGACAAAAATCCAAACAGCTCCTCCCTTCTCAGATTTCAAAGTCCTCCTTAACACTCTCCTCTGTTGTCACCCCCCGAATGCAGACTGTCAGGCCGTATCCTCTAGGGAAGGACATGGAAGTAGACACAAGAAGACTTTCAGGAGGAATTTCTTCACTGAAAGGGTGGTCAGGCATTGGGAGGGTTTGCCAAGGAGGTGGTGAATCCCCATCCCTGGAGGTGTCCAAGCAATGACTGGTTGTGGCACTCTGGTCTGGGCTGAGTGACAAGGTTGTGTCAGGTCAAAAGTTGGACTTGAAGATCCTAGGAGGACTTTTCCAACCTCAGTGATCCTGTGATTCAAAGGCTTGATTAATGCTAAGATCAATGATCTCTGTGTGGCTGCTTTCAACTTCATGTAAATCCCAAATATGCATTTGCTGATTGTGTCCTAATGTTTCCTGATTAAAAATAAAAATAAAAAAGTTAGATGGAAATCCTACTATTATTGCAGTCATTTTGCGCTTATTTCTCTTATAGCTGTAACATGAATTACAAAAGTCACTCCCTCACCTTCAGCTAACATTTCTTCAGTGGACCAATGCTATTTTAAAGAGCAGAATGAGCTGCAGAATCTCTCTTTCATCAGTCCACTGGGGAAGTCAGCTTTAAGAGAAGGAAGGAAAAATTTACTGGGCATGAGCAGATGTTCTGGTAATCATTTGCTGAAAATAGATTAATAACAGATGAGAGGTTAAATTTCAGTGGGTGAAGATCAGGAGGCTTCTTGTGAGCTTTTGGCTAAAATCAAGCACGTGTCCCTGTCTGGGGGATTATATTCCATGTTGGCAAGAGGAGGGACAGTGTGATCTAATTGGTTGCTTCCAGCTCAGGCTCATATGACTACACAGATTGCAAATAAAATTAGGGAAATAATTTGAGAGAAAAGACCAGATGAAGATAATGACCCTTGTATATTTGAACAAAAATACGTTGGAAAGTTTTGCTGTTCATGAAGTGATATCAGCTGCTGAGGAATCAGACCACTAAAAATCTTTAGAAGGCTCAAAAATCACCCCATGATAGGAAACTGAGATAATTTTAATAAACACTAATGCAAATTAAATAAAGTAGGGAAAACAGGATTAGGTGACTCCTGCTGCATGGTAAACAAAGATGCAGAGCAATGGACTGCTGGATGCCCACCTTGGGATTACTAGAACCATATCTCCCCCATCTTCTTAACATTCAAATTAATCAAAGAATTTTAAAATAAATTTGAAACTATCAATTTCATATCATAGCTCAAGAGATAAGCCATCTAGCTCATTTTCTATGGGCTCACCAAAATAAAAACCTATAGGGCTACTCCTCTAGTAAGGTTCCTTTCCCCACTTTTCCAGGCTTCACCTGCAGCAGTTCCAGGTGTCTTAAAATGCCCTTTTTTCCTTATGATGTCTGGCAAGGATCTGCTCAATTAACTTATTCCCAGAGGGCTTCTTGTATTGCAAACATCTCCAAAAGTTAGAACTTGTTTTTCTCCTTGCCAGAGTGGATTTATAACTGTTTGCTGGAGACATCCCCTAACTGCTGGCCTCTGGTTAATCACCTGAAATGATAATTGTGCATGTGCTCATCACTTTGTTCTAATGAAATGCTGCCAGTCTTCTGAGTGGCCAAAATCACCCCTGCTGATTCACTGTACTCTGGCTGTGTCACTAAAGCCAACATGTGGTGCTGGCAAACATTACTTTTGTTAGAGCACTCACTTGTTATTTAATACAGCCATCCTTAATCGAGTCCTTTTTCACTTACAGCTGATGTCCCACAGGACTTTATCCTTGGCCCTGCATTGTTCCATGTCTCTATCACTGCATTCCCTGATTATATTATTTAAATTACTAAGTATTCCTGTGCAGATGACAAACAGATTTGTTGCTCTCGTGATCCCTTTTTTTTCCCTGTCAAATCTATATTCCATATTACAGAGTTCTTCCATTAAGTTTCACGAGTGGAAGTTTTTCAATAAGTTCATTCAGAATTATTCAAGATATAAATATATCTTGGCTTCTTCTCTGTTTTCTGAAGCTGAATTCGGTTTTCCTCTTTCAGTAGGAAAGCTCATCATTAAACTCAAATGGAAGAAAATCTGGAAGGTCTGCTTTGCTTTTCAATCAGCACATGAAGAAAAATATATTGGGCATTTCTTTCAGTCTATCATGATTCTTAGCAGTCTAAAGCAGGGCTTTAACAGCAGCCTCTATCGCATTCTTTCTATCTTGGACTGGAAATGTATAGGCTGAATAAAATTCAAATTTCTCCAAGGAGACTTTTTCTATCTTTCCTGCCTTAACAGTAAAACACATCAGGACCTGCATCAGCTGCAAGTCTAAGATTTATTGCAAACTTATCACCATCAAGGCCATAGCAGAAAAAAATGTATGATAACTACAAAACTTCTCATATAGATATATACAAAGTGATTATTCTTTTTACTGAAAGCTGAACATTCTGAAACATGGCTAGACAAGCATAACTAAGCAAAAATAAATTTATTTAGACACCTCTAACATGAGCTAAATCAAACGGTACTAAAGGCATCAGGTTTGTCAGTCACTATCAAGCCAAGAAAGGGCAAAGCCAATGATTTTATTCTGGAAGAGGCCCAAACTCTTTTTTTTTGTGGTGAGCATACTGCTCCTAGGAACTTTGCAATTGCAGAATGCTACAGCTTAGTATTTCTCATCATTTCCTCATCATGAAATCACTAATCACTCCATATTTAAAGAATACTGTTTATAAATAACTTATATATGAAAGAAATAGTTATTTTTAAATACTTGTGCAAAGAAATAGATTTCTGCTGTGTATCTTAACAAGAAGAAAAAGCAACACCAAAGGGTAGAAAGAAGCTGCAAAGAAGTGATTAACTAATGTCTAAGGGAGTTCAGGGAACTGCCAATCTTTCTAATGATTTTTTTAAAAATGTGCAATAAGAAATGAAAAAGGTATAAATCATAAAACCTGAAGCATGTAAACTTATTTAAAAAACCGCAAAATAACTGAACTTCAAACATTTTATCCTTCAGTGATTATTAAATAGACAGAAAAATACTGGGCAGCAACTTTTTAGTGGCTGCAGTTAATATAATGAGGCATCTTTCGGTAATGCAGCCACACTGGGAAAGCGACAGTGAAACAGTTTGTAGTGAGGAAAAGAAAATAAAGGTTCTATTAGCTCAGTAAAAGTAATCATCTTTCCATTAATTCCATCATGAAGTAGATCCTTCACATCTGCAAATGCAATTGTTCCAAATTAATGTCTGCTCTCCTGATACCAGCCCTGGAAATCGAGGCAAATACCAAAGTGATGTGGTAGTGCAAATAAAAAGCAATTTCTTGTCGTTGTTATCACAGAACTGCGGTCACCTTCTTTTTACAAGAGGAGAGCCAAGTGCTGAGCTGTTGGCCCCCAGCACGGGTAGCACTGGCTTGCATGACACAGCACTGCCAGGTTCAGGCAGAGGCTGCAAAAGTGGCTGTGTTTTCTGCCAAATATATTGAATTTCTATCTGTGAACTGGTGTTTTTCTGTTCCTCGAGTTTTGTATCCAAGATACAAAATCAGTCCATCACCTGTGATAGTCTGGGCCAGTTCCATCAGAAAAAGGAAGTGCAGGGCACTGGTCCAGGTGAGACAACAAGACCCAGAGTGGACATGTCAGTCCACAGCAACTCCCTGCTCATGTTATCTTATAGTAGAGGCTGTATCCTATAATTGTAGGCTGGTAATTTAACTCTGCCTCTGAGTCTATGACGATAATGGAACTTCCCTCTATCAAAAGGCTTTTGTGAGGATAAATATGTTCCAGATTGAGAAGTGCTCGAATAAGGCAATAAACTAATAAGACAGTATGGCTACATATTATGCATCTTATAATTTTCAAATTTTCCTTCATAAAACTGCAGTCCTTTTACCTTCGCCAAATTTTCCCTTTTCTATTTTCATTATTTCTCCAGGGTATAGATTTATCTCACTGCATGGGCACACAGACATGCACAAGACCTTAAGCAAAGCTGCAACAATTTACAAATTTTGACAGTTTGCCTTTCTCTTTCTTAATTTCTACCAACAGTGATGGTGTACATTTCCTGTTTATTTTGTTCTCTCACTCTCACCTGTGAACATAAACAGCTAAGGAATATACTGGTGTGTATAAGCATAGAACAGAACACCTGGTCATGAAAGATCTGGCCAGAACACCGTAAAAAACTCCTACATAACCTCAATTGCTTAGGTGAAGTGCGGTGGAATGAAACAGTTGGCTTTGCTCATTCTTTGCAATGTTTCTTCATGGCATTGCAGCCTCTCCAACCAAAAATCTTCCCACTCGTGTACAGACAGGAAGTGCCTCTGGAGGGAAGATGATACAGGAAGTCTAAAAACACAGGCATGGCTCCCCTGAAGAAGATGGAAATTCGTAATGGCACGAAACAGAATGAAAATGAGCTGTTAGAAACTTAAGCACAAATGTAGAATAGATTGATAAATCTGCCAAATAAAACAAAAAAAAACCAAACCAAAACAAAAACCCAGGCACAGACCTGTGCGTTATTGCAGTGCTCAGTGCAGAACCTGTATGCAGGTGAATAACGAAAATGCCAGGGTTGTCATTCATTTTAATTCTTTCTAAATATGCATTTTGGGTTTAAAATTACTGCAATTTCATCAATATTTTCCAAAAGTTTATCTCTGTCCACTAATCTCTATGGCATGAAAAGTATGACTTTCAAACATAGAGCAAAATCCTCCCTAATTACTTAGAATAACTTTATCAGCAAACTTGTCCTATGTCAATGACACAAATTTGTTGCTATAAAAGCCTGATACAATTACATCTTCTGAGATTGAATACCATAAATAATATAAAATGTAAAATTGAAAGCCTCCCCACCCAAATCAAACTGCTTCAAAGAGGAAGGGAGGACTGTGTCTACCCTACCACCTCCTCTATTTTGGCAGTGTCAATGGAAAACTACATAATCAGCTGGTCTGGCTACATTCAGTGCCAAATTAGCTAAAGAATAAGCCAATATTCTGTAGAATACATCATGTCAAACTTTATTATCAATAATAAAATCAACAAACTTCTTGAGGCCAAAGAGTTAACATTAAAAAGGGTAAAATGTAATTCCTCATGAGGGAATGAGACTCACTAATCTGCACAGAGATTTATGGCCTAAATAATTTTCCAGATGAAGCAGAAAGATCATGGAAGTCAATCTTTAGACCAGATAACAGGCGTGTTACCAGTGGGGGATTAATGAAACAGAGACTGAAACCCCACTCTGGTAAACTCAATTTCAAGGTAAAAAGGATTTGGAGATAAGGAAAAAAATTAAAAAGAGTTAGGACACCAAAGTGAAAAACAGAGGAAGGGGACCTTAAAATATTGCTTCAGTACTCCGTAGTTGGTCTGGGATATTAACAATCATATGAAGGGATGATTCAATTTTGTGTTGAAAGATTTTAAAGTCCAATTCATTCTTAGCAAATTTTAGAGGCCTTTCTGTAATTTGAAAGTGTTAACAGATGGTACAAATGTATTTAGTTTAATAAGAGTGTTCTTCTAATCAGATGCTACAAACCTTGCCAGGATGGTGTGGCCCTTTGAGGTCTCTCTCCAAAGATCAGTAGCAGTGAAAGGAAGGTTGGCTGTGTTTGCAGGGGCTTGACTGGGAGGGGATTAAGATGAAGATAATCAAAGTATCTGGGCTGGCTTGTTTACTGTCAGGGAATCCAAAACCTCCCTGGACAGCTACAGCCTCACTGCAAACAGGGAGAGATGGGGAAGAGGCAGTGGCAGTCCCACAGTAGCATCACGTGACTCATTTTGGATAAGGCAACAGGTCCAGGGGTGGAGAAACAATCAGTGAAAGAACAAGAAACTGGGTAGGAGGAGAACCTGCACTGCTGGAGAAAAATTAAAAGTCACTAAGGGGATTTTGCAGTGTTAGCAGTATCCAACGTCATCTTAACTGGCCTGGAGAGAGATAAAGCAGATGAGGTTTTTCAGGGTAGCAAGGATACGGGCAGATTGTGAAAAATTGTAGAAATGCTTTGTAAGAGTCTGAATAATGGCAAACAGCTCTCAATGTAAATAAAGCAGTATCTGTGGATTGAATCCAGCTTCACACATAAGATTATGGGCTCTGAGTTCATCTATACTGGTCAGTATAGATGAACCATACCTTGAGGTTGCAACAGAAAACCCTTTGAAAAATACCAGCTCAGTATTTTCTAAAAGCCAAGAAGTAAAGCAAACCTTACATTTTATTAGGAAAGGTACAAAGACTAAGAAAAAAATTCATTCAAACATAGCTGTATCCACAAATCAGTGTTCACTCTCTGCCTCTTCACCTCCAAAGAGCTAAGTTAGACCAAAAATGGGTTCAGAGGACCCATAAAAGTCTTGCTACGGCATCTATATAGGAATCACTGAGGAGACTGAGACCTTTTGTTCTGGAAACTTGAGGAAGTCATTGTAGAAGTCTATAAAATCCTGCATGATAGAAGATGGGGTGTGGATGGACTGCCTAGAGTCTCTTTCAGAGCAAGCACTACAGGGCCTCAGACAAAGCCAGACTAAAAATCAACAAAAGGACATAGATATCAATGCAGCAGGGAAGTACCTCTGCCTTGTGGGTGCAAAACTGAATAACATTTTAAGAGGAAACTACACCAGACTTTGGGATAGAGATCCCCAGAAGGTTCCTAGGTGGTCAAATGACATCACGTGGGGGAAAGAACATGAATTGAAAGCAGCTGTCACCAGGAGAACATCAGAGTAAAAGCATCACAAAAGTTTGTACCAGTGCTGCTGTTTCCTAAACATTTTACTATTGCAACTCTTGGATACCCAGTACTTCACTGAGGGAATCTCTCACACCACAGGATCATTTTATGGCAATATTTCCAATACTTGGAGAAGCAGCTCCCAGCCAGCGAGGCACAAGCCTGCTCCAGGTGAAATGTGGAGGTGAGAAACTCTGCTGGGTTCTCACAGGCTCTGCAGATGATTAGAAGGCAGCAAGAGCAGCACCAGTAGCCCTGAAATCTTAGCAAATCATCAAGCAAAGAAAAACAGTTGCTTGAAATATTGCAGCTGAGATGAACAGAGGAAGCTTGGCCAACGGGCTGGGACTCAGTGTCCAAGAAATACCTCGCTCTTGGGTAAAAATTAGAATATTTCTAGAGCTTTAGGGGACTCAGCACACTCAGCTAATGTGGTACTGGGGTTCAAAATAGTATCGTCCCACAGGAGCATGGTAACCACTGAAATCAGCCAGTAAACGGACAATACTGGATTTCAGGAGTGTTAATTAGCCAGCACCTTCTAGTGATCTCTACATAACTGGCTAATTCATCAACACTTACAAAAACCAGGCCTCAATACACTCAGTTCCCCAATAACTGTGGTTCAAAGGGCAATCACCCAGTGGATATCAGTAGAATAACTATCCCAACACATACTTTTTTCATCCATCCTAGTAGTACTGCTCTCTACATGCCCTAAACTCTGTTGGTCAGATTTAGCTCTCATCTCCATCACCATAAATTCAGAGCCACTCTGCAGATAAAAAAAAGAAGACACCAGCCAGTCAGAATATACAAGTACCAGTTTGCTCCTTCGTAACACAAAAATTAAAAGAGGATTATTAAAAATCAGTTGTCAAATCATTCTAAATGAAATGGGAATTTAATTTTCTACTACAATTCTAAGAAAAAACTGTCAGCAAATGCCACAATACCAATGTTTGCTGAAGCTTGACACATTATAAAGTTCTATGTCCTCCAATATATTTTACAACAGCATGCAACAAAAACATTTTAGTGAGATTTTACTTTTAGCTTGGCATTGAAATACAATGATTTTATGTGGAAAGCTGAACAAATCACTTCTAGAGATGCAAGGGTCAAGTGAGCCATTAACCTTCAATTATGAAAAAGATAATTAGCAGACAGAATGCAGAATATGAATATTAACCTGATACACTGCCAAAGTGTTTTATGCCATTGAGAGAAATGAATTAGCAAAGGAAAAAATGACAGATTTGTTATTCCAATCCTGGTGGTATCACACAAATTGAAATTTACAGGAAATCACTACCAGGTTTTTGTAATAAATGCAGTGCTATACACTGATAGCAGTAAGTACCTTCCATCTTCCACATCTTAAAATCCATTTAATATCTCATTAGAATTACTTTGCATTTTATCATTTTCATAAATCTTTCTGCTTGTTTTACATCAGCTCACTCAAAGAAAATCACACACTAACGCTGCCTAGACTCATGCCTTTAAAAATATATATATATTACATTGCAGTGAACATTTTTGAGCTTTTGTTTTGGCAAGGTTCTGTCATATTTTTCCTCTACTTCTACCATAATGATTTGCTGCTAAATATTAGAAGCTTAGAAAAGGGAGACCGAGCAATAAAGCCACAAGCACACTATGCTGGGCTGTGACTTAATAATGGGAAGATATGTTCAGCAACACAACACCTAAATCACAGAATCATAGAACAGGTTGGGTTGGAAGGAACCTTAAAGATCATCTCATTCCACCCCCTCTGCCATGGGCAGGGACACCTTCCACTATCCCAGGTTGCTCAGAGCCCCATCCAACCTGGCCTGGAACACTGCCAGGGATGGGGCAGCCACAACTTCTCTGGGCAACCTGTGCCAGAGCCTCAGCAGCCTCACAGGGAAGAATTTCTTCCTCATATCAAATCTAAACCTGCTCTCCGTCAGTTTGAAGCCATTCCCCCTTGTCCTGTCACTCCAGGCCCTTGTCAAGAGTCTCTCTCCATCTTTCCTGTTGGCTCCCTTCACGCACTGCAAGGCCACAATGAGGTCACCCTAAAGCCTTCTCTTGATGGTCCATAACACATTTACTCTCCAGTGTGTTTCCTTCTATACATCATGATTGTGACTCATGAGTGCCAACTCAAAGCTTTCAGAAACCAATGGGGAAAATAAAAACCTCTTTATACTACTGTTATTAAGGCCTGCAGAATGCAGCCATCACTTTTAAAGCCCTGACACAGTCACACGCTTAACCTCACATATTAAGAGGGTACTTCGAGAGCATTGACGAACAGAACATACGGGAAGTGATTTTTGGAGTAAAAACTCTTATGCCAGGCTTTGAGTGCTCAGCGGGGTGTTCTCCTGAGGACTTAAGAGACTCTTTGCTTGAGAAAGAACCTCAGGACACATTCTCATAACAAACTGCTGCAGCATTCAACGTCCTCTGGCCTGGCATCACCTGAGAAGTGTTGCATACATGAACAGGTCAGTGTGACCACACTTCAAGTCAAATAATTAAGTTTACAAAGTCCTTCTATCAGGACTGAGATAAGAAGGAAAATGTGGGAGGGGTTGCTTTGCCTTTTTATTTTCACTCCACTTGTTGTGGCAGTCTTCAGTAAACAAAGATGTCTCAAGCAAAACTTGGGACCGTTTGCAGGCGGTATGACCGACTCCGTGTGTTTAATACTGATCACAAGATGCTTTCTGTTCTTGGCATGCAGTAAGGAGAGTATTCAGAGACGAGAGATTTAGAGTTAGTCTGCAAAACTGGGAGCAAGGAAAACAAACAAGGAAAAAAATTAGCAGATTTAAGCAGTAACTGGCAAACAAAAGGAGATGAGGAGATTAAGGCATGAAGAATTAGATGCCTATTTTAGCTTGCTAAAGAAACAATACGGAATATTGTGTCTTTGCCTTTCCTTACTACATATCCATACTGGCATTTATCTTGCACAAATATTGCACTTGTGGTCATGGATAATTTAAATGCATTGTGATATCTTAACCATAAAGTTCTTTGCTCAGATCAAAGTCTCATTTGCACAATTCTGAGAGGACAGCACATATCACTGGTCCTTTATACTCCTACTGCAATTTATCTTGGCTACTCTGACTACTTTTTTTACACTCAGATTATAATCTTGGTAATACAGAATTCATCTTTCTTTTCTGTGTTTATTCAGAACTGAGTAACTGGATAAACCAAATAACTGGATCACGGAATAACTGAGCTGGCTCCTCATCTGTTGTACACCCCAACAGTAGTATAAATAGCAGTAACCACAGAGATCCAGATCTGGTTATATAACTTGTGCACATGATGGGAAAACATTAAAAATATAACTTTAAGTCTAGCATTCACTATTAAAGATATTGAGTGGGGCTTTTGCCAAGAAATTCACACATCAATCGCAGATAACTGAACAGATGTTTTGGCTGAAGCAGGCTTCAACTGGGACATTCACACATATACAAAATGACCACTAATACTGGTAAGATATAATGATTCTAGAGCTTTCTCAAATTTGCTTTAACAAAGACTGTTAACTAAATATTTGCAACATGTGTTAGCTCTTTTCAAATATTTATAGAGGTGGTTTACAAAAAAAATGCAGCTATTTGCAAAGCTCCTTTTGAACTAAAAGCACAAACACACACACGAGTTTACATAACTCTGAAAGTCTAAAAAATTCCTTAATTCCCCTTAAGTCCACATGGTTGTATAGATACATATGTGTGTGTATGTATATATATACATATATATATACACACAGTTATATTTAACCAAATCAGAAACCCCTGCTTGAACATTGCCCCTCCAGGGAAACTGCTCTGGCATTCAAAGCTTCTCCTCCTGCCCCCTCCAAAGGAAAAAAACACCATTTGAGCTTTTCACCTTTCCATTTCCACTCCAGCACACTTTGCCTGACTGTAATTAATATAGCAATATATCAATGTCTAATCATGATGCATTTGTCAAACCCAGACTTCTGGAGATAAATAATAGCAAATTCATGGCAGTAGTGCACTTGGTGCCACCGACTGATAAAAACTGGTTGTTAAGTAATATTTAATAACTATAAAATTCTACATAATTTAATTGGTATTTATATAGGATTAGTAACCAAAGTTTCATACTTTATACGATGTGGTCTATGTAAATATAGCTGTCAGTGTTCCAGGCAAGTGGCAGAATAAAGTCAAATTTCTTGGGAGGAAGAAAAGCTGAAGATTTACATCAGGTGTGTGCAGGTAAAACGAAAACATTTTAAGAACAGATGGTGTGGGAAGCAGATTTTCAGTTGTGGGAAATAAGTGGAAAGATGAATACAAACATTCTGCTAAGTGAAAACTTCCCATTTTTCACTCTCATTCCCCTTCACACAAATGATTTCAAACATTTGTTGCCCAGAAAAGTTGTGGCTGCCCCATCCCTGGAAGTGTTCCAGGCCAGGCTGGACGGGGCTCTGAGGAACCTGGGATAGTGGAAGGTGTCCCTGCCCATGGCAGGGGGCTGGAATGAGGTGATCTTTCAGGTCCCTTCCAACCCAAACCATTCTGGTATTCTAGGATTTGAAAATCCATTTTCCAGGGAAACGACTTAGAATTCACTTGGTTTTCATCTTCAGGTTTCTGTTGTTTTCTGTTCAACAAAAAAGGAGATGAAAACAGGAAAACAGAACTGGAAACTGGAACTATAAGGAACCCAGAGAGGATGCCAGGGAACACAGGAACAGGGTGTCCTGTCCCCACAGATATCTTCCATCCCATGATATATTTTGGCTAGTTAGATTTGATTTCTGTCTCTGCCCTCATGTATTTAACAATATTTTAACTTTAACAAGAGTTACTCCTTCTAAAAGCCATTTCACAGGAATTTTGGCATTGACACAGAGAAAGACACAGCTATGAGCCCTGCCAGACTTCCAGTCTTCGCTTCAGGAACTGCAAGAGGTAACAGCAGCTCCTCAAGCTTCTGCCATTCCTCTGAACAGGCAGCTGAGAATCAGGATGAACTTTGCTCTTCAAAGGCACCTACCCCTTTATACTGATTATATGAAAATGTATCTGAATACAGGCTTTGCAGTATCAGGCAATAGGAGTTTACTTTGTCCTGTTAGTACTGGAAAGACACCTTAGGTTTGCACTAAGGAAATGGCAGCAGCTGGGGGAGGTGTTCCTGCCCCTCTGCCCAGCCCTGGGAGGCACATCTGGAGTCTGTGTCCAGGCCTGGGCTCCTCAGGACAGGAGGGACAGGGAGCTCCTGGAGCGGGGCCAGCGGAGGCTGCGGAGATGATTTCGGGCCTGGAGCATCTGTGCCAGGGAAAGGCTGAGGGAGCTGGGGCTGTCCAGCCTCGAGAGGAGCCCCAGCTGAGAGGGGCCCTCAGCCCTGGGTGTCCCTGTGTGCAGGGAGGGCTCAGGGCAGGGCCCAGGCTCTGCTCCGTGGGGCCCAGCAATGGCACCAGAGCAACGGGCAGGGACTGAGCCCAGGAAGTTCCCCCTGGACAGGAGGCAGAACTTCTGTCCTGGGCAGTGCCCGAGCCCTGAACAGAGACCAGAGAGGGTGTGGAGTGTCCTCACTGGGGATATTCCAGAACTGTCTGGACACAACCCGGTGCCAGGTGCTCAGGGATGACCCACTGTGGTCCCTTCCAGCCTGACCCATTCTGGGATTCTGATTCTGCCTCAGTTTCCCATCTGTTTTCAAGGGTCCAAGTAGCAGCAGGATGCCCATGGTCTCAAATCCTGGATCTAGCTTACAGCTTTTGCTGCATGATTCCTTGGCTACACATTTTATTGTGGTTTTAATTACACTGGAGTGCTCTGTGATTATATGCCAATTACTTCCTTTGATAATTACCACTGACATATACAAGTAAAGGAATACATTTTAGAGCTACCTATGAGGCTTTCGTGGTGCTTAAAATTCTACAACATTAACAAAATTGGTTTTACATTATATTTACGTTTGCATCTTTTTATTAAATAATGAAAGTTGAGAATTGCTGGGAGCACAGTACCTGAGTACAGAATTGCTATACTGATATCAAGAGGGTTACCAATCACTATATTATAAAACCACACCTACTTTTAAATACTAAAATGAGCTGTCTTTAATAGCATCATCCAGCAAGTCACCTGACATGTGGATGTTGTGCTGCCAGAGAGTCTGAGCATTATGAAGATATGGAAATTTACAGCTGGATCTTGGTAAAAGCATTCTTTCTGCTGACTTTCCTGTGAAGAGACTTGCCAGTTGGTGGCCAGATGTGACAAAACATCCCTAAACCAACAAAAACTTTCCAGGAGAGTCACTTGTGAACTGTGGCTCACCGGTGAAAAACAACCCAGGGTCCCTTGTGGTGCAAGCTGTGTCTTAGTTCGTCACTGTGGTGCTCTCAAGTGCCTCCTGCAAAACACATCAGTTGAAAAGTAAAGCCCTTTAATGAGCAAACTTTGGTGCCTCATTGAAGCTGAACTTGGCCAGCTTTGGGTGAGCAGTTTCTTAAGGACGTCTTTGAAACAGGAGAGAATTAGGGAGGAAGGAAATTTTGCACAGAAGCTGTTGAGAGAGAAGCGGTTGTGAAGTATGAAGTCTTCATGTCCGGCTGTCCCTGGATTTTCTCAATGGAGAGGATCACAGACCATGGAATATTTTGAGTTGAAAGGGACCCAAAGGGATCATGAAGATGTCTTGAGTGTTGTGATTTCTCATAGGCCTGTGACTGATGGCAGCTGATGGGCAGCAGGGAAGGGTGAAGGGCTGACTTTCACACTCACCAAAGCAAGATACAGTGACACCATGGAGTGGCAGGATTGCTGTGGATACAGGATATGAAGAAAGAGCATCGTGGACAGAAATGCTGCACCCTGTGGTGGAGAGGCAAGCAGCCCTGCAGAAGACTGGTGAAGGGACAGAGGGGAATATGCAGAGGCCAGGGGTAGGTGAGCAGGTCAAGCACTGCTGAAGTGAAGCAGCTACCACTCATTGACCTGTGAAAGCTGAGCAGTGCCACTGCAGGCACAGAGTAAACATTATCCAGTGAACTCACAGGGACCTGTGACAAGCAGGGAGGCTTGCCAGGGCTGCAGGGCACCACCATGGGTTGACTGCACTGCAAAAGCCTGAAAGTACCCCTAATTTAACAAAAAACATGACATGAAATTTCCTAGGTCCCACAAACCAAACTGTGTGCACAGTGAAAGAACGGAAGAGCCTTCCAGTGACCTTCCTTAGGGACACAATCTTTAGGACATTGCTTTGTCTTGATGACCTTACAGGGTCCAGTGGCAGTTGAACATTTGCAAATCTTCAGAGGCAAGCAAAGAATGATTAGTCAAAGCCTGCAAAATGAAGTATGGAATACAAGAGTTGGGAAAAGAGCAAGAACACCAGAGGTTTCCAAGATAGGCAAACCTACAAATGAGTGAGGATAATGGGAATGAGGCAAGCAAAAGATAGAAACGATTACACATAAATCCAGAAACACTAAAACTTGAAAAACCTGTGACCTACAGAACATGCATGGAGTCGAAACTTTCTTTCAAAGCATTAGGAAAATCAAGCAATCCTTCACATGCTGTAACCAGTTTCAATGGGAGCAGACTTAGGACTTTGGACTCAAGGAAAAGTCCTAAGTATAGCATGGGCAGGGATATCCTTCCCCATTTTGAAGGGATTAAGGAAAAATTACAGTAGTTTGAACTAACACTTTGGAGGTGTCACCTTGGAGTTTTGCTTAAGTATTTGCAAGACCTTGAATATATACTCTATATCCCTGAAATGTTAATTTTTCTTTGCATTACTGAATTACTCCAGATACACCACAACTGAGCTTAGTGAACACGTAAACAAAGACTGGAGATAAATTCCCTGTGTCCAAAGTGGGACACGAATAAGGGAAGTGCAACTGGGCTCCTCTGGAAGAGAAGGATGGTGGTATTCTTCCAGAGTACTGTGTTGGCTCCAACCTATGGAAAACAATGGCCACCTCTACATTTTCAGGAGAATGCTTCCAGTGCTGTCTTTATGTTCCCCCTGAAAATGTTGCTGTTCCCAAAGAAAAGAAAGAATATCAGTCCACATAGCTGTTCAGTCGTTTTCCCACCCTAGCTACAAATAGCTCACTGTCTCTCAAATATGGATTGTTTGTTTATTTTACCAGTAGCCATCTTATGGAACTCCAAGATCATCTAGCTTCACCTCAAGGATTTCCTTAAAACTACAGTGTATAGGTCTCAGTTCTTTTAGTGATTCTATAATGCTATAAAATGATTACAGAATCCAGGAACTGAAGAGAAAAGCCAGCAGAGAACTGCTGAATTAATTCCTAGATGGCAGAGCTTAAAGCAAAGATATCCCCTATCAATATATACAAACAAGCAAAAACAAAAACAGAAAAAAAAGAAGCCCCACAAAAACAACAAATAAATATCCATGCACCTGTTCAAAATAAGCATTTTTGTCCAACTGTTTGGTTTCCGGTGATGAAACCATTGTTATATTAATGCTGCCCTGGAATAACTGCACAGAAATTACAGAATATTAGAGAATGCAGCACAATATTACATAAATCAAGCTCTAACATGACATTTTCTTTGGTCTATTACTGTAAGCACATACCTGTACACAAAGGAGAGGTTCAATAGAGGGCACACATTTATCAGCACTGTGCACCAAGGAGGGAACCCACCCAGAAGGGTAAATTTCCCGTGCTGTGCATGGGGATTTAGCCACCAAACTCTCATTAATGCTCATGAGAACCATGCAGCCCAATGCCATTCTGCTAAATTATCTTTTTCCTTGTTGTTCTATTCAGGACAAAGTAATTGCTGACCTGGAACCCCTGGATGACAGAAGTAACTCTGTGATACAGTTTTGACTGATTTGCCTTGTCCTATGGTTGCCGTTTTGGTTTTTTCCTTTTTTCTTTTATATATTCTCTCTATTTTTCACACATATATTTGTAGCTTTGTAGCTTCCTATTTAGCTTAGCTACAGCATTTTCCGAGGCAGGACGACAAAAGAAATTCCAGGGCCCCTATCCTATCTTGGTTGTCCCTGGCTACCAATTTTGAAAACAGCTCTTTGAGACACATTTTCATAAACAAGGTACAGCTAATGCCGAGCGGGGGCTCCAGAAAAGAATTGAACCAGAAGGGGGAATTACTTCACCACTTGTGCTCCTAATTGGTGCTTTTTTGTCAATTATGCTAATTTACCAAACTTATAAAACTGTATTCACCCCTGTGGGGGGTGGGCTTTTGTGGACACTCTTCCATAACTGCCCCTGGAGGCCTCCAAATAAAGATCCACCTTTCTATTACCTCCTGTACTAAAAACTATCTCGAGTTTCATTTCCAGGTTGGGAAAAAGACAACACTATGACTTAATAGACCTTGCAATGACCAAAATAGATATTTGAATAAAAGCTGATTACAGCTTGTGCCTTGTACATCAGAGTTTCCTTTTTTTTCAGGATGTAGGCATGTGGGACAGTAAATGGATCTTTCCCTCTATGACAGCTTCCCCCAACTAAATCTGTGCTCATCCATAGGAGCTACCACTGAGTTGCTGGAACTCTGCCCCTACCCAGAAGGTCTGCAAAGGATTTAAGAAGCAGTTTGAGCTGAAGAGGGTGTTCTGACTACTAAGGGGAAATCATTTTCTTTTTCTTGACAAGACCCCTCCACTGTTCATGTTGAAAATCCTGATTCCAATTTTCACTCCAAAATGCCTCCCTCTCAAGTGCAATATAACATTTGAAACTGTGTACAATGTAAAATATCTTGTGCACCTGTGGTGGGATAATTCCTTCCCTACAGTGCCTCACTTCCTGGATGAATATTGCTTGCCTCTCTAAGCATAATGTCACGATCAACATGACATTATAGTAACTCAGATTTGGGCAGAATGACACACACAGCCATTAGAGTAATCAGTAAAGCAAGAAGGGTTCAAAACATACATGAATTCTACAACCCTGAGTCATTATTTACACTACCTTACCCTGGATCTGCTAAAAGATAGCAAATTCCACCCCCTCACTCCCCCCACACACAAACGGTTGTGGGTTTTTTTCCCATAAGACAGTCCTATCCTTCAAGGACTAATTTCCACCATCAGATACCCCCAGCCTTTTCCCTACTGGAATCCATTCCTGAACCTGAGAAGGCAGAATGTCAGAATGTCGCAGAATTCTCAATGGCTCTGATTTAGGCAAAGGATTTTTCATGAGGTCTGAAATCATGGCTAACCAGCAAGGCCTCTAAGAAAAAAAAAAAAAAAAGAAATCATAGAAATCATAGAACAATTACCCAATTAGCAGAAATTCAGTAGTGAGCACTTTGGCACCACAGATACCTGCAGGGCTGTTTGCTGCTAGAGAAAAAGTAGGCAGTGGCCTGGGGAGAGGAAACCAAAGGAAGTGCCATTTTCCCTACATAAGAAGCTCTGAAATTCAGGATTTCTTTTTCCACTGTGACAAAGAATAGGTCAAGGTGCATCAGGCAGCAAGTATTGCACTTGGGGCAGCCGTCACACAGCACCTCACCCCAATAACAGCAGTGTGACTTCTGTCATTTAACAGCTCAGAAAAGCAACAAATCCCAGGACCAAATTCCCCAAACTATCTCATATTTTAATACTTTATTTTCATGAAACTACTTTTCAAGCTGCACTGGCCTAAATGCCCTAGAGAAATGATCACTACTCAGCCTCCAAGCCTCCTCTGCAGGCACTGTGGCAGCGCCACATCCCTCAGGGCTTCATGTGTTGCCCTTCAAAGCCTCCCCAGGGATTTAATTTGCACATTAAAACCTCTGCTGCAAACGAGAGCACCGATGATTAAAATATGTTTTCAGGGAATCATCTGTGAACAAGCCAAGCAGCTGATTTTGTTACTGTGCATGCCCCGTGGTGCAAGTGTCCAGTTCTCCCCCTGCCATGCCCCAGCACAGATGTACAAGCCGTTCCCTGTGGGCTTCTCGTCTGCCAAGCAGTTTGTAGGAGTTGAAGTAGTGCTCCCAGCAGGTGACAGAACTCAGCACAGGACACAGAGAAATGAAAAAACAAATCCAGAAGGCTCTTGGCCATTTCTACCAGGCAAGTCTGCTAGAAACAGCATTATGTAAAAATATACGTAAGATTAGGATGCCTCTAACCCAAATTCCATTGTAAATATCATCAGAACACACAGCCCTATTCTACTCCATCTAAAATTCAAACTAAGGATGACTCCATTTCCCAGTCTGCAGACAACTGATGACATTTACCATTGTTTGCCCAAGAGCTTTATAAAAAGGTTATTGACAAAATACAGGTGATTTTTGTACATCTTTACAATTTTCTCTACATCTCCCGGAAGGCATTTTGCATAAAGTACCTCATAGCTGAGCATCAAGTGTCTGAATGATAATTAAAATACACAAAGTGAGTCTGTCTGCCCGCTCATCTATCCAAGTTACAACATAATCATTAAAAGAAAACCAGGATTCATAATATGGATTTTTGAGCTTTGACAGCACAGGCATTCTACTTAGCCACCTTTTATTACGAATCATTATTTTAATGCTGATTTAATCACACCTAGATCCCATGGGGCTACTTCAAAATCCTGTCTAAAATGGAGACATCATTTCCTCTTAAATAGTTAATCAACTTGCCAATATTTTCATCATGTTCATTACCACTGAAAACCTTGCCTTGCCTGTTCACCTTTAATTTTATAAGAGCTGTGTATTACATTTCAGCCCCATATAAGTAACATACAGGAGCAGAACATGTTTTAACTAATTAATGCTGCTGTAACCAGAGTCGCTGAAAAATATGCATCAAATATTTATATAATTGGCTCCCCAAAGAAGTATTGCCTTGTTCTGAGTGCTGAGAGACTGAAATACTAAGTCCAAAGACCTAGGGCACGAAAGACCCCAGTCTGCTTCCGATGCTGCATTGTTCTGTTTACATTCTCATTGGCTTCAGGAGGCATTCATTAACAGGGATAAAGGTCTAGGACTCATATTAAATTTCCATATCCTTTTAAAATTAGTATTAGCTACTGTTAAGCTTTCCTCTGCACTTTGGATGAATGAATATTTTGAGGCAACTACAACATCCACACTGAGTGCCTGCAAGGTGTCTCACATGTACCAAGGCCAGAGTTGTTTTCCTGGGATTATCCACAGAGCACATTGATAGATATTGGAAAAAGACATCATTTTTTTTCTTTTTCAGGCTTTTTATTACTACTGAATTAAACAAGATACATGATATCATTTTGGCTAGGCTTTGTCCTCAGCAGCTGACAGGAGACAAAGCTTTCTCCTACTCACAAATAGGAAGCACCTTAGTGCAACAAAACAGTGCATTTTAACCCCATAAGTAAAATCTACAGCAGCACTCTAAGCTTTTGTTTGGTTCAGGTTGGGGGTGTGTTGGGAGGTTTGTTTGGCTGGTTGGGTTTCTAAGTTTATGTGGGGTTTTTTCCACAAGAATTCAAAAACAGGCCTTGGAATACCAAGCAGAAAAATTCAATCACAACCTCCAGCATCAGTAATGTTATTATCAACACTGAGGACCTTAAGGACTTCCTTCCCTTCAAGAGTAATGCAATCAAGGGAGTTTAGTGAGATATTTTTGAAACAATACTAGCTCAAAAATTGATGTTAGATGAGCTTCTTGGAGGGTAATTTACACTTTGTTTTAGAATTGTCGTCATCTTCCCCTTGAAATAATATTTCCTCTCCCAACTGCTATTTAGCAAAGTATTTTTCATTTCCATTGTGCTCGAAAATGATCCAGCTTTGTCAGAATGCCAAGGCACATCTCCAGTGTCTTCTTATTCCATACCTATTATGCCTTACCATATGTAATACTGGTTGAAAATGGTGTGTGTTGCATTTACAGTCATTAAACAAGAGTAAAGTTCAAATTTAAGGGAACTACTCGTTTCAGATTAAGTGAAACACAACAATCAGTTTCCCCAGGAACAAACAAAAACAAGGAAAAAACCAAAACAATAACAACAAAGGAAGAGGAAGAGGAAGAGGAAGAGGGAAAGGAAAAGGAAAAGGAAAAGGAAAAGGACTGCAATGTCCATGGTATTTATTGCCCTTCCTGCACAACTTCATACCCAAGACTGTCATTATGCACTTTGTCTTGGACATGCAAAATATCTCCATTTAAAAACAGGAAAACAAACAAACAAAAAATCAAAACAGGAAGGTTGTATTAAGAGAAATGAAAGTTTCTCTGGAGGACAGCAATAAAAAAAACCACAGAAAGTTATTAAGAAGTTGAAAATCATAATAATGCCACATGTTAACAAACATGTTAACTGCACGGAAACTCCCACTTTTCCAAAAAGATAGCTGCAGAAGAAAGATTTTTAAATTGCTGTAACTCTATCCTGTGTTCCTAGAGATGAACTTCCTGATGTCTAAAAGATTTCAGCCTACAAAAGCAGCTTCTAGAACTCTCATGTCCAGTGAGGTTGGTAGACCCAAACCATTCCATGATTCTTTGATTCAAGACATCCCATCATTCTTAAATTAGTGGATTTTCTTGCAAAACCATATGAAGATGATGTAAGGCAGAGAAACCAAGGCCTGCTCTAAATGAAGGGTCTAAAAGTGGAATCCCTCTAATATTTACCTTTGCAGCAAGCCTTCTGAGCAGATCAGACTTGTTTTAAAACCTGATCCAGAATATATATTAGGGAATATAACTCAGCTCCCATTAGTATTATATGAAAAAAATCAAATTCTTATTTTAGCACTGAAACAAACAACAACAAACAAAAAAAAACCCCATCAAACAAATACTCAGTTCACCATAATCCACTGTAAATGTAGTAGATGAAAGTCCACTGTGCTATACAAAAATCTAAATGCTGCTTTAAGGCTGTTCTCAGTTTAATGAATTTATAGACACGTATTTTTTCCCGGGACTAAAATCAGAAGTTGTTCTTATATCAGCTCAACATGGAATTGTAATCTACATATAAGGCCAGCTGTGCCTTTCACACATGCCTAATCAGCATTTTCTACAAAATTCACATCAAGAAAACAGGCAGAACCTTTAGCGTGCTCCAACAGGAGTTAACTAACAGAAGAGAAAAATAGTGAAGTGACACAAAGAAAAGGAAGTAAAAGCCACAGATCATGAGCAGGGAAGAAAAAGGATAATGCATAGCCCTTCCAGTCCCTTCCAGCTTCTCAGGAGATTCTGGAAGGAAAAACACTTTCCTCTTTTGATTAGAGGGCTAATGTTTTGGGGAAGGATAGGAGGAGAGGTAGGGGACAGGAGTGACTCCATACGTACACAGAGAAGTGATGGAATAACATTTTTTGTAATTTTCAAAGTCAATTCATTTTTCCCATAAAAGAACAGATCAACAATTTCCTGTGAACTTTCCCACTCATTTACAAAAAGCCTTTTCCCCTTCATACTAAAGACTGTGACAAAAAGAGGTTTTTTGATCAACACTTTATGACATCATTTATCACTTTGTATATTATTTAAGAGCATGTGTCATCACTTGGAAGGAGGCCTAAACAGAATTTGTATCCAGCTGGACTTAGGGTAAGTAATGAGTCAAATAATCAAATCCAAATCTCCTGCTAGACTTTTTGGGTTCTGATGAAACTCAGAACTGAAAGGGGTCTCCAAAAACAGCTGTTCTCATGGGTTTTATGCAATTTGGTTATAAAAATCATAGCAGTAAGATGGTCATGTACTGAACCATAATTCCAATGTGCAGCATAAAAGAATCAGGATCTGAGATCACTTTTTTCTGCTCAGTGCAGGGATGGCTCAGCCAGGTTGTGCAGTGAAATACAACCCAGAGCCACCTGCAGCTCAGCAAATTAAGCAAGGAAAATGTTAAGAGTCAAAAGATTTTTCTATTTCTTTCTACCCCTGCCAGTGATTTAACATGCATCCACTATGTCAAAAGTCAGTCAGACTCGAATTTTCAGACTCAATCTGTGATTTGCTCCACGCTTTGGAAGTGTTGACTGGTTGCACTGGAAGCAACACGAGCTGTAAGTTCTCAGCATGTAGGAAAAGAAGCTCTAAATCTCTCAAATTTGGTGTCAAAACCGGGTCCCTAACACAGCACCTAAAACCGGAACCCAGCAGGGATTTCACTTCATTGGATATAAATATCCATGGCTTTCAAAGAGGCACAGAGGGATAGCACAGAGCTCAGTGCAACAACATGGGATTTGTAAGACCTGTGCTCAACTGACTGACTGGCAACAGCCAAATGAAATAATCACAGCTCCCAGCTGACGTGAGCAAAGCGTCATTCCAACATCACACACGTGGAACAATAAAGACATCATAGGCTGGGAACTTCTTCTGTCACAGCACAGGAGCTGTTCATTCCATGGGTGAAATGAAGAAAGGACATGAAACTTACATATGGCTGAGAAGAAAGCTGAGAGCCACACTGAAAATATTGTGAGGAAATATGAAATGTCTTAGCGGTCTTCCAGCAAATTATTTAAGAGATACTTTCTTCCTTTTAGCAATATGTAGATTTTTTTTTGTAAGAAAAGTGTGCTTGCTGCATAACATTTAGATAAAGAAATATGTTTTCACGTGAAGATTGAAATTGCTACTCAACACTACATTAAACAACAACCACTTCTTTCTCAGGCAGCAAAAACCAAGCCACACAAACACACCCTGGCCACCTTCTTAGCTTCACACCACATTCTGGGCATCCAAAGCAACCATTATCCATCGGGACATCCAATGCCATCTATGAGGTGCAAGTCTCTCCTTCTTACCTCAGGGTCCTTCTCGATCTCCAGCCCTGCTTCCAGCAGGTTGCGTTCGTACTCCTCTCGCTGCAGCCGCCTCTCCTCCTCCAGGGCGTCCAACGGGCTCAGCTCCACCACCTCCAGTCCCGGCAGCCCCGGCCACTCCCGCAGGACACACTGGCCATCGTCCTGCTGCTGCTGCTGGGGCTCACCACAGCCCTTCCCAGTGCCTCCATTGGAAATCAGGCCCATGGAGGCGGATCCGCGCGTCAGCTCTGGCGAGGCCGTGCCAGGTGCGTGCCGGGCCAGGCGTCTGCGGTAGTGGTATGCCAAGACATAGTCGACCTTCCTCTTGCTGTCCCTGAAGTGCAGGCCACTCGGGGAGGCCTTGTCCCTGGCCCCTCCCTGGGTCCCATCCACGTAGTTGTTGATAATCTGGGAGAGAAACACAGGAGTCGCACAGACAAGAAAGCCAAAAAGCCCAATTAGATGGAGGGGGTCTCTCTCCACATGAGCATGTGAAGCCACCAAGAATCCAGGTATGACCTCCAAACACTCACTCCACACACCAGTCTCACTTCATTCCTCCTCTGACCATAAACCAAATATAGTGGCCTTATCCCAACACATGGGATCCCTGCAGAAGAGCAGGTATGGAGGCACACACCAACCCTCTCACCTGCTCTGCACGTGCACTGACCAAAGGGAGAAGACACCCACATTTTGAAAGTGGATGGAGAAGAGAAAATAAGGATCACATTACAGGCCATGTACCATGTGCTGTGGAGCAAATCAGGCAGGGAAGGGAAGCAAAAACAGTGTCAGAAGGGAAGAATCAATCTTAGCCAGAACAGGAGAAATATCTTCAATGTAGTTCAAGGTCCAGAAGGGCAGGACTGGACAGAAACATCTTGGAAAAGACTAGGGGTTAGAAAGGATATGTCCCATGAATGGCTAACAATGCTAGCTTGTATTTTAGCATATGAAAAGACTGTGTGACTGAACAGTAACACTGCAGAAGGAAACCAACAGCTAAAATCATTCAAACCACTCATGTTGCACCCAGTCAGCCCTTCAGACCGTCCCTGCTTCTTCATCTCCCTCTCAGAATCTTTCTGGGATTCAGCTCCAACAGTAATCCCACTATCACTCCCCCGTATGGATGGGCATCCGTGTGGAACTCCAGCACCAGGGCATTCACTTGCATTTCCCACTCGCCAAGGTAGCCCATGAGTTTTCCAAACTGTTTCCAACCACCATTTCCAGCACAATGCTGCAGTGCAGAGCACTTCACAAAGCTCTCTAAAGCATTATTCACTGGAGCAACATCAGCTCTCCAGTTGCAGAGCACCATAAAAGCAAGGGTCAATCTGATCCAAAGCAATCATCCCATAACCTAATTCCAAACATTTATGGTTCCCATAGGTGATTAGGTAAGCAAAATCTTGACAGCTACCAGTCACAGGTGTCTTTCTCTCTTTTTCTCCCCTTCATTATGCTGGTAGTCCTGAATGCAAAGTTAACCACTTGCTGTATGGCAGCTATCTTGTCTGTTAAGACAACACAAATTTGTGAGTGCACTATATAAATGTATATATTATTATATACATCAACACCACCCAGATTCTCACTTTTCATTGTTTGGCTTCACTTAGTTTCCCACAAAGTAGCTTTATCACTAAATAAATCTTGTGTTTACATGCATGCTACATCCTTCATTCTTTCACAAAATTACCACTGAGTAATCTGTTCTGCACATCATACTTATCATGCACTTTATGTCTAAAGTATATATACAGTCCCTTTAGGCACTGTAAACTTACAAACTTTGCACATTCAAACTTACACTCAGCGCTACGTCCTGGCAGAATATAAAACTGCTTGTGAGACAGCATTTTATTGCAATTCCCCATTTCCTGATTAGATACATTTTCATGTAGTACTCACGGGCAGTCCATGCAAACCTCCCGGATCCATCTCTGCCCCAGTGAGGAAAAACCCGTGGCAGATTTCTAGTGTCCCTCCCAGAGAGTTTCAGGCTATACAGCACAGAAGGAATGATGTCACCACTATCAGGTCACTGGCACAAGGCAATGCATTAGCTGGCTCTAGAGAAGATGAACTCTGAGCATCGTCTCCTCCCTTACTGGAGAGTGTGGGCAGAAACAAGAAGCCTGAGCAAAAAGTGGGAGAGGGAATTAAGTGGTTGGTGAACATGAAAATCACTCTGAGATTTTCCTGGCTTTACTGTGTGGAGCCACCTGCCACATTCTAGCCACCTGAGAGAGCACCATAGCAACACTTGGTGTTGCTGGAGTACACAAGGGATGAGGAGAGCCAACAGTGACTCCCTCTCTGTTGTCTCTTTTCCTCACTCTTGGCAGCAACGTGCTATCCCCATAATTATGGGTGCCTAATGCACAGAAAAAGAATCAAAATTACCACAGATTTCACTAAAGCCATTCCCTGCCCCTAAATTTGCACTGCTTGCCTTACCACGTGACATTACGGCACAAGAAGACTTTTTTAGGGAGGAACACAAAAAGCAGCAATTTCAAAAATGTCACTGAAGGGACTATCAAGATCTTTCTCTCCTCCCCTCTCACAGACATTGTGAAAGTCAGAAATGATGATTTAAATTACCAGCTTAGGTCCTGCTTTCACTGCTTCTTGATGTTTCCAAGACAAGAAGCTATCACACCAAGGAATAAGAAAACGGGACAGTAGGATCAGCATTTCATGATGATTTTGTTCTAGTGGTCTGGTAGCAAATACATCATGACAAATAAATCCCAAAAGGTGCCTCCTCTAATGACTGCTCTCCTTGGAACACCACAGCCACACCACACTTGCACTGGGCATCAATCCAATCCAGCCCCCACTAACACCTGGGCACAGCTGGCTCGGGGTTTGCACAGGCACACCTGACTTAGTGATCAACCTGAAGATCTTTTCTGACACTGGGGGTAATAGCAACCCCTCCATTCCTGCTCTGAAGGATTTTGGCTGAAGTAAACAATTATAAAAAGCTTGGTGAAATTACTACTGCAGAAATTAATTCTTGCTGTATACAGAGAGACAACTAAACCACCTGAGTCTGTGGTATCAATTTCTTTATAAAGATACTTCTCCCAGTTCTGATTTAACCAACACACAGGAAGAATGCACCCTGCTTTTCTCACTCTGCTTCAAGCCTCTTCCTCATCCCAAAGGCACTGGTCAATGGTAGGTCAATGGACATGAAATCCTACTTACAGAACTTTTGTAGGACACCACTGATGGTTCAAAGGCTCCACTGGTCCTGCTGCTGTGCCAGGAAGTCCGGTTCTGAGGAACAGTAAGGTATTTGCTGTTGTAGGCTGAAAAAGAGTCCCTTGATGATTTTGCTGTCTTCTGTCCATTCAGAGTTGGGTGTGAGGAGGGTAGAGCCAAGTCTGAGAAGGACAGACAAGTGTTGTTACATAAGGCAGGTTTTGTGCAGGTGGCTCCCTAAGGGCATGGGAAATACTGCAGTCAGTAGACACCATTCATTTCTAGTGATGTGAACAGATCCAGTGGCATCAGGTACAGGTACAAACTTGTGGATCATGGGCATTCTCCATAAAGAACTCTTTATGCATGTGAAATGCTCATAAAGTACACCTAAGTTAATACCTATGTGTTCTGGTCTCAGGCACTGATGTCTGGAACCTTTAGACATATTCCTCATTTCTTGTGTTTGACAAATTGCATGATCACAATGCAGAATAATGGAGGGTCTGCAGGGGGTGGAAATTGTCATAGAACCACAGAATGTCCTGGGTTGGAATGGACCTTAAAGATCATCTCATTCCAGCCCCCTGCCTTCGGCAGGGACACCTTCCACTGCCCCAGGTTGCTCAGAGCCCCATCCAGCCTGGCTTGAAACACTGCCAGGGATAGGACAGTCACAGGTGCTCTGGGAAACCCGTGCCAGGGCCTCACCACCCTCACAGGGAACAATTTCTTCCTGGTATCCAGTCTAAACCTGCTCTCTGTCAGTGTGAAGCCATTCCCCCCCTTTCCTGTCACTCCAGGCCCTTGTCAAGAGTCTCTCTCCATCTTTCCTGTGGGCTCCCTTCCGGCACTGCAAGGCCACAATGAGGTCACCCCAAAGTCTTCTCTTCTCCAGGCTGAACAATCCCAATTCTCTCAGTCTCTCCTTATAGCAGAGCAGCTCCATCCCTCTGATTATCTTGGAAGCCTCCTCTGGACTCACTCCAACAGGTCAATTCCATACAGACAGTAGCACAGTGAAAAATACTGATAAAAACTAATGGGTACAGAAACTGTTTCAACATACAAATGTTTCATACTCTTTCCCCCTCTAGTGGTGTCACAACTGAAATGTGGTTGACTGATCCATACTCATATTTTCTTGGAGAAGCTCTTACTGTGAGAGAAAAAACATGTCTTGGTCCTCCAGCATTAGTGTTCTATACCAAGGTGAAGGCTTCCTGTACACATCTGCCCACATGGTCAGCACCATCACCACTACAGAGACAAAGCACCACTGCCTCTCTCCAGTCAGGACTTTTCTCCAGGAAGAAGAAATAACAGCTCCTGTCTATCCAGGGAGACACCACATCCACAGCGTACTGCTAAAGTCTGGAGGTTGTACTTCCCCCTTATTTAGCTGAGGCCCTTCTATCCCACATACTCAGACTGAAACTGCTTCCCACCACCATGTTCTGAGAGAGGAGACAGTGGAATGCTAAGGAAGGAAATGCTTGGAGGAGGGGGGCTCACCCCTAAATGTTATGATTATTCTTATGTTTCCTCTCACTAACAGCTTGAGGTCCAACAGCACTTGAAGAGTCCAGCAGATTGACTCACCAGTCTTCCCTATCTGATCTCCCCAGCAGACCCGTGCTTGGTTTACTTTAGTGAAGCACATAATGATGCCACGAGGGAAACTCCAAGGAAAATAATTAATAAGTGAAGGTTTTGTTCCCAAAGGCCACACACAATGTTTCTCCAGTATTTTCAGACTGAGTCTGGGATATCTCACAAGACCTTTACACAGTCAATTAAAGATCTCTTTTTCTTTCCAGTCCTTTTAACTAGGCCTAGGAAAAAAGCTGTAGTTCATTTATAATAACATGATTTCATTTCCATTATGCTTCCCAACCTCCAGAAACTGTGTCACGAACCTGAGATTAACACTGGTAAACTGGTGAGGCAGTCAGGGACTCCCAGTCGGAATTAGTTTTTTGATGGAAATCCAATTGCCATGTCTGTATTTAGAAGACTCCTGTTCTCCCAAAAGCTTTTCATCTTCCCAAATTAGACTGATTGAACCAAAATGTTTTGTTTTGAATGCATTGCACATTTGACAGTGCTTGCCTGTGGTACTGCAGTGCCTCAGGGGCTTCTGCTTTAGATGCTGCCTGACCTCATTCCACCCTGTAAGCCTTTATGACATCTGGCCTTACATGTTCTCATTCTGCAAATATTCTGGAGGAAGTAGTATCAATAGAAACAAGCTGTGTGTGTATATGTATGTATGTATGTGAAAATATATAAACATTTTATATATGCACACATGCATAGCTTTGGTGTATATGTACATAAATATATATATCCCCAGAGAACGGCAGTACAGTGAATCTTGAATTCAACTTGGAAAGCAAGTGTTTAAGAACTACATTCATTCTACAAAAATATCTGGGGAGCCATCCCTCCAGTCAAATTTCATCAAGTTGTAAATGGCTTCCAAGGACAAGATACCTCCAGGACAGAGATCAGTGGCCAGCTCCACTTTCAGTGCCAATTCACAGCCAGTCACCACCTGCTCACTCAGCCTCTTCGCACTCCTTTGCCTCAGCTTTTTACAAACTTAAAGGCTGGCCACATGAGCAGCAATGGACCTCACTGTTTGTGTTCACAGGTCCTTGTCTAAAGTGCCACGAAGAAGAAGTTGCACACACTGTCAAAAGTGGAAGGTCTGAGAGGGTGTGATAAAGGACCACACTGCTGGTGAAAGAGGCAGTAAAGGAGTCTGCCTAATTATGATCTCTGTATTAGATCCTGAGTAACAGCCAATTAACTGAGCTGAGTGGTCCAGATGATCAGATTATCACAGCACAGCTACTTGCAGAATACACTGCCAGTGGTTTGGCCACCCAGGGCACAGGCAGTGAACTGCTTTCATTTATCTTCCTCTCTTTCCAGTTAAATAGCAGAAGGCATCTGCATTTCAGAAAGACATCACAGTTAGAAGGATGTTCCTCTGCAAGGCTGTTCAAAACACCTGCAATTTAGGAGCATTGTTTGGCAAATTCCACCCCCCCCAAGTAGGGATGAAAAAACCTACTTGAGTTTACTGCTTCCTTGTAGCTTTACTCAAACGTATCTTTTTCAAAGGAGATATATATAGTGAGAGACATATATAGATACATATAGATATATAAATAAAGATGCAGTGTGGTTATACATGTCCTCTTTAGGTCCCCAGTAAATAATGACTTCTCAGCTCTGAATATGCACATCAGGAGTTGCTGGTTTCAATACAGGGGGCTGTATCTCTGCTGTGAACTCCAAACTATCATGCAGCTCAACAAATCCTGCTATTTCTCTGCTCTCTCATCCCGTCCCTTACCTAAAATCATTTCTGTAGTGGACCACACTGTGCAAGATTTAATGTCACTGCATTAGTTTTAATGCCTGCGGCTGATCTATCTTTTTTGAGTCCTTCTAGTGCCCTTTTTCTATCTCAGGTCCCTCAGTGTTAGTTAATCCTGATATATGTTTATGTCAGAAAAATCAGGTGTTTTCTGTAATTTTTACAAGTGAAGTAGAATTAAATTAAATTTACAAGTAGAGTAGAATTAAAACCAAACAAAAAACCTTGAAACCTAATAGGAGGGGAGTCTGTAAAGTTACAGACACAGTTGTATAATGTAGATGAAGAAGCTCTGCTCATGCCAAAATTACTTCTTAAGCACATCTCCACCAAACTCAACACAACTACAGCAAAGTGTGATTTCCTCCACCGTGTCTTCAAAAGCACCATTTTTGTGCCTTTTAAGAATCACAGGAATTAAAGACAGGCAAGGCTGTTTGGGTTGTCTCTAATGCCATCTAATTTGCAGCCTGTGAGTTCAGGGCTCATCCAGTACCTCTCAGACTCCAGGTGGGAAGGGCAAACCCACAAATCCTGACTAATACCTTGGACAGCCTGGGTGCATCTGCCTGTCTGAACCCCATTCCAACACCCAGTTTGAAACACCCTGGGCCTCCAGGATATCCAACTGGAGAATCTCTTGGGTAGAACTCAGTATCTCACTTGTATTCCTTTACATTTGGCCATACATACACTGATTCCCTTTGCCTTCCCACCTCCAGAATATGATTAGAGAAGAAATACTCTTTATAAAGAGAACCTTCCAATTTTGAGTTTAGTTATGGGACTGATTTTAATACAAGTAGTTAAGCAGCAGGAGATTAAACACCTAACCAGTTCTTGAACCATTCTAAAGAAAGAAATACCAGATATCTAAAATTTAATGGTCAAATTCTATCCTTCTATTATTCAAATGGGAAGTTTGGAGTTCACAGCAGAGATACAGCCCCAGAAACAATGAGATAAATGTGGAAACAACCACAGAGCTTTTGACAGTGACAGCAAAATAACAGTGACCCAACATCAGCACTGAAAGTTATTCTAAACTTGTACACTGGGAGCTCCAACGTGAAGGTTTTATCCACTGAGCAGATTTGCTCCTTTTGTATGGGAATTGAGAGTTCAGGGCTGCACATTTTCTCCTGAGAAAAGATATTGCTCACTCCCCACAGTTGCATTGCAATAAGGCAAATGCAGGTGGAAACAGCAGAAGTCCAGCACAAGGCATTTGGTTAGTGATTGTCTTCCACATGGATCCCAACACCAACCCACAGCTGTACTCCTGAGGCTTCAGGAGAAATGAACTGTGCATGTTTTATCTCTCTGTATGTAATCTGGGCTGCAGATTTCTCTCTCTTTTTTTTTTTTAAATGTCCTAAAAGAAGACAGAGAAGTCCTTCCAAAGTACTACTTTCTCTGTTCTCCACCCCCTTTTTGCCTATCCCACTTCATAGGCAGCAATTAAGAATGAAGCAGAGAATAAACTTACCGGGCATGTGTGTTTCCATGTTGCCTGGAGGTTTGGCTGGAAGTTGCGTCAGTGCTAAAATAGGATGTGGCTATGCTGTGCACAATCTGCTTCTGCACTGGCTTAAGGAGGGAACAGCACCAGCAGCTATTTCCATCCTTCCTTGATCCTGCTTTAAGCAAACCACAAACTGAAGCTAATTAGCGAGACCTTCTGGTTTGGTGATTACCATCATGGAGGGAAGAGAGGGAGAAAGACCAAACTCCCATGACCTGAGAAGCCAAGACAATTCTCTGCTGGAACTTCAGCACCTTGTCTTCATGCTCCATAACACCTCAAGATGCAAGGTAACAACGGGCATATTTTGTCCAGAAGGCAGTGGAGAGGAAGGAAAAAAGTTAATGCAGAACCAGGGCTCTACAAGCTCTGTCCAAAGAACCAGCACCTGAGGATCAGATTGTCTTGGAGGTGGTTTGTGTGGGGAAGAGTGTCGTTAGATCTACAAAGCTTCACAGTGCTTCCAGGTAGGAGGTAAGTGCAGAAAGCTTTTTATAAGGTTCTGTTTCAAGTACTCGAGTTACCACAGTGCCTGGATGCAACGCTGTCATTCCTGCATGAAATATTCAGGGGATTATCTTGTAATCAACTGTCTAATCAGAACAGGTGATGGATCCTGCTTAGCCTTCAACCTTGCAATATAAGCAATTTGTAGGGGAGAAAAGTTGTTGATGACCAATGCAATCTGAGAAAGGACTTTTATTTGCTAATGATAATTGGAGGGAGATGTAACTAATTCAAGTCCAAATCTTTTTATTCTTTTAGCCTATTTATGACACTGTGATGGTATCTCTAGCGTTACAGGGAGAAATGGATTTATTCCATGCCTGAATAAAGTCCAAGGGTTCTACAAACTTGTGAATCAGAATAGTCCCCTGTGTCATGGCTGGCAAGAGTAGAAGTTGTCTCTGTCACAGAGAGATGTGCTGATGCACTCTGGCTGTGCTATCAGACCTGCTGAGAATATAAAGGGAGCAGTGCAGCTCCTTTGTGTCCCAAAACTTGGGCTGGATGATGTAAAATTTTCCCAGCAAGACTAAGAAATATATATGGGGCTTTAAATAAACTAAATCACCCTACTCTCCTTGGTTCCTACTTTGAAATGGCATTTCTTATCTTCTAACCAATATATCAACAGGTACCAAATATTTTGTTCTTTTTACCCTGCTAATATCTTATGTTACTCTCAGAACTTCTTTCAGAAGTTTTAAAAACAATCTGTTTCCTAGATAGAGAACAAATCTCCTGCTTTCTACACTTATCTCAGGGAGAGGGAAATGAAAACTTTCTGGAACTTTCACTATTTTGCATCCAAAATCTATGCTGCTCCAACTAAGCTCAAAACCAGAAAAGGTAATTCTGGAATAGTATAGGAATGTGGAGCCAGGTCCTGCTGGGATCCCTGTGGACTTACAGCTCTGCCTGTACAGGTTCTAATTACCAGCTCCTATAAGCCATGAGGATGGGTGTGTTACAGGTAATACACTTAGCTCAGGTAATAAATAATATACACAGCAATATGAGAGGAAGCAATATCCAGCTGCCTAGAATGGTAGTAGTCTATTTTTAAGATTTTCCAATGGAGAAAATCATATCTTGGCATCACTGTCTTTCCTGAGATACCTGGGTATGGTGTTAATTGATAATGCAGAGCTGTGACAAATAATACCAATATACCCGATCATGTTTCACCTGCTGCAGAGGAGTGGTGCTTGCAAGTCTGTAAAAGTTAGCAGAGAGATTAGATGCTTTTAATTATTAAGAAGTTATATAAGACTCCTCCCCAAATCCATTTAGCATTCCTGTAAATCTATCCCGTGGCACACTCAACAATTCAGCTGGTGCTCTGAAGTGGTGGCATGTGCTGCTGAATCATTGGTGGAAAGGTAAAGGACCATGGTAGTTCAAACCCATCAAGGCTCACAGATAGTATGTGAAACAACATTCCTCAAAGCCTGGCTTCTGCTGGAGAATGTCAGGGGAGCAGTGAGATGTACAGTGCTGTGTGATGTGCTGGCAAGCTTGAGGGTAGGCAGGACTGTGCTCTTCACTTCTGCCAGGGAGGAATGCTTCTGAAAGTATTGGAATTGCACTAATTGCAGCTGCCTGTGTGAAAGGCAATGAAACCTGCACAGAGCAGGTCTGAGCCCACTGGATGCTCAGGCAAAAGACAGACAACTCTTTTGGGGCAGACTGCCTGAAAAAGTCTGATTTTCATGCCAGCAAGTCAAGGTCAAAAATGTATTTACCTCCTCAGCCTGTTCAAGGAGATTGTTACAACATTCCCTTCTGCTTTTTCTTTCCTGCCAGTCCTTTTCTACAACAGGATTTTCAAGGAAGATCCTTCTGACCTTGAGTTTGGAATACACAGGTAAGTAGCCAGGCCTGAGTAACAACATCTAGACCGCACAAAAGTCCCCAGAACTCCCTGCTGTAAGCAAAGCCAGTAAGTTCTCTTCTCATGGGCTGCATTGCACTGAGAAGCCAGTGCCTGACTCACACAATTAATTATCTAATTAGAAGACCTGTCTGCAGCCATGAAGCCTTAGGCTGCAATCCCATCAGCTTTCATGAGCTAAGAAGGATCAGTCTGGGTGAGGGCACAGGTGGAAACAAAGGGACATCCCAGCCATAGTAAGTGGAAGAAGATGAGACCTGCCTTTTACTCCCAGTCCATCCCTTCTCTCTGCTCCTCTCTGATGCTGCAGGTTGCTATTCCAGGAATTGCTGATCTTCAGCTTCAGATGAACTGTTGACTACCTGGGTGACCCACATCCATCTGTCAGGGAGCTTAAAATCCAGAGGCAGCTACAGGAAGGAACTGGTGTGAGGTTGGAGGTAAACTGGTGACAGATCTACTGCAGCAAGTGGGTTGGTGCCAATTAAAACTGGATTTCCCTCTCTGGTGTTATGTAGCCCTATAGCAGAAGAAACAGAGATGCATAGAAGGCCTGCACTTCTATGCATCTCTTCTTCTGTGCAGCAATAAAGGATGTCTTGAAAGAATACTGAAAACAAAAAGGGCTTAGAATTCAGGGCGTGTTGAATCCACAGCTGAATGGCAAAAGAGAAGCAGTAGAGATCTGCCTGGTTCCTCTAAAAAAGGAATGCAACTTACCTTTTTAGTTAAAAGCATGTGAGTTTTTGTTTGTTCCCAAAGGGAGCCTTTTATGCAGATATGGAGGTGTTTTGACCCATTTAATTATGTCACAGTGCCATTCATTATTTTTAAACTGTTAATTAAATGAGAAGTTTAAATAATTCTTGTCTTTCAAAAATGGAAATGGAAATAACAGTCCTCCCTCTCTCATATTTTTGTGAAATTAGTACTTCCCAGTGAAACTGCCTTACTGACACGAGATTCCTCCAGGACCAACAACACTCTGGAAAATCTTTTGTGTTCCACGGCCTGACCAGAAAAAGTAGAATTTAAACCCTGGTAAATTTATCCCTGGCAGCAGTAACTAAATTAAACCTTCCCCTGCAAATTCTGCATTTAAATGAATTCCAACTTTTGGAACGAATGCCACAGGTGAAGTTCTGGCACCTGGAAATAAGGGAGATAATCACTGAGCTTTCTCCTCAAGTTGGTCTGAGGAAGGGCTGAAGTAAATAAGAGCTGTCCTTAACCCTTGTACACAAGTACAAGGACTTGCAGAATTTACCCAGCCTGTCCTCAACACACAATTTCTTTGCATTCAGCTTCAGGAGAAATATGTATGTGCATTGTACAAAGATATTTGGTTGTCTGAGTCACAACCAGTATTGTTTGTGTCCCAGGAACATCCCACTCTTACTCTGAAGCCTTATCTCATAATTACTGTACTCCCCAAAAAGAAGGGGAGGAAAAAGTGCAAAAAATTAGAAGTCCACAGTGTGTCAGAAAGGACTGAAGTGGGGAATGAAAGTGCAATGTCTCTGAAGACAATACTAAATGACTTGGGAAATGTTCTTTAAGTATAAGCAATTGTTTTCGAGCCTGATTTATTTGTGGTTGTTCTTTTGGTTTGGTTTTTTTTCAATAATGTGGCTTAATTTCCATGGTGAAATGAAGAAAACCTGAAATCCCTTTTCTATAATCCACCCCAAGATGAATCAGGCTACATTTTGTTGTGCTAGTAAGCTTTATTGTTTGCTGTGTTGATACAATTATTCAGGATTCTAATGCATAAGGCAGTGTACGGAGAAAATGAGGCTAGCATTGGCAAGTTCCTTCATCATGAAGCTTCAGATTAAGCAACTGGGCGTCTGGGCAATATTCATGGTGAGCACTTCCGAGCGTGGCATTCGCACACCGAGGCGGAGGGGATGTAGTGCTGCACCGTGGTCCCGTTGGGACAGCGCAGCGGGATCGTCACTGTGGTGCTCCGAGTGGCTGTGCAGCAGCTGCACACGTCTTCCCACTGCCCTGTCTGAGCAGAGTACCTGGTGTTGCTTCTGCACTTGCCCTAAACGGAAAAAGAAGAGAGCTGAAGTTTGAACAGAGCCTCATCGCACTCAGAATCCTGGTTCTCTCCTTCAAAACATCCGTGGGTGACTTTGTCCAGCTTCTGTGCTCTGCTCTAAAACGTGAACTCAGAAACAGGTACCTGACTCCAGAGTGTGGGGTGCTGCTCAAAGTGAAACTTCTCACAAGCATAAGAAGAGCAAAGGAGAGGTGAAGAAACTGAACACACACACAAACAGAACAACCTGGAATTTAAAATCTCATAGGTGATATCCAGGGTTATGGTGTTGGCTTCTGAGCACATGTGGTTATCATACATTCAGAAAGTGCTTTAGCCCAAATGCTGCAAGCCACACATCCACTGTTGTCCTGCTGGTGCTATTTTAACTTGTTCTGCTTGTCTGGCCAATTAACTAATTTAGACCAAGCTGTCAGTGCCTGTAGCTCTAAGCCTTCATGAAGTAAAAATAAGTGGCCCCACATCACATTCTGTCAGAGTCCATTTCCTTTGGTGGCTCTGTGCTCTTATTTCCCAGTCCAATTAAATTATCATTATCAGGGAGGACTCTAGAAAAAATGTACCTAATACTATTTATTCTCAATATAAAATCTGGATTTCTGCAGGAGAAACTTCAATACTCATGACTTTATAGCTAAGGAGCATTTACTTCATAGACAGGACAAGAGGTCAAGAGTTATTCGTTATGCCATAACTTGGATTGCACACAAGGGTTGATTAAAATCCATGTATGGGGCTTGGTTATCTTGGAAAGAGCAGAGATGGGAACACCCAGAAGGGAAGCTATGTTCCTGTTTTAAAAGGAAGTTGTCCTGTAAGGTGTAAGCAGTGATGGGCTGGAAATGCAACTTTTAATCTGATTATGGAAGACAAAGGACATGTAGAACACAACAGCTTGGTCCAAGGCTAACGGAGGAATCACAGAGCTTACAGGGCACACAAGTCAAATCCTGGCACTCAGGTTAAAAGGTCTTTTAAAGTGTCATTTATCTAAATACCTATTTAAATTCCCCTAATCAACCCAGAAGCTCGGTGCTTAACTACAGACTCAGAACTAAAAATCAGCTTCACAAATGTGAAGATAATTATCCCTTTTTTTTATGTAGGAAGTCCTAACAGAGCTACTTCAGAGTCATTAATTTCTGATGGAAGCAAGAGATAATGGGATGAACAAAGCCTTTGTGTCTAACACATGTGCATTTTTTCATGCTTGACTAGGGAAAATTCAGCATCACCAAATTACTTCAGGAAATAAGTGCCAATGAGGTTAACACCAAATCAATCAACAAGGACAGAAACTGATGTTCCATTTACTGAAGTGAAACCATAGTGGAGCAAAAGGTTTCCTTTTGGGAAAGAGAAAGGGGAGGTCTTGGTACAGAGGGGGGTTGATTGTTGTTATTTACCTCACAATGAGAAATGGGCACCTCCTTTTCAGCCACACATCCATTGATATTCCCATACTGCAGTCTGGTACTTACTGGATGACATTCCACCTCCACACCTACCAAGGTAAAAAAGAAAAAGAAAAAAGCATTTGACACTGCTGACGATTTCTTTTTGTATCTCACTTCCCTTAATTCATGAAATTGCTGTAAGTGAGGTGTTATTCCAGGTAAGAGCCCTAGCTGGGTGTGTCTCCTTAGAGTAATTCATGTAGAGTTGTGTGATTATTTCACACTACAGCCCTAAAATTCCACTAGAGAGGAGGGTTTGCCTCATGTTTCTTTTCAACTGACTGCTTTGTTTTAAAGTCACCTTGGCCATCTAACACCAGCCTCTTCCCTGTTGGCTTCTGTCTCAGACAACTCTCCTTTTAAGAACAGTTCAGTGGAAAAGCAGGAAAAGCATGAAAAAGATGATACACGTGGGAACCCCAACATTCTGACCAGACAAATGGAGCACCCTGATTAGGCTGTTCCTGGGGCTGGCACAGGAGAGAAATCCCATTGTTTTGGGATGATGCCTTTCAAGGTGAGCCAGTGGGAGCAGCTCTCTAGATCACCTCACATGCAGCGGTGAGTCACTGCCTTCTGGACTGTGGAAGACTCCTTACGCCTGTGTTCCAATACTTCTTGCTCAGTGTTAGGTAAATTCCCCCTGTTTTGTTGGGGTTTTTTGCATCTTAGGAGAAATCCACACAAGAGGCAGTAGGTATGGATTTGTTCTGTCTGGAAGGTGCAAGCTCAGGGAATTGGCTGATTTTGTGAAGTGAGTATGGATTGCTATGATCTTTTAGCTCTGGTAATCAACAGGGGATCTGTCCCCCCCACTTTCAAGGGGAACCTCATCATTAATATGCTCAAATACAGACTAATCCAGAATATTTTCTCCTGAACTCTTGTGTGTTTTGGTCTGCATCTAAAGACCTCTGAAGGAGCCATTGCTTTTTTCAGTGGGTATTTTGTGCACAGACAACAGCAGCTCTGTGTATTGTTACTACAGTGTTATGTGTCTGTGAAGACAGGCTCTTCCTCATACCCATTTCTAGCTAACCAGAGGAATTTCTGTGTTTAACAGAATACTGGACTGATTTTTGGGTACTAAAGTACATACACAAAGGGGAGAGAAAGGTATCCATCTTCCTACCAGCAGACACAGCTTTCCGTTGGAATATTGGCACCAAATTGACTCTGTGTCTTGCTAAAGCCTTACATTTCATTAAAAAAAAACAAAAACAAAAAAAAAAAAAACAAACAAAAACGCAGCTCATTTCTGGCTCCAGGGCTGGAAATGCCCTTTGTCTTTTAATGATTTCATCACTCATTTACAAAAATTGTCCACCTGAAAGGACAGTTGTGTCCAAACAATTGAAAAGCCCAAAAAAAAAAATTGCCATCAGCCTCAATACAGCTTCATCCCCTTTTGGTCCTGACTTATCAACTTGTTCTCTAGTTACTTTACCTCTCTTTACTTTTTTTGTTGACTGCCTCCACTGCAAAGGCAAGTGCTTGTAACTTAACAAGATGCATGAGGTTGAGGTCAACAGAAAAAAAGAGGTGAGAAGCAGAGATGCAACTCCTTTGTTCAGTGGGAAAATAAGGAATATCCTTTGCCAATTATCAAGTCCTGTGGCTAGTACCACAAAAATCTCATGACAAAATAAGATCTGTTCATTTATGTGCTCCTACAAATTTAAAAGCTGGAACAATGCCCTCAGACACACTAAAAAATTCCAGTTGTGAAGGCATAACATAGAAAGCGAAACTGACTCCTGAACCAACTTTTAACCAAGGACATGTAGAACTCCGCTGCGCCAAAGGCATCAACCTGGACACAAGGGAAGAAGTTCTTTGCCCAATTTTTTATGGCACTGAGACATTTGAAAGACCTTGGAAGATAATGTGAGCTATGTCCCTGAGAAAGTGAGTTACATCCAGGCAAAACGTCAACGGGAAAAAGGATTTGAAGGTCCATTCAATATGAGAGATTTTAGGCATGCGATATTTCACTTCGATCAATTTGCTTTTGCTGCTGCAAGGAGGTATCACTTTTAAATGACTGTTAAGTGTTCAATAAATCTATGCGTTGATCTGTGCTTATTTGGAATTAGCTTCTCCTCGATTACAGTGACTGGCACTCGAAATTAGTAGAGCCTGTCCACCACCTTGTCTTTTAAATCTCAAAATCTGTTTTTGTTAATAAATAATTTTGAGTATTCCTTACTTATAGCCTGGTAGATTAAAGCTCCCTTACCCAAATTACCTGTTTGATCCATTTGATGACAGTCTCTCAATAGCTTTCTGACTTCTATCTCTCAAGCCAGAGCTCACTGATTATCCAGACAGGCAAAGGCTGCAAACTCTCTAGGAGTTACCATCCTTCATCAGGGGTATTACTGCAGCAGTTCCTGTGCCAGTGTGGTGATGGGCTGCTATGCTGGTCATCTTTTATTTATTACCACATGCATAGCAAAAATTAGAAAATTAAAAGACATAACACAGACAAGATGTTGCTATTCTGACCTTAAAAAAGAATTTCAATCTTTGGTTATCTTTTTTTAATTTTAAATGAGTTATGGTATTAATATTTTTTTATTTACAGAGGAGAAAACGGAGAGGTTGTCTGCTCACAAAAGTATCAGAGATTCATTCTAGAAACGAGAACCCAACCCTGCAATCCTTCCTTATGTAAGCAAACCCTGCCTACTCTCACAGCCTGACTGACATTTGGATTATTCACATAATGATACGTGAAATTAAGAGTTGCAGGACTGACCCCTAAACTGACAAATACAAGAAGCAGTCGAGCTGTTTCATAGGAATGCACTTCCCCTACCATTTTTTTTGGTTATTATATTATCAAAAACATTACGGCCACCAGCGTTTGGCTTTTTTGATTAATTAATTTTAAGTTGATTGCTTATTCATGAAGCGTTTTCCTCACATATTCAGTAGTATCAGGTTATGTGACTTGTCAGGCTGTCTGTGCAGGACTGCCCCTGTTATCACCAGATGAACAATAACACAAAACATTCATAATTAACATCTGCATAAAATGTGGAGAGGATCTATTTCTTTCTAAGCACTTGGGAATACTGTCAAAACACGTGTTCTAGATGACAAAACATGACAGCAGCATCCCAGTCAGAGGGTGGGCTTCTTTGATGGTTTATTATAACCACATTGCTAAGCTCTGTTTCATCACACTGCATATTACAGAAAATGTAGGTACTTACACACTCTGCCATTTCCATACAAGATTTCTGGATTATTTACTTACATGTGTCACAGCAAGTGTTGCCAATTTTTGCAATTCTACCCTAAAATGACAAAAAAAAAAAAAAAAAAAAAAAA
>VZTJ01002259.1:182289-410063 GCA_013397795.1 Orthonyx spaldingii | reverse complement strand
AAAAAAAAAAAAAAAAAAAAAAAAAAAAAAAAGACCTGAATTTCTATATTGTGCAAAATTATAAGTCTACATTAGTAATCTTCTCTTTATCCATTTTAAAGTTTTGAACTTGTGATCGTATTTGCTGGTAGCTAATTGGAAATAATTGACTTATTAGCGAGTTCAACATCTGAAAATATTGCTCTCACCTTCTATTAGGAGCTTTCTAAAATAAAGACATTAAATGCACATAAATTCCTGGAAACCAGGAGGACAAAACCAGTAGCATTCTCATATCTGCTTAAGAAACATCGCATCTATCAAGTTTTAAAAAACAAAAAACTTTGTTTCTTGTTTCATTGCTATCATCCAGAAAATAATTCTCAGAAATATGTGTATGGTGCAAACTACTAAAAATCCATAGTGAATGGAGAAATGGAGAAGTATTTCCACTGCAGGGTGATGTCATTGTTGCACTAAACCCCTGAGCTTACATGCAAAAGTTTGGAGGCTTTTTAAATTAAAAACCCTAAAATTCTGACCTGTAAGTAGAGGAAAACCACTAATTTTAGAGCTGAAATCGTTCTGTTTGGGGGGATAGGAGAAGAATAAATGCAGTTTGAGGAATTCTGGTTAAAAATTGAACTGTTTTTCACTGATTTTCCATGAAGATCATTTGAATAATATGATAACCCCAAGCCTGTAATATAATGTAGCATTTTTTTCCTAAATCTTTGTTTGTATAACAAAACTGTGTATTATAATTTCACAAAGTGAAAAATGCCCTGTAGAAGCTTTATTTTTCCTGAATTATACATAACAAACCCTCCCTTTTTTTTTATGTGTATGAGCAGAGTGCTTTGGCCACAAGCTTTATTAAAGGTTCCCTGCTTCCTGCCATGCCCGAGAAAATGGGAACAGGTGGATATAAACACCTTGAGATGTGTAAAACCTAATAGATGAGCAAAAACAGGACCCCAAGTGCTACATTCCCACCTCACTCTGTTCCTCAGAGTCTAATTAACCTTAAATCACAAGAAAGATGGGTGGATATGGTGTGCAGGGTTTTTATCCTGCTAAGCAACTGCAGTTGTGGAAGTTTGATCTTCCTACAGCATTGTGAAAATTCCTTTCCCTAACCTCACAGAAGGGCAGAGAAAAAATATCCCAGCATTTCTCAAATTTCTCAGTTTGTGTCATTATCCACAGAGTTTTGCTCTGGATCCCAAACTGAGAACATTGTTAGAAACACCACTTTCAAATGTTTGATACTTCAAATGCTTGATACTTCATAATAGAATTATTGTAAGCAGTCAGTGCAGGCCCACATAAAGCCAGCATATATTTTAAAACAAAGAAAACCTACATATTTCTGAATTTCAAAGGAAGTTCAAATTCAGTTTAGCCAAGGTGTTGGCAGAGGGTTGGAATTTCCCACCCCAGCACACAGAAGGTACCAAAAACATGACAAAGTCCATGAGGAAACCTGGAACAGAACCTATTTGAGTACTTACTCCTTCAGCCAAGCATCTTCTGGCATCAAATGCAGGACAGCCAGTGATTCTCCTTTCCCAGATAAATTCCCCTCTCTCATTTACTCCACAGGAGTGACTGTCACAGCCATCCTGGAGGGATGCATTTGCCTGGAAAGATTGAAAGGCTGTTAGCTTAGAAACAGCAGGGGACAGGGAGTTTTCAGGATATTCCTTTGCTGATGTCTCAATTAAAGTACCATGGTGGTGACATTTATAAAACCTGGAAATCTTTAGTAAATAGCATTGTTTATCAACAAAGTCATCATCTGCTGTTTATTTCCATGGTCATATTGATCACAGCTCTGCCAAAACCGGACCTTTTTCAGCTCTTAACAGGGAAGAAATTTCCATTAACTTAGGGGAAAAGCCTCTCTAAGTGAGAGATTTGGGGGTCTGGCCTATGATCTGTCTTTTAAAGAGACATATATACAATCACTTACCTTCTGGATGAGTTGGGAGCTTCTTTTAAAAAAATATATAAAACCACCCCCACACAGAATCATTTAGGTTGGAATAAACCCTTGAGAACAAGTCCAGCCATTAACCCCCACTGCCAACCAAGTCCACCACTAAACCATGTCCCTAAGAGCCACATCCACACATTTTTTAAATCCCTCCAGGGCTGGTGACTCAACCACTGCCTTGGGCAGCTTGTGCCAAAGCTGGACAATCCTTCCAGGGGGGAAAAAATTTAATACCCAATCTAAACCTCCCCTGGTGCAACTCGAGGCTGTTTTCTCTCATCCTGTTTAAGAATATACCATGCATTAAGGCCAGGCTGGATGGAGCTCAGAGCAACCTGGTCTAGTGGAAGGTGTCCCTGCCCATGGCAGGGGGGTTGGAACACGATGATCTTTGAGGTCCCTTCCAAGCCGTTCTATGGTTCTATGCTGGAGAAGATTTTCAAAATTCACATTTTCAACTTACCTATTTCACATTTAAAATGAGGGGTTTGATTTCCTCTAAATACCTGTTTGAGCTCATATGCCAGTTAAAGTTCCTTGATAACATTCATGAATCTAGAATGCCTCTCTAGAATTTTGCACTTAGGTATGAAGTCTCCTATTTTTTCATTTACAAACAAATTAACTTTCTTGATCAATCATTCTGAGATTAAAAAAGCACTGATAATACCATGCTACCTAATCAAAAAGGAGGAAAATTGCTCTTCCCTGGGGTTCAACAGAAGTTGATTATACACTTACATTTACTCATAAATAAAAGAAAGAGTGCTTAAAACTTACCTGAAGATATTGAACCCTTCCATCTCTCAGCCTGATTCTACATGAAGTTGGCACACATTTTCCACAGCAAGAACCAGGGATTTCCTGCCTTCTGTAATTCTATAAGGTAAAGGACATTTCTTTGGGTTTATTTTGTTTTAAGCGTCCATCCTATATTTATTTTAAGAAGGTTTAAAAAAAAAAAAGAGATTCAGTGGACAAAATGATAGCCAGCTTCTCAGTAAAACCAATGAATTCTACACAGTGCGACATGAAAACGTAGTTGGAAATGCTTAAACTGGAGAGAAAAGGGCAAGATATCCAGTAAGGGTGGGAAGGGAAAGTGGAGAACAAGGCTAAGGTGTAAAATTTGGAGTATGGAAAGAAAAAGAAAATGGCTTGATAATACAAGAGACTAAAAGAGCATCAGAGAAGGGACAATATAATAAAAGGGAAAAGGAGAGAAAAAGACAAGGGGAATAATGAAGCCCCAAAAGCAGCACTGAAGTGGCAGGAAGAAGAGCATGGGAGAATGAACAGCACTAGATGGAGAGGAAGAATGGTATAGAGTGGATAATGGAAAGGAAAAAACCAAACCAAGCAGAAAGGAACTGAGCTAACACATGAAGAGTCCCACACTAATGTCCCCAGCTGCTCCAGATAACCAACAGCTGCTTATGATGAGATGAACATTTTTAAGAAAACACTTTCTGGTTGAGTGGAGGCATGCATGTTATCCATATGTTTTTTATAGAAAGAGAATTTGGGGAGGGGGGCGTATTATTAAATGATTGAGAGAAAACATAGTTTATTGTTATTTAGGTGAAATAACACTACTTGCACTACTAGCAAAAGTATAAGCACCTAAAGCAGGTCATAGAATGACCAAAAAAATGACCCTCTTGAGCAGAATATGCTGCAGTTGGCTGCACTTCAATTACCACTGGTTTTATTTTGACAACTCCAGCATCCAGGAGAAAGCAGGTGCTCCTGAGAGAATTGGTGCTCTTAACCCATTTGTACTCTTACCTTTTATCCACTAGCAAAGAATTGCTTTTAATCTGGGTATACCATGAAGTCCAAGGCTTTGAGACAGGAAAGATCCTGTGAAGTGTGTGAATCCCACCGGCCTTGGGAGGATGAAGACATTCTGTATCTTATTTGATTTTTTTTCCCCTCACACTCCACAAATTCATTACACTGGCTAGGAAGGGATATATATCCCTAGACCTGCAACTTCCCTTGGGTAGCTGCACATCTCCTAAACACAAGTTCACAGTCCTTAATAAGCCCAACTGGAACTGGTCCTTTCTTCAGGGTTTTCGGTCTAGTCTGTACTTTTGGGTCAGGTGGAGAAAAGGAGCTGCTTGAGAATTGTGTGGGTGGTGAATGAAGCAGGAGAGGAATGTCTCCCCATTTTTTTTTACCGTGTATTATATTGACTTATCTACCTTTAATTTCTACAGCTGGCTTCTTGCATCGAGCAGCAAGAATGGATGTTTGTGTATTTTTGTGTGGGAACATACATATGCATACATCTCTGGCCACAAATTCAATCTGGTGTATCTGTTTGGGTTTTTTCCTGGATCTGCCCAGTTATATTTTGTGGAAGTGAGAAAGATGCTCAGCACTGAGCTTGGCCATTTATTTTCCCCTCAGAAGCCTATGTCTATAATCAAACCTTACAGGAGGGGTGATATTAGGGTCTAGAACCACAAAAAGTATTCCAGATTGTCCTTTTTGTCACAGGCTACATGCACACAAGCAAATCAAAGGGGTCAAGACCAATTTGATGGCCCAGTGGACAAGTGGAACACTTATGAATTATCTGAGCTGCATTCTCTACATGCAACTGGCTGGCCTCAGGTTGTCCTAACCACTGACTTGTCCCTGGACATCATTTGGTAGTCACAACATCATTTTTCAAGTCACAACAGCCCAGCTGGGACACTGCTGGCAGTTCTTCAAGAAAAAGGGTAGCAGGAAATAATTTGAGCCTGCAGTCTTTCTCTAATTTTTTATTGGTAGAGATTACTCTCTACAGAAACTTCATTTCCAGTGTTTTCCAGTTCTACTTCAGGATGGAAGACTGGACTCATCCAAAACTCTGCCCTTCTCTTTTCCAGGGCCCCTATCAATGTATGCATCTCCTGGACATCAGCCAGGAATCCCACATGATCATGTCAGAGATGTGGATTTTAGGTGCCACAGTTACTACTTGCACAGGGCCTGGGTTTGGTTGGGCTCATTGGGCTCCATCCATTATCCAGGGAAAGGATGAAGAAGAGGAAGTCATTTAAGCTTTTTTCTGTAGAACTTAGTTGCTGGTCTGTGCTTTTTGGACATGGGGAGATTAAACCAGCCTCTGCAACTCGCATGGGTCTCCTTCTACTTGGGGTATTGGTGCCAAGAGAGAAAACTACACAACTGAGCAGAGATAATCAGGCTCTCTTGTCACACTGTTGGTCAGTGGAGTGAAAATGGGAGCTATATCCCTCTAGCTTTCTCAGCCAAAGTAATTCCTTGCAGGTGAAGGCAACAAAGCAGCATCAAAGACTTCAAAAAATCAGTGGGAACTGATGGGGACGATCACTTCAAATCACCAAAGGCATGGGCTGGTAACCAAACAAATGCTACTGAGCCCAGCTTTTAGACAGTTTGGAAAAGTCATAGGAATAGCCTGAGGCATGGAAATCTTGCTGAGCTGTCAGTCCCTGGAGGGACAGATAACACTGTAGGAAAGAGGACACAGCAGTTCCTGTTGCAAGTGATTTGCCAAACCTTAGATTGCCCCAAGGGTAAGTAATATGAAATAAACAATAAAATGTGCCTGTGGAGCTGAGTACCATGTAAAGTTATCTTTGCTACACTGAGGATTTAGATCAGATTTGGTACATATCATCTAATTCATGGAAAGAACACAGAGCTAAGACTTCTCAGAAGAACCTGAGGAAAGGCCAAAGGCCCCAGAGGTGTACCAAATGTAAACTGGTGTGTACAGCGAAGAACACAACTCTCATCAGACTCATTCCTAAGCAGAAGCCCCAGACTGCTCACACTCACCGCTGGACAGGATTGACAGTTCAGTTTGGTGCATCTCAGAGTGTATTTCTGAGGAGCTGACTGGAAGCAGTCACACATCGTGCACTGATCCACCATCAGGCGCCTCCCGTGCTGAAACATTGGAACCAGTTTGGCAGTTAGTGACCATCTCGCCAGCAAAACTCACATAAACACGCGACTTCAGGTTAAATCTCTTTCATTAAATCTTGCACTGTAATTCTTTGCTAGAGAAAAAAGAAACCCATGCTCCCAAGTTTCCACAGACCCCAATTTTTTTGTATCTGTAATTCCAGAACAAGCAGCACGGCATGAGGCTGTTTTTCAATAAAGCCCTTTAGAAGTTCTTAAACTGAGAAATGGCACTAGCATTACTTTATTGCTTATAAATCTAGCAAGCAAGAAAACAGTCCTTGAAAGTCAGGAGGGAGATTTTTTTTTTTTTTATTCTGACTACATGGTTGCCAACAGTTCATTTTTTGAGTGTAATGAATTGGTTTGGCAACAAGTTTTTATTCTAGAGCCATAACAACCCCCAGATTATGGGCAAAAATTGCTTGTTATTGTTCTTGTAACAACACTGCTTGGAATTGCTAAAGGCCTAAAAGCTTAAAATTGAAAAAAGACAAATAAAAAAACCCAGAATTACTGATTGAAAAACTCTGCTTGTCCCTAGTTATAAACCAATCAGTGGCTGAGCACAACTCAAATTCCCTGAGCTCTTCCCTAGCACCGTATTTTCTGGATCCCATCACCTTTTCAAAGCAAGCAAAAAATTACATTTAAAATGCAGGCCAAAAATGCCAAACCATTAAGTGGGAAACAAAAAGATGTGGAGTCAGCAATTGGGTACCCTGCACTGAAGGGAATTCTAAAGACAGAATCTTTCTTCCTCCCAAGTGCAAAGCCCTTCATTTCAACCCCAAAATAACAAACTATGAAGGTTGAAGGGACAAAGTGGGAGGAGCCTACTCAAGATTATCACAAAGAACTTCTAAAAGCTAATAAATGAGGTAAACAGACAAACTTTGCTAGATTATGAAAGGTTTGCGTTGTGCTTCAAATATCAGTGCCACCGTTGATTTCACTTGGAATGGGAATTTCCCCTGGTATATACTGTGCATATCCTCAGACTCCTTTTTGAATTATCAAATGTTCATGAAACAAATGGAGCAAAACCAAGAAGCTGGCCACAGTAAGAGTGTAAAAGCAATGCATATATGGGTAGTTTAGAGCCAACACTCTGAAGGACAAATGTTTTCAGCACAGAATTTTAACTACATTCTTATTCTCTGCCCCAGGACAACAGAGGTCCTCAGGCCTCTATAACCAGTAACAGTAATGACTCTTTCCTGAGGTCTAGAAAAAGGATCCTCCACATAGTGCATGATGAAAGAGGAAATACCAAGGGGGAGATCCCTGTCTTTTAACAGCTCAGCTTGAGACCTGAACATGGGACTCCTCAGCTTTCCAGATTTAACATTTTGTAGCAAATATCATTAATCTTGAGGGTTAAAAAACCTCAGTGGATGCAGGCATGGGGATACACCCAAAAATTTGCTGTGGGAGAGGAAGGGTGTGCTGCTTTTGGCTGGGGTACAGTTAATTTCCTTCCCGGTGGCTGGAATGGGGCTGTGGTTTGGATCTGTGCTGAACAAAGGGTTGGTAATACAGAGATGTTGTTGTTATTGCTGAGCAGGGATTGCACAGAGCCAAGGCCTTTTCTGCTTTTCCAACTGCCAGGCTGCTGAGGAGACCGGGGCTGTGTGGGAGGCTGGGAGGAGACACAGCTGGGACAGGTGACGCCAACTGACCAAAGGGACATTCCAGACCTGATGGCATCATGACTGGAATATAAAGTGGGGAGAAGGAGGAAGGGGGGATGTTTGGAGTGATGGCATTTGTCTCCCCGAGTCACCATTCTGCTCGTCTGGGGAGGCTGAACACCTGCCCAACCACGGCAAGCAGTGAAGAATTCCTTGGTTTGCTTTGCTTGCACAGCTTTTGCTTTCACTATTAAACTATCTTTATCCCAACCCTGGAGTTTTCTCACTTTTACCCTTTCCATTCTCACCTCGATCCTGCTGGTAGGGAGTGAGTGGCTGCTGACTGAGGTTACACCACAACAGGTGGGTAGAAAATATCCTACAAAACTCCAGATTTCTTGTTTGATCTCAACACTGGAAAGCAGTCAGACACCAGAGTGACTGTTGTAGTGCAAGACCACATGACGTGGTTTATCAAAGAATGCCTCAGTAGCTCCAGGCTTTAACATCATAAAGAAAGGGTCTACAAAACCTCAACTGATATCACTGATACCCTCATGGTATCTTCTAATAGTTCTAAAATTCCAGTTAAGTACAAAATAGATAAAGTTGAATTCAGATTAAAATCACTGTGACAGGCAGGAACACAGGGGTTACTAGAGATGCGTTGAAGTGAAATTTTCACACTCAAGTGCCTTGAACTTTTGGGGAAAGTTCTTGCCCCGATCCAAAATTTGCTTAACATGACAGAATTGACCAAAATAATGGATTGATACAGCTTTTTCCCTTTATATAACACACCTATCATGTGCTTTCTTGACTAGCTTGGAATGAAATGTCAACACCTGCTAACCCAGTGCCACCAAAATAAGCTGCATAAAGCTCAAACCTGCTCAGATCACCTTCAAAAATGCCACTCAGTAAAAGCCTGGGGAAACAGATGAGTGATGCAGATAATCCTTTTGGTAAATACAGCCACCTGCTTGGAAGCTTGCAGTTAAAGCCCACAGCATTGTTAAGAACAGCAGAGTGGATGCAATACACAAAATTACTGCAATATAATATTGGTAACCAGACACAAGACAAAAATGTAAAGGGATTAAGGACACAGTCAATTACCAGAAGATACTCAAAACTTGGAACTATTCAGTGAAGGAGTTAATGCAGCAAAGTTTTCCCTTGACATAAAATGAAACTTGAAGCCTATTCTTAAAGGACCCTGCATAAAGGGTTTGAAATGCAGGAAGTATAAACTTCAGTGGACACCACATCTTCCTTCCTGACCAGGACTGTAGAACCAGTCATCGCAGCAGAGAATAGTACAAGACAAAGCTGTAGTGACAGCAGGTGCTCAAAACCTTTCAAACAGCTAATTAACTTATAATAGGTCATTAAATGAAGCTAGCTTAAGAAATTTTAGGATTTTTTTTCAATATTGCAGCAGCTGAGACATTTTATTTTGAAGTCTTCAAAACACAGACACTTGTCATTTTTCCTTCAATGTGACATTTTGTTTCGAAATTTGCTTATGTTCCATTTAAAATTATTTGTAAATATTTTGAAACACTTGAAGAGAGAAAAACTACTTTACTTGACAGATCAGGTGAACATTTTATTGGGGGAGAAAAAAAAAATAGTTGGTCATGAAAGAACAGCACACAACTGGAAAGAACTTTGGTTTGCAATACAGAAAAAATATATATATTTATGGAATATATAATCCTATATAAGAAAAAGTGGCAGGAGCTGCTAATTACTGTCCTGCTTGACATTCCCAACAAATATTGTCTTTATAGGATGCCACAACTGGTTTTGACAACATACTATAGAGAAAACAAGTAGAGGGATCAAAGAGAAAGTAGATTATTCCAAAATTTATCACTTTAAAACCAACGTTCTGACAAGAAAGGCAGAGTTATTCCTTGGATTTAATTCTACAGGGAAGTCATTCCTACACAAAATGATGAATGCTTGATGACACGGCTTTAGCTCTAACAAACTGATAAACTTATGCCTATGCACTATGAAAAAAAAAATATCCAAACCACAAGAAATAGATGGAGAAATGTTCTCTCTGCCACACCACTGAAATATAACGAGATTTGAGTAAATCTACCTTTAAATAAATGAAAAAGGAAGACACATGTTGACAAGGCAGGAATGAGTAGGTTAAAGTTAGGTTAAATGACTAAAGAGAACCTGTTTCCCTGGGGGATGGTGAGAATATTTAGAGCTCTTTGACACCAGAAGTGCTGCCAGAATATGGATTTAGTGAAACAATGGACAATTGACAGAGCTCTCCAAAGATAAATTCGGCATAAACGAGATCAGATGCTTAACTTCCATCATTCCCACTGTCATGGGCTGGGCTAAACATGTCTTAATCTATCCATTAAATACGCAGTTGAGAAAAAATTTCCTCACAGGGCATATCAGCAGGGATCTTGAAAGGGAAAAGAGGTCAACCAGGGAGGAAGCTCAGCTTTCCTGTTCCTACTAATAGCCAAGGAGGGATACCTCTCCTTCCACACAGGTGGAGCAAGTCTCCATTCTTGCTTTAATCTGCCTTATCCTCTAAGCAGAATATGGGAAGGTTTTGCTTCCCCAAAGCGGGCAAGGATCACTTGAGAGATTAACCCTCGCAGAGTTTCCTGTCTGTTTGGTAGTCTGCAAACCATTACAAAATGCAGATTGCCACAGTTTCTAAGCACTCTTTCCAAGCATCCTTCAAGATAAGGAAACACTGCTACACCATTTTGCAGAGACATTCATTGTCATATGGGAAGACCCTGGCAGAGTCAGGAGCTGGACACAGACATGCTGAGCCCCCTGGCACTGCCTTTACTCCAAGATCTCCCTTGCAGAGATTCTGTCTGGAAAAAAAGCTGCTCTGTATTCTGTGTGTGTGTATTCTGACAAGGGTGTGTCCTTCAAAAGATCATTCATATATTCAAATACCTTGCCATCTCAACAAGTAAAAGGAATTTGTGTCTTACCCCAATAACAGTGCCATTCAAAGGACAGCCATTCAGGGGTGCTGAAAAAGAACAAAGTATTCCATTTGGCATTACCATTGTAATGACAATTCCAAGATTTAATCAATCACAGCTAGGCTTTTTTGACTTATTACAGTTCCAACTTGAAGCAATTTGTATCCAGTTTCACTGTAAAGACGTACAACTGAGCCCCCTTATATTATATCTTGAAAGTCAATAACATCTCAGAGCTATACTGGATGCCGCATAAAAATACCTTTGAGCTAGTTTTGAACAAATACATGGCAGAACATAAACTTTCTCCTCCAGTTCAAGTCTCACACTCTGAGAAGGTGCACTCAGGTTTTTGGCAAGTTAGAGAGCATATATCCTCTCCTCCTCCCACTGTTATCTCCCACCCTGTGGTTGCACACATACTTGTCAACTAAACATCACTGTCAGACTGAGGCCAATTACCCAAATCTTTTGTTTTGGAATTTTGAGCCAAGACTATGTTAGGAGACGTAGAATCATAGGCTTGGGTTGGAAGGGACTTTAAAGATCGTCCAGTTCCAACCCCACTGCCATGGGCAGGGACATCTTCCACTATCCCAGGTTGCTCCAAGCCTCGTCCAACCCAGTCTTGAACACTGCCAGGGATGGGGCAGCCACAGCTTCTCTGGGAAACCTGTGCCAGGGCCTCACCACCCTCACAGGGAACAATTTCTTCCTGATATCCAATCCAAACATCCTCTGTGTCAGTGTGAAGCCATTCCCCCTTGTCCTGTCACTCCAGGCCCTTGTCAAGAGTCTCTCTCCATCTTTCCTGTCGGCCCCCTTCAGGCAATGGAAGGCAGAATCCCCCCTCCCCTTCTGCCCACAGGGCTTTGAATGCAGCAGCAGGTGCTTCTGTACTCAATGTCTAAATTACACAGAAGCCCTTCCAAGTGGGGCTATGCTTCCATAACACGCACATTTAAAATTGTTGTTGACAAACAGAAAATCACCCCATGAAACGATTCATGCTGGAGTGATCCCATTTGTGATCCCCCAAACCTTACCACATCTGCAGGAAGGACAGCAGTCTACCACTCGGTCACAGCGCAGCTCAGTTCCCTCTGGACAGTCAGGCACATCCATTTGGGAGCAAGAAACATTCTTTTGCTGCACAAAAACCTCATTGTTCACCCGGACACACTCATTGACAATGCAGCGGTTCCAGGGGGATCGCCACTCCGTGCCGACCTGAGGGGAAGTTGTAAGAGGATTAAACATAGGCAGCAGTATTTGTGCCCCTGAACAGAAGGAAGACCACCCCAGCCAGATTCTGGCTTGCCATTAACTGCATCAGGAACAGTGCCAACAGTTATTCTGAACCCTTACTGTGACAATCAGTTTATAGAGCACGCTGAGTTTGTGGAGAATAAGAGTTACAGGAGTTTCCTTAAAGGGGACAGGTCAAATAACATCTGAAGAAGGAAAAGCACTTCTAACTGGAGTCAGATCTGCATTTGTTCCCTGGTGAATGGCTGCACTGCATTGCACTGTAGCTGAGCAGCCCCTCTTTCTGCTGCAGCCTGCTGCAAATCAGCTCTGCTAAGCCAAAGGAGGCTTTGGCAACAGGTTCTAGTCCTGAAACACTTGCAAATGTAGAAAAGACCAAATCCTGTTGACAGTTCTCTTATTATAATCATCCACAGGTCAGGCAAAGCAGGAACTTCAAGTGCTATTTGTGGGAAGACACATCACCCCAGGCCAGGAGGAAGAGGCTGCCACAGTTCAGTGATGGGAGGAGCTGGTCACTGCTTTGCAGCTTTATTCCTTCACTGTTACCACTCTGAATATACCTCAAGAACAGTGAAATTGAAAATCAGATCCCCAACTGCAGTCAATTCAAACATCTTTGCTCAGAAAGTTCATAAAAAACACACTTTCCTCTAGTGGGTTAAACAGATCTTCACTCATGACAGAAGAGTTGCAAGGGGACATAGCAAGAAAGCGCCTGCAGAGTGTAACTATTACTCTGTTAGGCAAAAAAAAAAAAATAATCAGTGAGAGACAGTGGGACACAAAAACAGGCCTTCTGAAGGCTTGTTTGATGAAGCAGAGAAGAATATTGATCCATATTAAGAAATGCCCTTGTTAAAACCAGGAAAAAGGCAGGTTGCAAAATGACCCTTTAACAAGGTTTTTTTTTTTAAGACAGCAGCAGATTGCAATACAAATTAACTGGGATAATTCAAACAAGTAGCTGACAGCCAGGGAGGTATCATACCCCATAAATATTCTTTCAAGCTACCATGGCTGAAATTAGTAATTTTACACAAAATAACTGGCCCAGACAAGGGTGGGGAGGATTCACATACATGTCAGAATTGGCTGGATAGGTCACGTGCCACCCAAAACATTGTCTCTCAGTACTGCTTGATGTTTAGAAAAAGATAGCTGATACAATCTTCATCTCCTTCCATGGAACACAAAATAATTCCAGGAGGCTTTTGTGAGGAGGGGAAGTGCCCATCCCCCTGGTGCCTCACCTCATGCAAAGGAGGATCTTCATCACCCCGAGGCCAAAAGTGCTGCTCCTCACAGGCAGTTTTCTGGCATCTCCCACAGCACTCCCCTTCTGGCACAATATACTTGTAGCCCTGGAGGAGAAAAGAAGAAAAAAAGAAAAGAACTGACTGATCCAGGAAGTGGAGGCAAACATTCATCCCAGCAATTTTCTTTTAGGATCAATGTTTAATGTTAGCAATGTTTTATGGAAAGGAGAGTTTGAAAAAGGACAGCTATAATCATGATGGTGTTTTTAACAAAAAAAAAAAAAAAAATATCTCTTTTTATATAGAATAGTATTTTACAAAGGCAAATAAATTAAAGGCAAAAATTACTCTTGTGACATCTTGGAGGTTAATCAGCACTCACAACTGCCCTTCTCACTCCAGAGAATTTAAGAGTAGGATTCAGTCTGAGCACATTCAGACATCTGACTGCCCTGTGTTTGAGCAGAGGAGGATGCAAGTTGCTCACACATGTAATCCAGGGACCAGTTTTGACTGATCATTTAATGTTTTCATAGAATCGTTTAGGTTAATAAAACTCTTCAAGATCATCAAGTTGAACCATTAACCCAGCACTGCAAAGTCCAACACAATTTAAGCCAACAGTTTACCTGCAAAAGGCATTTTTAAAAAATTCCACAAACTAAGATGACAAAATGAAACTACTATGCAGCACTAGAGATAATATATCTTATCAAAGTCTAATATTTACTTATGGAAAACAAAATAAGCAGCATGAAAATTGAACAGTAGGCCTTCCGATACTAAAAAAAAAAATTATAAATCCAGCCAAATAGGTCAAAAAAAACCCCCAAACAACCCACAGAAACAACAGGAATCCCAATTCTCACTTTTAATACATATTCATCTCCTGAAGCAAGTAGCCAAATACTGAAACATTGGAATGTCTAAGTGTAAGAAAGCAAAGAGCTTTAATCTAATTACAAATAAAATATTCCACATGTAATAGCTAGGCAGCCTCCATGGGGCAAAATATAACTCTGATCTCAATACAGAGTTGAAGGGAAGATGTTCTGTCACAGATAATATTGTTCATGTGAAAAATGTCAGTAAAAATAAACATAGTTTTATTTTGGTCAAACTGAATTACTGAGGCATTCCCAACTGCTCCCTCCCTTCATGAACTGTCCCTGCTTTGGACTATGAAGCACATTAGCAACCCTTGATAATCAATGGATTTTGATATGGAAGTGTGTTTCATATAATGTTATAAAATGTGATGCCAGACATTGACCTAGATTTGTGAGAAAAGTTGTTCTGCTGAGCATTTGGTTTTACAATACTTTTATCTGTTAAATAATATCTGAAGCATCTGAAGTATCAGATGCAACTTTTTGTGTGGCAAACTCAAGAGAAGTAAAAATCCACAAGCTGTTCGTGCCCAGGAAAAAGCAAAACCCAGCTGCAGGACCCAAATTTCACTAAGTTGGTGTGAACAGAGACATCTAAAGTGTAAAGAGGTGTTACAGAGCAGACTCCAGGGATGATTTTGCACCCCTGGTGCTCTGACAAAGATCACAGAATCACAGAAAGGCCTGGGTTGGAAGGGACCTGAAAGATCATCCCATTCCCACTCTCCTGCCATGGGCAGGGACACCTTCCACCTGAGCAGGGTGCTCAGGGCAGCAGGTGCAATTCCTGCAGGGATCATCTGCTTGTTTTCTCAGAACTTTGTAAAGATAAAAAGGACAGAAGTAGCCAGGGGACTGTGACACGTAACGAGGCAAATCCACGCGTGGTTTGCACGTGAGATGTCAATATCTGCTGCTCAGCTCCTCACAGAACTGAGGGGTTGGTTCATTTGAATGAAACATCCACTTTTTTCCATAGCATTTCTTTACACTCTAAAATTACAGATATTATTTAAGTTTAGTTTTGCCATGCTACGGACAACAGCAGCATATTCCATTCATCAGCACGAGGGAGCTAGTACGTGTTATGGGTTTTTTGAGGTTTTTTCCTTCTTTTGTGTAGCTAGAAAAAAAAAACTCCAAGCTGTTCACAGCAGTCAGATAACACAGTCAAAAGTTATACAGCACAACTTTACCATTTTCATTAGTAATGAAATTAATAACCTGGAGCAGCAGAGAGTCTAAATATCATCCTAGTAATGATGCATGATTAAAGTATGTATTTGATATCAATACAACTTTCAATGCCATCTAATCTGAATGGAAAAATAAGATTAAGGTCAATTCAAACTGGATGGCAGCACTGCTGATGTCCTTGATATGTATATCCACTGCATCAGGAATAAGCAAAAGGAAAAAAAAATCTGAGCTATCCAGGTGGTGCAACAGTTACAGATGTGGTTGCACAACCTTGATAACCATTAAAGGAGCTGAAGAAATGACAAATTCTTAAAAAATAACTGACATAATTTCCACCAAGTCTTTTTATGTGTATTTAACCAATATTTTTTCTGATGTTGCAATGTCAAGGAACTGTAGCTCTGCATTAATAATATTTTATTGGAATAACAAATTACTGATAAATTACTGCTGTGAGTTGAAACACAGCCAGATACTTTAGATCTAGTATTTCATAAAAATTGCCATAACAGAGACAAGTCTTTTCTACACATGGAAATTGAAGGGATTCTCTTGCAACAGTCGAAAAATCCCACATATACTCTCATGTTTTTTACTGCATTTGGCATCCTCAGACTTTCCCACCAAATTCTGCACTTGCTTTGTTGTTTTTTCCTCATGGATTGGGGTTTTTTGGTTGGTCCTAGAGAATGATGCAATATTAAAAACCGACAAGGATCATCGAGTTCAGCTCCTGGCCCTTCACAGGACACCCCAACAATCCCACCATGTCCCAACACTTCCTGAGCTCTGGCAGGCTTGGCGATGTGACCCTTCCCTGGGGAGCCGTTCCAGTGCCCGACCACCCTCTGGGGGAAGAACTTTGCCTAATATCTGACTTAAATCACATTCTGCTACCAACTCTTTGTACCAACTATCTCTTCCTGTTTGACCATCTCAATCAATATAACAAAGCGGGTCACACTTCCTTTGCAGGCTTCCAAAAGAAAACCACGGGGTTTTGTAGGATGTAGCAGATGTCTGAGCATAAAAAGGGTCCCAGCATGAGGTGTTATTACTGCTACAATGGGCAGAGCTGAGCAACAGACAGAGCTGAAATGGGAACTTCAGAAAGTGAACTTGAGCTAGAACAGACATCTGCAATTGAACTTCAGACAACATGAACACTTATTGTGCAAGTGGTGTAAATGACAGACACTTCGGGATGCAGTTTTTCTTTCATCCAAATGTCAAATAAATTTGTCGCCAATTTTCTTGACAGCAGGTTGTGATCCTAAAACAACAACCCTAAAATAAAGTCAATAATGCTCAGACTAATGCTCTTAAGTTCTGTTCCCAAGAAAATCCACTGTTATTTTTCTATTTTTCTGTGATTTCTCTCTAAACAAGAGTGGTCATTGCAGGTCCCACCAAGGCTCTGCTGGTTATTGCACTGCTTTAAAACGCTACTCACCCGAGAGCAGAACGTGTCACATTCTTTGTCACGACACTCTGTCATCCGAAGTCCTGTAACATCATCCCTCACACCAGTGCAAGAGCATTCCCTGCATCCATCTTCCCAGGTCGTCCCAACAGGATAGACTATGTTGTTGTGCACACACACCTATTAAATGCAATAATTGATACATGAAAGAGCACACTGCTGCTGTCAGGGCACACCGCTGGCTCCAAAAGGCTGCATTTTAAGGTGTGAAACTAATCATGAATTTTATGGAATATTTTGAACCCCTTAGGAATGCTAGAGGTCTTAAAATTGGGGCCATTTTGTTGAGGAAAGGAAAAATACGTGCAAACAAAGCTACTGTTTCATACAGAATAAATTGGAGAGTTTTATCTGCAGTCAGTGGAGCTGTCCAGGGTCTGACTCAGTTTACCTGTAAGTATAATGTGACACAATAGTTAGGGATAATAAAGACTGAGTCCTCTAGGAGGAGCCTTGCATGCAAAACTGCTTGCAGCTAAACCATCTGATCTGAAGAGATCCAACTTGGAGCTAAAAGCTTTCATCCTCTGGTATCCTTAGGCCATCACAGCTACCCCTAAAAAGCAGACCCATCCCTTATATTGAACTTTCTATTAGTAAATTTTACAGCTTGGTATTAAAGAGAGAACATCATTTATTTTTATAGATAGAGCAAGTAAGTCCCATAGATAAAAAATGAATTATGCAAGGTCATGAACTACTTAGAAATGGACAATAAAAGGTAGATTTCCTGAGCTGCAAGACAATGTAACCCTATGTTAAGGTTTAATGAAAAAGTTACATTGCCCTGCAACCTCTCCTCTAAGCAGCTTTATCTTCAAGGTTAGCATAATATAACAACTTAATAAAAGGTTGGCAAAATAAGAAAAATAAACCCTAGTGAAGATTTAGCAGAGTCATAATTTGGCAAAAATTTTAAAGTGGCAATATAATTCTTATAAGATACAACACCTTCTCAGGCAGAGACAAAGGTAATCAATGAGCACAAGGAATTTTAGGTCTAACGTGTACCAAATATGTCAATAAATTTAGTATGGGATTGGAAGAATATATAGTAACTGCACTGATCCCAAAGTACATACATCTGTTATCTGAAAGCAAATTTAAAATCACCTCTCAAATTCCTGATGTTTGAGTGACCTTTAAGTTTCAGATGTTTTTTGTTTATATTATCTCAAAGTTACAAAAAATGGACTGGTTATGTCAGAATAAACTACTATAATAAAAGAAGCAACAGCATGAAGTAACAGAGTGTTACTTTCAGGCACTTGTAAATTAAAAATGCCCTGGCATCATTTTCCAGCAGTGTCATTGGGAGTTTACTATTCTTTTATCAAAATGTAAAATAAATTTGTCACTGATTTTCTTGGCAGCAGGATGCAATCCCAAAACAACAATCCTAAAATAAAGTCAGTAATGCTGAGACTAATGCTCCATTCCCAAGATAATCCATTGCTACAGCACTTATTTTTCTCCTTTTCTCTGGTTTCTCTCTAAACAAGCAGGTTGCCTTCTTGCTCTGGTGCCGCCACTCCATATGGAAAAGATACTCTCATCCTTGGAAAAGACATTTCACTTCCCTTACCTGGTCTGGAATGCAGGTGGTGGATACACAGCCGCAGTCATTGGTGAGAGACTGGGAGAGATACCCCAGAGGGCAGCTCACTGTGGAGTTCCTACAGCTGCAGGTACACTCATATTTATCACAGCACTCAGTCTTGACAACAGTCAGCGTCCGGTGCGGCGGGCAGGAAAGTGTTGGGGTGGAGCTGCACATTTCCCTGTTGCAGGCTGGCAGGAAAAGGTGGGCACTGTGTCAAGCTCATGGATTTTCAGAGTGCTGCCAGTGAACAGGGCAGTTCTCTGGCAGCAAGGCATTAATCACTACCTCAAACTGCTATAAATCTACTTAAAGCATGAGGAGTAATGCAGATATAAAAGGCTCAGGTTCAGGAACTCAGAAAAGTTCCTGCCCTGTCAAAAAAAACCTCATCTCATACACAAACAAGAAGATTTAAAAAATAAGCATCAGGGTCAGAGAACACATGTCCAAGAGTAAAGTGTTTCTCTTGTCTTTAATTTGAAAGTACTCAAAGTGCCAACAATACACTTCTGCCAAGTCTGGGAAATCATTACATGTCTGTTAGTGCCAAAATTAAACCTTTCAGAGGGGAAGAATAATGCCTAAAGGAAGTTGTCAGTGTTGCTCAAATGCAGTGTTCCAGTGTCACTCCCTGCTAGGAAAAACAATCTTACCACATGTGTAATTGGGTCTGCATTCTCCGGGGTTGGTCAGGGCAAGCTGCAGGCCAAACTCACAGACAGGGGCAGGAGGCAAATCACAGGAAACCAGGTCACACACTAAGAACAGAAATTCAGAGAGTGGTTAAAACCACACCTAGTTAGTCCTCAAGAAAAGGCACGCACACAGGCACATCCCCATTAAACTCACACTCAGTTGCTGTCTTAAAATATGAAGTCTATTACAGTTCAACAGGTCAGAGTTTGTTTTCAAAATAGCTTAGAGAAGAGTTCAAGCTTGGGTTATGGGGATTAAGATTCTAATGTTATATTTAATGGGCAAATATAGACCATGCAAAAATAGATGCTTGAGAAGAAAAAACCATTCTAATGTCATTTAGACAAAAAACAAAATGCTACATTCCTTTCCTCATCTACTACAGAAAGAGGAACAAAGTTGGAAGTTAATGGAGGCTCATACCCTTAGGAGCTGTTTGGTTTTTCACATGGATGATTGTACAATCATTGAGTGGTATCAAAAATGCAGAACTGAATTAAATATTATTTTCGAAAAAGGGACTGCATACCTTAGAAAGATGTGGTAAAGGTACAGACCAAGAAGATTCCAAGAGTTTATGAGAACCTACCACACTCGTACTCAGGGCAGCACAGGCCAGGGTCCCGGCGCAGACGAGCAATTTCACATGGACCACACTGGACAGCTGGATAAAACAACCATAAATCAAGTTTGATAAGAACTAGGAAACCAGGTACCAAAAGAGCAGTTCAAGCCCAATCACAGAGCTAAATGAATTTACGTTTGGCAGTCGGGCAGGGTCGGATCGTGCAGTTTATCTTCTTGTTATCGAGACACGTGCAGATCTTGCAGGGCTCATTGTCAGGAATCCACGTTTCCATGTGCTGCAGGAAAAAAGCCCAACAGACTGTTAGAAAGAAATCCAGTGTTCTGGTCACTGGTATGGTGGGATGGGAGGATGGGTGTGGGTGAGGGTGGGTAACATTCACCTGGAAAATCAGAAGATTTAAGAAGATTTATCTATGAAGGGTTGATTGCTCTGTTAACAGTAAGAAACTAAGGAGACACATAATTCCAAAATGACTGTAGTGTGCCAATTTAGCAAAAGATGTAAAGAATGCATGAATGGGATGAGGAATTACTATTGCTTTAAGCGTGAAAAATGTTCAGATATAAATGCAATTGCAGGATATTGTGAGTAACAGTGGACTGGTGCAACTAAATACCATGATTGCATGTTCAATGGTAACACAGGAAACAGTATTATTTTGGGAAATGCAGAGACGTGTCTGCTTTCCCAGCTTCAACACAGAGAAATAAATAGCACATATTTTTACATTAAGAATATTTGGAGTGTCATCACTCAACTCTCCAGTGGCCTGAAGACTGGAAAAGCACTACAGCAGCTCTAGAACTGAAATCATCACTGTGGTGACTACCCAGTGGTAATGAGCACATTCAGAAATCACCAGCAAAGGGAATAATTTTTCCATCACTGCTCCTTCTCATGAGAGAGGAAATCATTGATGTTAAAACTGTAGTTACCCACACAGAACTATGCACATTTAACACTCATGTGAATAGGGAGGTAAGAGTGGAAAGATGCATTATGAGACATTTTAATCTGCACAACCAATCCAGGTTCTGGGGAAGAACATGTAGAGTAGGTCAGGATGCCACCAAAAAAAAAAAAAGTTGTCATCTGGAAAACTGTGGATCATGGTTTAAAATTAGCAGTCTGCTGAGTCCTTTAGAGATAAGTAAAAAAAAAAAAGGACTAATCTAAGCATACTGCACCTATACTCAGAGTTAGTTACACATTTTAAACCACTCTGTGTGAGTGTTGGGACTGACAATCCCATAAGCCCAAACACAATCTAGGGTAGAAAAGAACAGAGGAATAAACACCAGAGGAAAAGAAAGGGGTTAAGGAAATTCTGACTCAAGTGCCTGTTGTGTTGCTCACAAAGCTAATCCTGCAATGATGGAGAGACAAAACAGCTCTGTGAGCTGATCCTCCCCTGTTCTCCACCTCCCCAAAAATCTCACTTAGAATTTAAAGCCCATAAAACACTGCAATTAAAGTCCCTTCTCCTTCAAATCCTATAGCAAAAATGTGGATTGAAGAGGACTGGCTGATGTAACTGCAAATTCCAGGAGCTGAGCAGCTTCAGACGAAGAGGAGCCACCCCTGCTACTTGGAACAGGGGACACAGGGAAGAGTTTGGAACAGGGGACACACCCACTGTGTGATGCTGGAAACAACAGTGTCTTTCACTGCAGTCTGGTATCCAGCATCCACAGCTTTTCCCAATCCCATACTGCCACAGAGAGGGCTGCCTTAACTGAGCAAAGTGGATTTTCAGTAAAACTGTACTGATGAATTTCATCAAAGGAATAATTCTCCTCAAAAAAAAAAAAATAAAATATATAGACAAATATCACTTGACCGAAAGTTGACTTGGCCTCACTGTTCTCCACCAACCACTGACAATATTTTATACATGAGTTGGAAGGGACTCACAAGGATCACTGAGTCCAGCTCCTGGCCCTGCACAGACACCCCAACAATCCCACCCTGTGCATCCCTGAGAGCGTTGTCCAAACACTCCTGGAGCTCTGGCAGTTGGGGCTGTGACCACTCCCTGGGGAGCGTGGTCGGTACCCAGCACCCTCTAGGGAAAGAAGTTTTTTCTGATATCCAACCTAAACCTCCCCTGACACAGCTCCAGCCGTTCCCTTGGGTCCTGCCCCTGGTCACAGGAAGAAGAGTTTGATGCCCATCCCTCCACTGCCCCTCACGAGGATTTCAGTGAGCTTTGCAAAGACAAGACAACATTATAAGTAAAGGACGTAGATTTATGATTAGATGGCCATTGCTAGTAAAAGTCTGCAGAATGGAGAGGTTTATCATGGTAAATATTCACTTATGCCATCACTCCTCCTTTCTTTCCTCTAGACCTCCCTCCACATGGAATTGTCATGCCTTGCCAGGTCTGTACAGTCCCAGCTGTGATCTTTATATCCAGTGCAAGCCAGTTTCACACTAGGGGAGCTAAATGGGGCTGACAGCCGGCAGGTTTGGAGGAACCGAGCTAGAAAATAAAGTATTCAAAGGGAAAAGAGATTTATTTTCAAAGGTGTGAATGCCAACCACTGCCAGATGTTGCTGTGCATGTAGTTACCTGATGGTGTGTGCCATCCTCACTGACACACTGAGTGCAGACTTCTTCACTAACACAGCTGTCACCAAAAATCACCTTTCCCTCTGGGCAGAAGCAGCCTTCCATGGGATAATCCTTGCAGACACTGACTTTGGTATTATTCTCACAGCTCTTCACACAGGCTTTGTGGCAGTGGTCGTATGTCAGATATGGGGCACATTTCATTGCTGAGGAAGACAGGGAAGAAAACGCCACCTTTATCTAAAGAGATCTAAAGAAATGCAGATCAATCTTTCCACTCAAGCTTTCTTTAGAATTCTTTCAATTTTAGAAAGCCATCATCCAATGAATGGATTTGGTACCTTGCAGCAGAAATTAGCAAACCACATTTTTAGGCCACATGAATCAGCAGCAACATAAGACTCACCTAGTAATGGTTTAAATGAGTGTTCACTTGTCAAATTTTCCAAGACTGCACCATAGATATAAGAATTTAGAACCTCATGTGTATGGTAACAGTGCATGGTTAAAAGATAGCCAGGACAGACTAAAGGCTTGAAGATAGATTTTCTTTTTTTTTTTTTTTTAAACTTGATAGGCTGCAGTGTTCCTACAACTAAAGAAAGCTAACACACAAAACTTTGTGGTACTTCAAAACCGAACCTGCTGGATTTCTGCATCTTTTTAACTGAATTGCCTTATTAACAGAATTAGCTGAATCAAGGGAAGTTGCATAGCCTTGTAAGCCAACACAAAATTTTTACTGATGTGTTCACAAACCTGAGGATATTGTCTCTAGATGCAAACACAAAATTAGAGCTACAGCTGTTCAAAAAACCTATGGACACAGCTTCCATACTGTGTATTCCCTTAAGTCTCTTTTTCTCTACATCTCCAATTAGAAAAAGTGTTTCTTATTTCCCAGTTTGTGACTGCCGTGAGGTTTATAAAACTTTCTTTCAGTCTCCTGACAGAAACATTGAAAGAAAACTTGAGCTCCCAAATGAACAAACAAAAAAACATTCAGCAGCTGAACTGTCTTCACACACCCTTCTTAGCAGACAACGGAGACAGAAAAGAAATGTCTTTAACATTAACCCTTCCCATGTTGAAGCCAATTATTTCATAGAGTCATAAAATGGCTTGGTCTGGAAAGGACCTTAAAGACCATCTTGTTCAAACCCCCTGCCATGGGCAGGGACATCTTCCACTATCCCAGGTTGCTCAGAGCCCCATCCAACCTGGCCTTGAACACTTCCAGGGATGGGGCAGCCACAGCTCCTCTGGGCACCCTGTGCCAGGGCCTCCCCACCCTCACAGGGAACACTTTCTGCCTGATATCCAATCCACACCTCCTCTCTGCCAGTATGAAGCCATTCCCCCTCATCCTGTCACTCCAGGCCCTTGTCAAGAGTCTCTCTCCATCTTTCCTGTTGGCTCCTTAGGGCACTGGAAGGCCACAATGAGGTTACCCCAAAGCCTTCTCTTTTCCAGGCTGAATATATCTGAATTCCAGAGAGTATATTCACCCAACCAGGAAGACCTATTCAGGAAGGACTTGTACCACTTGGAATGTCCCAATATGGCATGACAAAATCCCAAATAAAATTCTACAAGAATGACAGGAATTCAGTAGATTGGGAGGAGGGAAGCAAGGTAATCCAGAACAGTGCCACTGCTGTTAAACATGTAGTGGTAGAGTGACTATTAAGCTGTACTGTTTATTTAGTCATTAACATAACTTGGATAAATCAAATGTTGACAATTTAAATTTTTGGCAGTTGTACACAGACACCCGCTGGAAGAAAGATGGTGATGTTATTGTTAGGACACTTAAGACTTTTATGCAATTAGTGTTAAAATTAGCAATTCTTTGTCTATTCTTGTATAGGCTGTGTAACCAGATAGGAATTTGAAAACTGCACAGAGTTATTAAGGTAACCTGCTGGTATCCAGCTTTGGACATTACAATTTGCAAAGTCTGACTGAGGCACTGAATCTGGAAAACGGCTGGCAATGTTCTCCCTCTGCCTTCTAGGACTACAGTCCAAAGAGACTGTGTTCAATAACCTATGATCCTGGAAAGATATTTCAAACATTAACTGGAGGCTCAGGCCAAATTCACACTGACATTTCTGACTTCCTATCCCGTCATTCCTTCAGCCTGAGCTTAAAACATGAAAAAAGCATTTGTTTTACACATTTTTGCCTTTAGGATGCTGGTTCTCCAGTTCTGAAACTAAAAGTATCCAGGGAAAGAAAGTAAAACAACAACAATCCAACTAGACAGGCAGGAGGTGATAAAACCAACAGGGGGATCAAGACACTCTACAAGGAGGCAGATGGGAACGAAAATGCCTATACACATCCACATCTAAGGCACTTGACTAAACCAGACACACATGGAATATCTGAATATCTGCAACCATCACCGCAGAAAGGTTAACAGGAAATGGTGTGGAATAAGCCACCTCAAGAGTTATTGATCTGTACTTAATGATATCTTGCATTTTTGGCAGATGTTTAGGTAGGCCTCCTAACAGGGCCTTCAGGAGAAACAGGGACAAAAAAAAAATGGAGAAAAAACCAGGAAGAGAATGAAGACGTACTGGTCTGTAAGAATTTAGGAGAGTAGGTATACAAAGCAACAGCTGTCTGAGTTTGGCACTAGCATGGGTGTCTTGCTTGCCTTGGTTGGGTTCTGGTAATGTGCAATAGTCACATCCTGCTACAGTGCTTTCCCACAGCACAAACTTTTCACCTCCAAAACACAAGCAAAACCCAGGCAGAAGGAGAACCAGATTTGCAGAGAAAATTACAGCCAGTTCAGTCAGTGAAGCTGGCATGTCCTGGCAAGAAACGACACCACAGAGAGAGGTCATTTCCCCATTTTGCCCTGTAGCAGAAACTTAAAATCACACTGGCTCTTCCACCACATTCTCAAAAGTTTCAGCTTTGATGGAAATGGGAGCGATTTGTGAAACTGTTACAAAGAAAAGTCTTATTTTGTGCCAAGTATAACAGTGACAGGCTGGGAAGCAGGTCCACTAGTCCAAAGTATGAGTTTCTCTGTCCACCTCGGACCCTCCAAACTCTGTATCTGCTGCTAAAACCATGTGGCAGACTCTCAGGCCAAACCTGGCTCCAAAATGGTTCAGTGGCTGCAGAGTCAGGTACTGTCACAAAGCTGTGGGTACCTGTTCACAGTACCTTTATTTCCCCCTAGCCTGGAATTTTACCAGCTAGCAGTTTACCAAGAAACACTTCTTTCATCATATTCGACTTAGTGGGTGACAAACCAGTTATGAGATCTGCAATACCACTTGTACAATAAACTTGATCTGAAACTTCTGCCCTATTACACAGCATTCAAAAAATTAATATTACACCGACGAGATGTCCCAAAGCAGGGCAATTTCTAGATCAGTTTTAGCACAAAGTCTTACGGCAAAGTTCGGGTGTTCTCCAGTCTACGCAGATGCCGTACTCCCTGCAGATGTGAGCGTAGGACGTGATCATCTCACAGGCTTCCTCCTCGTAGCAGCTGCTCTCCATGCAGGCCTCGTAGAACATGTTGGGGGAGATGATCCTGTGGCACTCCGCAAAGTGGTCCGAGAGCAGGAGGTGGCAGTGGCTGGGCGCATGCTCCGAGCACCTCTCCTCCCTCCGGCTTTCACAGACCTTGCCCGGCTCTGTCACTGTCCAGTCCTGGATGAACACGCTGCTGTCAGCAGTGACAGAGCCATTGCGCAGTGTGTAGTCATTGATGTGGTTCTGGTCACACAGCCCTGGCAGGGTGAGCAAAAGGAAAAGAAAAATCTGTGAATAATCAGCAGTAAAACAAACCTAGAAAAACAGGGATGGGATGGATGATGCTGGTTGGGATGGCTCAAGGAATTAATAATATTCCTTATAGCTGCTGTCAATAGGGGCATAAATACCTTGGGTCTTGTCTCTCATTTCCTCACTAAAGGAGGTACAGGTTATGCCACAGAGGTACAATCTCTGTGTAGATTACACCACTGAGGATACTGTAGAATTAATTCTCCTAGGTAGCAGTTCACGTCTCAAATTTTTCACCTTCACTGCAAGCGTATATCTCACATAAATGTATTTGTAAGAATCTAAAACTAAATCCTCATCCTAAAAAAAGCACAGATCTCCTTGGAAAGATAACTTGAAGCAAGGAAAAACAGAAAGCTGACTCTGTTGTTCTTTCTAAGGTATTACTGGGCATCAGTGAGCTGTTGCATTGGGCGTCAGAGTAGAAAAACCTACACAGATTTGCAATGTTCCCCCAACAATGTGGGACCTGTTCACCCAGCGAGTCTACAGATTCGGAGATTCACAAATGGCAGTAAAGTAAATAGAAGTTCAAGGCCAAGTAGGAAGCTGTTAAAACTACTAACTTTCAAACTTACCACAAAGCCCTTTTGTTCCTGAAGAAAAGCTCTTTGAATTAAGTTTAAGAATAAATTCATTGTTTCTTGGAGTAAAAGTGAGATTATGCCCGAGATGGGAGAACTTGATTTCATGCATTATTTCTCCATAGGCAGTGATTTCAAACAAGCTGCTGGAATAGGGGACAAGAACCTTTTCACCATTAACAGCCACCTGTTTAAAAATAAAGGTGAGATGATCACATCAGGTCTAGCAAGCAGTTAAAAATCAACCCAATTTTACAGTTGAAGCACATTTTGACTTGACAAATACCTGAGGATCCAACTGAATCTGGACATAAGAATCAATTTTTCCAGCTGAAGCTTTCTATTGAGTCTAAAAACATACAAGAGTACTTGACCTTCGTTCTGTGAATTAGATGAACAACTCTTTCAACATTTTCCTATGTAAGTGCACTCTGAGCATCGCTTGTTTACAGACTAACAACCTCATGCTGTGAGGTTCAAATGCTGCCTCAGTGGAAGTCAAGGCTGTCCAGCACCATGCAGAACCTGGTGCAAGTGTTCTGGTCCACTCTATTTTGATACACAAGTCAGAAGGGATCATTTTGGCAGGTTAGCCAACTCCTGTATGTCTGAGCACCCAGAGGCTGAAAAATGGTTTGAGTTGGAATGTTCTCTGCCTATAAAACAGATGTAATGTCTACTAAGCTGCCCTTTCTTCTAATGCTGATGTCCAGTTGCACACAAGGTGAGAAGCAACTCCCTAGACCTTCAGCTGGCCAGTCAGGCACAGCTCTTTGAGGAACAGAGTGCTCTTCCACAGACCAAACAAAACCATAGTGTAAAGGACCTCTGCCAAAACAGGAGAATCAGAGTGCAGTCTGATATGTCCTGTCTGTAATCCTGCCTTTCTGGCAGAAGTGTCAGGGAGACACTGCCAAATCCCGTGTTTTTGACATTGGCACACCAGCACAATGGGGAGAACAAGAGGAGAAACATGTCTGGCCCATTACGTGAACATTGATTGTAAAATGAAATGGAGAAGAGATGTTTAAAATAGGCCGAAATGGATAAAGGGAACAAATTTGTCCCCATAACCTGAATTCTGCAGCACAAGCAGACAACGCACAGATGAGTTCATGGTGTTTGCTTACTGCCATGTCACTGAAGAGCTGCACTGCCACACCACGGTGCTTCACTTCAATGGAGTCCATGCAGTTCATCCTGGGTGCTGCTCTGCACGGCCCTTCATGGAGCAGGACTTCAACATCGTGGTGCAAGTCTTGAAACAAGGTGTAGGAGCAGTTGCCAGTCAGCTTAAAGTTCAGCCCATCAAAAGTGACAATATGTTGAGACGAACTTCCTATGCAGACACCTGAAAATAAACAACAACAACAACAAAAGCCATGTAGGCATTTGCTTTTAAATTTTACTGTTTCTTCACAACTATTGTGGGCATGGGGAACCAGTTAATTGGGAACGAGAGGAAAGTAATGAACTGCAAATGCTGCAGCAAATCATTGACATGAAATTTTGGTATATACTTCATCATGTGGAGGTTTTTGGAAATATCTTTGTCTGGGAACAATAAGTATTATAAAAGACTCGGATAAACTTGTAGAAAATACCTTTGCCTGAAATTTATTCATGTTGAATATGATCTAGTAATAGATTTTATGTAAAAATAAAATGGGGGAAATCCCTTTCCTATTTGTAGAAAGACTGTAACATGCTGTTCAACCTTTGCATTGCATTATATTCTGTACAGTGTTACATTTGATTCCAAATAACACTATAATACCCTTATCAAACACATCACAAGTTGATACCCAGGGACTTTGTTTTTCAGACTGGAAACAGGAAAACTGCAGAGAAATAATAGGCACAAGATGAACCAATGGCCAGCTGACAGCTCAGTGTCCTGGTCATTGGGTTATAAACACTTCCTGGTCTTCAAAAACTGAACAACAAAAAGGATTATAATCCCAAAAGCACCAAAACAAAACCTGATGCTTCTGGCTCATATGTTTTCAAATCTCTTGCTTAAAGGATAACAAGGACAATAAAAGCAATGTCAGCAAAACATGTAAGGAAGAAAAATACCATTATTAATAATTCAGTACTATGCTTGTAGCTGAGAATAATCTATTTCCTATGTAATGACCTTCAAATTTAATTTGCCAGGAAAAACAGCAACCAGAGAAGGAGAGGGAGGGAGGGCTGCCTTTGGAGCACTGGAGCATCTTCAGATATTTTACTGTATCTGCTTATAAAATTCACGTGTAAATAACAGTGACGTGAGTTAGCAAGAAAACCATGTTGCTCAATCTTTACTTATTCATGAACATCTAGGAAAAAAAAATAAGGATAATGGGAATCCTTTTAAATTTCACATAGGTTTCTGTAGCACAAAATGCACTAATGTGATCCATTTCAAAGCAGTCCAAGAGCACACAACAGCCGTGAATCACATTGCAAATCATGCTGATGTAAAATCTCTAACTAGTCCAGTAAGCAAGCGCCTCTGCAGTGTAACTCCTGAACCATCCTCTGAACTCAGATGCCCTAAGAACACTTTTTCAAGGACTTCCTCTTTGTAGAAGCATTTGTCACATCACCCACACTGTCAAGCCATGGCTTGGAAGTGTGTTTTAGCTCTCTAAATGAGTGACTCATGAGTCAATTTAGCAGCGTTTTCATGGGTGGCCTAACCAGCCTCCCTCCATAACAACAGAGATGCTGCAGCGCACTGAGCTCCCACTCAGCACCTCCTCTGTTATACCCATCTCTGCTTTACTGATTGCTGTGAATTTTGTCTCACACAGCATCAGAATCAACCTTTCCAGCTGCTACAGGTGTTGCTTCAGTCAGCACAGAATCACCCTGGTTGCACTGAGCAGTCATTAAAAAAGAGGACTTGATCAATGGGGTTTTTAATCAGCTGGGTGGTGTTGGGGATTTTAAGTTCCCTCCTTCTATTACATGAAAACTTCCTGGTTTTCCCTCACAAGTTGTACCACCTTAGGAAAAAAAATATTCAGGTATTGTGGCTCATTAAATTCATAAAGAGATAAACAGTTCTTAGCTCATCTTAACTCACGTGAACTATAGGGCTTTCATGATAATCAGCTAATGGTATGAAAGGTTATTTTCGTTTCGTTCTTTCAGAATGTTTTTTATGAAGGTATGTCTTGTGTGCCAAAAGTAATGCCCTCATAGTTGCTGCCTACGTATTTAGGATCAAGAAATTTAATAAAAAGGCACTCTTATGGGTAAGTATCATTAAGACTATCTTTGAAACAGTATAAAATACTTATAACTATCCAACTAAAATATTTCTATTTTTTCAAAATGCTTGTAGCAAACCAGAAATATCAAAGTGCTTAGATCATCAAATACATTTTTATGAACTTCTAAAATAAGGGGTGTAAAAAATTTACATGTTTAAGAGTTCAGGGATCAAAATCCAGCTTTGGTATTTCAAGCAGTGGCTGGAAGAAATTGTTATTAAATCAGTCAGCTCAGCAGAGGACATTTTAGATTATGATTATATGTTGTGAATAGGAGGTGTACACATACATATATATATATATATATATAGGGTTCTGATCTACTTTTAAGAATTAAGCATATGAATTTAGATTTAAGTCCACTTATTTTTTAATAAATGGATCACCAGCCTCAGGGTGGCATCCCTCTAACCCTGTAAATGTGAGTGGATGCACTTAATTCCCGTTCCTGTCATCCCAGCCAAGGCACCAATCACACAGTGTTCAGCCTTTCTGCTCAGACACTCAGTGTGAGGTTTTTTGGAGGCAGGGAGAATTTTTTGTTGGTGTTTCTGTACTACACCTGCTCAGCAGAGGGCAGGCCAAACCCTCAAGCCCTGAGATGGTCCAAGAATACACTGCTTGCTTACAGCTTGCCGAGATAAATTCCTGGTTTCTTCCATACATCCTCCTTGCCAGTTCACACAGCTTTGGAAATTGAGCGTGAGTTTCTCTGATAAAACACTGTAGCTCTGCTAATGCAAAAAATAAGCTCAGAGTGACCATGAACTTCCAAATAGCATTAGGCATTCTGACATCAGTGAGGCACTCACGCTCCTAATTATTTGTTTAAATCGCTGTGTAACAATTAAACAGCAATTCCTCCCACCCTGGTCACCTTTGAAGTGTTCAATGGCTGAGAAGCTCCACCCAGCATTACATTTGCAGTCAAACATTTCAGGTGATGGGGAGGGAGAGACACACATGGACAGATACTCACATGGGCACATCCATCGGCAGCCGCAAGTTTCCTCCACCTTAACAGCAGGAAGGTTGCTGTGGCACACAGGCTTTGCCATCCTCTCACAGTTGATATGATGGCTCTCCAGAACTGTGTAATCTCCTGGGAAGCATGTCACAGTGTGACACTGGTCTGGTAATGTCCATTTATCACCAGGCTGGGGAGGGAGGCACAGATATGCAACAATGGAAACCAAAAACGCAAAGCTTGGCTGGTGTCACTGAACTACAGCCAGCAAGTGAAGTGACCCTGACAGCAGTGCTACTCACATAACCTTGGAAAAAGAAATAATGGAATGCAGTGTATTAAGGACTTCATGAGTATGAGAAAGTTTAAATTAGCAACACTAAGAAGCAGGCTGAAATTCCAAGCTAAAGATAACAGTCTACAATAGGAAATATTTTGTTCCAACCAACTATAGTTAGCTTAGCCATCCTACAAAATGCAAGGAGAGCAGTCAACAAAGAATTGCCCTCAGCTTTGCTTTGAATTTCAAATCCTTTAGTTTTCATAAGCCACAGATGGTCAGAGTACAGCAGGAATTAATATTTGTTCCAAACTAGAAAAGCATGGAATATTGCAGTTATTTTATCAACAACTCTGAAACTTTAAAACAGCTCCTTCCTTTCCAAAGGGATATTGTTCCTTTACCAAATCAATGTTATTAGATGTACAAAGTGAATCTGTAGAGCTAAAAAATTAAATGTGAAATATATTCCCATTTTCTAAAGGCCAGTCTGAATTTTAAGGCACCAGGATTATGAATGATCATTAATAAATGACAGAGAAATAGATGTGGCCACAACCTGGAGCATTTCAAGATTCCTATCTACAAAAAGCTGAGCTCTCTGGCCCCAATCCTGCAGAGCAATACAGTCCATAAGTAGCCTGAATGAGTTTTAAAATAGTGTTCATCCCTGAGGTGTGCATTCCCAGGAGTATCCCCAAATGTGGGAAAAAGCACTTCCCAGAGCTCTGTCTGCAGAGGTGAGTTCAGAAACACCAGTACCCGTGAGGAAGTGCTTCTGTGAGCTGGGCAACATTTCCTGATATTCACAAACAGAAACATGGGGAAAAGAAGAGAATTGATAGTGGACACGGCCATCTCCCATCCTCTGCTTCTCAGTTTAACCATCATTCCCATACAAGAGAAGAAAAAAGGGATAAAATACCTAGGTAACAACATAATTCACAGATGATTCTTGTCATTAAGGTTCAAAACAAGAATAGTGACAGGAAAGTATTTCTCTGTATCTCTGAGCTATGGAATACCATCAAATCTAAACAAGAGCTGTCAGAGTGGAGCTATAAAAAATTACATATTAAATATAAGTTAATTTACTGGACTTGCTTTATATGTTTCAGGACTTTGAGAAGGCAGCTGGAATTTGCTTAATACTTTTTTCAGGCTTGTGAACTGCGAAAAAGTAACAAGAAGAGCTTTAAGCATGGCAAAAGTATTTATATAGGAAGAAATAGAATGTTTTTTAATTACAGTTGTCTCCTACAACTCACTCAAAGTGGAGCACCTGGAAGGGTACATATACAGCTGTTCAAGTCTGGCTTCCATACATATTTAATTGGTTTTATTTCACTCTTTAACCAGACACTTATTAGAAAACATCTAAGAGCTGGACAAGAAAAGCAAAGCACAACGCATTAAAACAAAACAAAACAAAAAAAAAACAGTTGGATAAAAAAAGTCAGGGACTCTGAAGACAAAGACAGCCTAAATCCCAACTGATATGAAATTGTAGGAGCAAAAGTAGGACAGAAAGGAAAGCAAAATCAGAGTTTCTAAGCTGTGAAGGATAAGTCTGCCAGGACACTGCAGGAAGCCTCAGACTTCCTCTCTGAGGGAGCTCTGAACCTACAGACCTGGACGTGCACACTCTGTGTCTTGCTGTGCATCTGCAGGAGAGAGCCCCGTGCACCTCAACAGCTCCCCTGGCTGTTATCTCTTAGTTTAGATGAGGTTACTTGTTTGTTTGTCAGTTCTTTAAACCAAGAGCTGAATAATACTAGCAAAGCCACGGTAATAGTTTAGGAATGTGGGGTTTGCCACCTTCAGCAGCCTAGAAATGCAGATTGCTCTTACAGATCACTTAATGAGGAAATATCACTATTATAAGACAAAAACCTACACTTCTATTATCACCTTCAGGCTTGTTTATAAACTTCAAAACAAGACCAACAGTGAAAATTAACTATGTTTAAAAAACCCTCCTAATTTATCGCAATTGTCCTGATATTCTGTCAGCTGGCAAATTAAAACTAGTGGTTCTTTACACAGCCTGTGTTTGGCACTCCTGCAACTCCTTGCCACTGGATCTGATGAGTACTAAAAACTTCCAAGGATTCAAAGAATGGCTGAACAAATTCACGGAGGAGAAAACTATCAAGCACTATCAAATAAAAATAACACGTCACTTGCAGCTCAGGGTGTCCCTGAGTAACAAATTGTTCATGACCAGGACAGTTCAGGGAATTTTTATACATATTTATTAACATTGCTTCCCTGGCTCCTATTTTTGGCCACACAATACAGGGGGTTGGATGGATTTTTGGCCTGACCCAGCACATTTGATCTGCTGTCGTTCTGCCACTAACAATGACCTTAAGCATGAATATTCCTTCTACACTCACTTCCAGGGTAGGGGTAATAACAAAACAAACCAAGAAAAAGTAACAAAACATAATATTCCCAATACTGATAGGATTCAGGCTGAAATTTTTGATCCTGAGAACTCAGATTTCCCTGCAAATTGCAAGAGATCAGTTCCCACAATCTCCAGGTGCATGACAGACATCCCACTGAGGGAGCTGAGCCTCCTGCAACAATTCTCTGAGCAACGCCTGAAATATTATGAATCCGATATAAAGGCCTGTGTTTTCTGAATCACGGAAGGAAGAGCCTTGATTTTTCTTCCCTGTGGATTTGTGGGTTGTGCTGGAAGAGGGGAACAGAACAGTGGCACCTTAGAGCCAGTGAGGCAGCAGAGGATGCTGCACAACAGAGGTAGGAACTGTCACGGTGTCCCATAGGCTCCATGGGATGCTCCAGAAGGCTGTGGCCTCACAGTGCCTTCTAACACTTATTTTTCCTGGCTGACAGGAGAGGCAACTCAAAATCCCCCCAAAGGCTGCCATTTGAAATTGTGGTTCATTTTTATATGGACCGGAGCCCGGCCTGTTTCCTTCTGAAAGCATTTCAGCCAGAACGGAAATTGTTCTTTAAGTTTATCACCCCCAAAAACGAAACCTGACATGTCTGAAATTCAAGTTTCGCCTTCCCAGCACTTATCTACACGTACCTGTGTCTGTTTCTAAGAGCCCAGAGTCCTGGACACATGCAGTTCAAACTGCAGACAAGAATCTGATTTTTTTTTCCCTTTAATAAAGAAAGTTTTTCAAATTTAGTTTTTGTTTGTTGAGGGTTTTTTTATTAATTAAGCTGTCAGCTTGAAAGCCATCAGCTTATACTTAGTGTCTGATTTAGCTAAAGCCCTTCTGTGTTCTTACCAGCTGATTGAGGCCAACCATGTAGGGCAGCTTTGATACATTTCCTGTGTTTAAACAATTCATGCTCATTTATTAGCCATATCCTTCCTCACAGTCATGTCTTCACAAAGGAAAAATCAACGGAATATTTTTAAATGTACTGGAAATTCAAGATAAATCCTAGAGCAGAACTCATAACTGATGCCTACTAGAAAACATAGCACAAGCTTATGCTAATATTTTTAAATGCATGAAGTCTCATATACTCCCAAAAACCTTGGCATTTCACCTGAGATGAAGAACCTGAACCATTTGTAACACCTGAAATATCACTTTCTTAGAGTGGGATCACTTTTGAGAGATTTGACAAGTTTACTAACAATTCTGAGCATTTTCTCACGATTAGTAAGAACTTTTACACAAACTCCAAGAAATTTGATTCAATTGCTAAAGAGATGATTTCCCCTAGAGAAATAACTATCACACAATAATTATCTTCCTGTAAAATCTTCATAGGGATGAGGTATTTATAATTTTAGCAGAAGGACAAGGGCTGGAAAATGACATTGTCCCTACACATGCACCTTTGTTTTAGCCATGTGTAGCTGTCCCAGAAGTCCTCTCACCAGGAGATGGAAATGCATTTTTTGTTGTCAGGGAAGACAAACACTGTCACAACTCTTGATTCTGCACTGACTTCAATAACACTCAACACTCTGCAAGATGAGGTGATGTTAGAGGAAGCCTCCTCTGTGTGCAAAGTTATCCCATCAGTTCAAAAGCCAATGTTTTCCTCCTCCAAAATAATTCTTAATATTGGTCCCACACTTTTTGTTTCAGGTTATCTGTGAAGATGTTGCACAAACTTTGCAACTTAAAAGCCAGATGGCTAACCCAGGAAATGCACTTACGTTCTTTCTGTTTCCATCCTCATCTATGCATTCTCTGAGGGGGTCTGAAAGACAAACAGACATGTTTTAGTCATCCCACTCCCTTATCCAGCCTTTTAAGTGGTGGTCACCCAAAATACAGATTGCTTATTTAAAAACTTGATTTAAGCTGTGAGAAGTTTGGGGGGGTTTTTGTGCTAGAGTGTATAGAGTGAATCCCTACCTGAAGACTGCAGGCATTTGTCCAAAGTGCACAAGAATAAGTCACAAAAGGCATAAACAATGACAGTGGTCCCAAAATGCTCTGTGAGCAATAACAGGGCTGCAGTTCTACAGTGCTCCTTGTACAGACACAGCTCTGCCCAGATTGGTAGTTAAAGGATGAACGTGGCTTTGGCTCTGAGGCAGAGTCCAGCCTGACCTCAGAATCTTGTGATCAACTGAGAAAATTCCTGGAAATTGGCAGGTAATGAGAATTTGCATACCCACACCCACTTTTTTAAATTCAGAAATATCAATACAGCATAACTATGCAAATAGCTGCAATAAAAACACTCCAATTCAGTTTCCTTACACTCAGGCATGACTGTGATGAGCGTTTTTTTCATATAATCAGTTAAACGGTCAAAGGCTGCCCACTGAATTGCAGTTTCTATGTTTATGTGCTTTCACTACACACCTAGAGATATATGGGAAGCAATTTCATATATGTACTATGGCATGACAAAATCTCTAGGAAATTAAAACACTGACTAGCAAACTCTTTGTAGAATACCAGACTATGTTATCCTATATACACTCTCTGCTCTGTCTTTTCTAGGATAAGTAATGTATTTTAAAATCATTTAGGAACTCTTTTAAACCTTTTTTTAATGGTATTATTTTTGGTAAACTTCCATACAAAAGGCAAGGCTCCCTCTGCACAAGAAATCCAACTGTATGAGTCTAGAGGGGAACATTATACTTTACAGATTGTATGAAATTTATATAAAACAAAACAAACAGGAAAAAAGAAATCCAGACAAAAAAATAAATCCCCACCAAAAAAGAGAAATAAGATTATAGTTTTTCACCCCATACCAATCTTTACTATCAGCAAAAGGAAGAGCTACATTTCTCAGATTTTAGGTGTTGAAGATGTCTACAGTTGAAAGCTTTTTGAGTTGTTGGAAAAGCTTTCATAAAAAACCACAAAACTTTCACCTCTATGATAGGTTATAGCACAGATTGCAATAAGAAAATTGTTACTGTTTCCAAATTCCTGCTTCCCATCCTATATCTTGGATCAATGTAATTTACAGCAAGAAGAATCACATATTTTACAGTGTGAAGAGAGGAAATGCATCTTTAAAAGCTTATTTTAAAAGAGAGCAAAGAAAATGGCAGCTGTTTAAATCTAGAAAATGGCAGCTGTTTGATGCTCTGGAGAGATTTTAAAATGCCAGAAGTGATCCCAGTGGAGGCTGATCGGATATCTCCAAGCTGGGCTGTGAACACTCTGCAACTTCCTCATTCTCAGAGGTCCTTGGCTCTGCAAAAAGTCCATTTATTGTAGTGGAGATGTAACTAAGCCCTCGTAATGCTGGCAAAAACCAGTGCAATGACTAATACCATGAGGCAGTGGCTTGTGGTGAGAATGTGTGGATGTTACTGTAACAGGAAGAACAACAAGATCAGGGATTAATATCTACATCCACACAGACCAAGAAGGCAAAATAAGTAAAATCCTGGTCAGTGTTGAAGCAAGGTTCCTTAGAAAAGAAGTGTTGTCATCTACAAATAAATGAATGCTTGTTTAAAACATTTTACACTTTCTTTTCCAGTATTTGTTTTCCTGGGAAAGTTAATTCTTTATTATTTTTCTTTTTGCCTTCTATTTTGGATGATTTTTCTGTAGACATGCACATAACAGTTTCTGAAAAACACATAACTTAGAATCTTTACTCACAGGTTTTCTGAAACATGCCCCATTCATTCACGACAGCTTCAACTTTCCTGGTGTCCTTCAGGTCGGTCCCGATTACTGATTATCAAGATTTCTATCAAGATTGACTTTTATCAAGATGGTAGCTTGAAAGTTCAGGCCTAGGCAGTTCTAAAAACCTTGCTGGAATTGGGCTAACTGGAAGAGCAGCTGGATACTTGAAAGGGCTCAGATTTTGTTTCACACCTAAGTGATGGTGGTGGTCTAGGTCAGCGTTTGTGATGGCTGTCAGTGGAACACTACCAAAGGAGCATTTGATTGCCTTTCAAAATCAAGAAAAATCATCCTGGCTTTGCATTTTGATTTTTGTGTTTCGCTCCAGACACGAGGCCACAACTACAGGACTTACCCATGCACACTTTTTTGATAAATTCACTGTTCAATGTGATCATAGTGGATAAATCTTCAAAATTCTGGAGCTTCATGATTCTGTTAGCAGCAGATGGCCCAGCCAAAGTCCTTAGCTGCCCTTCATCATATCTGTTCCCAACACCAATCGGAAACAGGGATACCCCTAGGAAAAGAGAAGAAAAGGTTTGAAATAGGCAAGGCACAGGAGAAGATCATTGCTCACAGATGTGGAGTGTTCTTCCCTGGAAGTATTTCAAGGATGTGGCACTTGGGAGCATGGTTTAGTGGTGGACTGGGCAGTGCTGGGTTAATTGTTGGACATGACAATATCAAAGATCTTTTCCAACCTAAAGATTACATCATTTTTAAATTTTTCATTTGCTTCTTAAAAAAGAAAAAAGAACTGGGGAAAGTTTTTCTCCAACACTTAATTTTCATGTGTTACTTGCATCATTCCCCGCTGGGTGGCAAAAGGCAGCTAAGGGCTGAAATGGTGCTGCTTTGATCACAATGTTAGCTAAGACGAGCTCTATTAGTCCCAAGCAATAGAAGATCATTCACCAGCAACAAAACACAGCTGCAGACTTAATGACAACACCTTCACTCCTTTTAAATGAAACAAAAAAAAAAAATCTCAATATGCTGGTTTTTTTCTTCAGTTACATGGCAATTGGATTATTTTCAAACCATTTAATTAAAAATAACAGTTGATAGTTGTTATACAGTCCATGCCTTATCCAATAGCTCCCAGAGCAACCCTTCAAAGGAAGTCAAAATTCCTCAGCTGAACACCTGAGGAAGCTGAGGTAGAGAAACAATAGCCAGAAAACTTGAAAAATCATCATGCAGCACACTTTGATAGCAAAAGTGTATTCCTGTAGAGATCAGTGTAGAATCTGATCAAAACCTCTAATTGTTATTATCATTATTATCATTATGATTATGATTATTTATTATTATTATTAGAGTGAACCGTTCAAGTTTCACTGTACCGCAACAGCATTGAATTTATGATATTAGATCACATTTCTGTTATCCCTGTCTACCTACAGGATCTTGGAAAACGAAATGCTACTAATTTGTGACCCCTGTGGAAGCTGTTCAGCCTTAACTGCAGACTGGTCCTGAATTTCCCAGTACCTCAAAGGGGCACATTTTGTTCAAGTCTGTTCCTTTACCACACCATTACGCACAGTAACTCCAGAACTTACATGAACACACCAGTGTCTTAATTTTCCATCTTTTGTTCTAGCTCATTATTTTAAAAGCAACAACTCTACTTAAAAATAGTGATAGTGAAATGAGGTTTACTGTTGATTCTTGCAGAAAGTGCAGCAGCCTCCACAGCATCTTGTGAGCTCCCCGACATGATGACAATTGCGACCTTCGATGCGCTGGGCCTGCCACCGTGGGATTCTGACATTGCATTCTGGACCACAAAATCAATGGCATTTCCTAGGAAGGAATGAAGAGAGAAATGAGAGATATAATAGAAAACTCACAGGAGACTATAAAACTAACTCTTATGTTGCTTTAGTGTGTTATGCTAGTAGGTAGTGAAAAATATTTATTCTTAAAGGATTTTTAATGTCTGATTTTTTGCAGCTACAAGAAAGATCTCAGCTATTAAAAACCTTCCAGTATTATTAAGACATCCCAACAAAGGAGGATCATCCTTAGTTCCATCCCAATCTCTGCAGTGATGGGAATTTCACTGCCTTTCCTTAGCCACGATAACGAAGTTACGCTCCTCACTTTAGCTGTTACCTTTTCCAGAAGTATTACCATCCCTAAAGGATAGAAGATATTGTGGAGATTATATTCCTGCTTCCAACTGCCGAGCAACACTGACATCCAGTGGCGAGCTGATCCACAGCTTGGCATCATCCTGAGCTGTTCACACAAGTTGTTCTCACTCCTAGAGAAGATCTAGCACTCCTAGAGAAGATCTAGTGCTTCCCTAATTTCATCGACTTTCCCTAAGGGTGTGAAAAACCTATGTTGCCTCCACACTACCAGCAACCTCTCTGAAATTCAAACTCTCTGTAATCCATAATACAACTGGCTGATTCATATTAAAATAAAAACAAAACGAAAAAGAAACATACCAAACCCCACCAAACTTGCAAAGAAATTCTACCTGAGCTACCAAATCACAAACTGGCTTAAATGGGAAGCTGCTGCCCTTTCATTTAACATCTGCGAATACTCAGGCAAATTTTTGTTGATAATTATGACCTCAGCAAGAGAGCACTTCATTAGTACTTGCATTTAGATGTGTATTTGCACAAATATTTACACTGGAAATCATGATATGCAGCTTTCTTAAAAGCTCCTTTGGGCTTGGCAGTTATCAGGTCAGGAAGTAGAAATGAAACTGTGTGACTGATGTGACATTCGGGGCAAACAGGGACTGGTGAATAATAAACACTTGGAAGAGTATTTCCTCTGAGTAATCTGCAATAACTGTGGAGCGAAATAGGTTTGCCTGAGGAATTCACTGTACAATTTATAATAATTAATGCATTTGTAAAACACTGGAAGTCAGACTGTAGATAATTCACCAGCACAGCCCCAGTACACCTTAGCACACCTCAACACTTTGTACTTGATGGCTTCCTGCACCATGTCACCCACACCTTTTCAGTGATAGAAGCAAAAACCCTTTTCCCAAGCTGCTGCAAGCATGGACAAACTTCAGGAATCTCACTCAGCACACTGATTATTGATAAGGCTTGGGGAGATGGGATTGTTCAGCTTGGAGAAGGCTCCAGGGAGACCTCCCTGCAGCCTTACAGTATTTATAGGGAGCTTATGAAAAAGAGGGAGAACAACTTTTTACAGTGGCAGGTAGTGTCCCCCAGGACAAGGGGAACAGTTTTTAAACTAAAAAAGGAGAGATTTACATTTAATGTGACAAATTTTTTACTCAGAAGGTCCTGAGGCAGCAGTGGAACAGGCTGCCCTGGGAAACTGTGGCTGCCCCGCGAAACTGTGGCTGCCCCATCCCTGGAAGAGTTCAAGGCCAGGTTGGACGGGGCTCTGAGCAGCCTGGGATAGTGGAAGGTGTCCCTGCCCATGGCAGTGGGTTGGAACAAGATGGTCTTTGATGCCCCTTCCAACCTAAACCAGTCAGTGATTCTATAACATCACAACAGCAGTTGGATATTCAGTGAATATCTCAAAATTTTGAATGTTTTTCTACTTGCAACAAAACACATTTTAAAACATTATTTGTTGGGTGATGGTGATTCCATTTCACAAACTGCTATTCCTGACCACAAAAAATAACCAACCTCAGCTATTAACTCATGTCCTATACACCTGCCCCGCAATACTTTCTACAAATGGTTTTGTGCCTGTCAAGGTAAATGTTAGATACAGAATAACATATAAGCTATAAATAAATAAGGATAAAACAAAATACGGCAAATTAATCTGACTATATTCCAAATCCCTGAGATTGCTCCAGGATGGTCACCGTGTCAGAAGATTGACTCATTTCCCTTCGTTGCTACAAATAATTACCAAAAAAAGTATTTCAGTTTTTTAACTTTCAAGTATATTTTAGGTTAAACTTTTGGATAGTAAGAATCACAAATGATTTTTCATTCATTTGTGAAAAGTACTTGAAATTTCTGTGTTTGTCTGTTTTCTTTAATGACCCTTTGACTTTTGTGTGGTTGGTGTGGTCAGCAGCCACTCCAGTTCCATTTTTCTTCTTCTCATCACATTAATTCTGAAAATGTTCAGGAACTCCATACATATTTGCAAGCTGAAAAAACCCATTATTTTTATTATTCCTCATAAAGAAATCAAGTACCATTGTAATAGAACCAGTGACTATTTCAAAGGCCCCAAAAGCAGTTACTCAATTTAATGCATGGAAAATGTGGTTTAGTGTAGTAAAAACCACTTTGGATTTCTCCCTTTATTTTGAGGCCAGCTCTAGAGAAAAGAGCCAGGTGTCTGAAGACATGATCAAATGAACACTTTTGTCCTGCTAGAGGGATTCAGAAGGTCCCCATCCCAAGCTGGAAGCTGTCAATTCTCAGCTTTTTGTCTCTCCATCTCACCACAGAGGAAAATACCAAATCCCTCAAAGGCCAAAATAGAAACTACTGACTGCTAAAAAATCTACCAACTTGAACATTTTCTTACTGTGAGACAGCAACACAACAGAAACCTGACATTTTCATAACCAATAAAGGAAATATAAATGTTTACACTGAATTCGACAACACCAAGCACAAGGCTATATTGAGACTGGAAAAGTGTTCACAGCATGGAAATGTAAAGGGAATCCCAGAATGGTCTGTGTTGGAAGGGACCTTAACGATCATCCAGTTCCAACTCCCCTGCCATAGGCAGGGACACCTTCCCCTAGACCAGGTTGTTTTCACCCATTTTAGCCCTTCCCTCAGCCCACTGAAGGTGGTGAGCCCCCAGCAGCCTTCCAGCTCAGTCAGTAGGGTATGACTGCCACTCAGTGGATATGTCCGGTGGAAAAAATGCAAATAAAGGGAAAACAAAACCCTAATTGATTCATACAGGCTACTTTAGAAAGAACAGGTCAGTCACTCCAAGCACAGAACAGCACCTTCTCCCCATCCTTCAGTGCCCATGTTTGGAACAATTATTAAATAATGACTATGAACAATTGATGCTGAAATTCTGACAGTCGGAAAAGGCTTTTTAAGAACCTTTTTCTGGTTGACTTGACACATGACGGATACTAAAGTTAGACTTGTATTCTGAAGTAGCAACTCAGAATGGTTCACATGGAGGTTCCTGCAAGGACTCAAAGTTGATTAAATGGACATAAACAAGCTTTAAGGGCAATTAAATGGACATAAACAAGCTTTAAGGGCAAAAGACAATCTGTTGAGTAGGGTTGGAGGTGTTTACTGGGAGTCTACAGGGAATTACACTAGATTCTGCCTTATTGGATAGTTTCATTAATTATTTGGATGGGAGAGTTAAAATGTGTAAAAAGGCACATTAATCTGAATCACAAATATTGGATTGGGAGCAATCATGGACATCATGGAATTAACTGAATGAGCACAAGGTGCCCTAGAAATATTTGAAATATATTCAAGAAACAAAAAAGATTCATCCCAGAATTACCCAATCTGGAACACATAGACATTTAATGTTTTGGTGGATGCCTCAGGGAAAGCAAAAGCTTCCTAAGAGCAACCTTTGCAATAATTTTGTTTAATTTTTTCTGAAACAAGGAATGAATTGTAAAGCCCTCAGGAGGGTCTGTGGAGTTGTGACAGACAGGGGATTCCAATTAGATGGAGGTTCCTGCTGTGGATTTGTGAATCAGTGCCTTAAATGGCCTCAGCAGTTTCTCTAACATTTCTGCAAAAAAAAGTAGTACAAGAGATCTTAATCACCCACAAGTCCTGAAAGCTGTCTGGGAAAGAAACAAAAAAAAGAATGGTTCCTCAGGACCTGAAGCGATACAGAAGCAGCCAACACTATCTGAATGGTGGGTATTCCAGATTGCAACTATTTAACCAAGGACTTGCCTAATCAGGAACAACTCTCCACAATGATAATCACAAAATCATAAAATCACAGAATGGCTTGGGTTGGAAATGACCTTAAAGATCATCTCGTTCCAACCCTCCTGCCATGGGCAGGGACACCTTCCACTAGCCCAGGTTGCTCAGAGCCCCATAATCCTGAAGCTGGTCTTTATATCTTAATTTAGGGTCTTCACTTGGCATTGAATTGGGATTTTTAACTGAAAATAGAAGATTCTTTTAATTTTTAGGCAAATCGGCTATTGAGAACTGATTCCACAGTGCTTTCAGTGGTCAGTTCTTAGCACACTGTTATTTTGGCATTAACACGTTGATTAACAGAATGACTGAACTTTTCATGAGCAGCACAAACTTGCCAGTCTAACAGGCCCCAAAAACCTCTCCTCTGCTTTCCTGTCTCTGCAGGTCACAAATCCTGCATTTCCCTTACCACCAAGGGCTTCTGATGGTCCCAGGCTACACCAGGAGCTCATTCAACTCGCAAACCTTGTAAGAAATGAACTAGAAAATGCAAGCAAGCAAAAAAACCCTGAAGGACTGTGAATCAAAACAGCTCAGGGAAGATATTTGTGGTACCCAAAATTGGCTTCAAAAAGGAGCTAGCACCACCAGTTCAGAAATATTAGTGGGGGAACAAGTGAAAGTCTCTATCAGTGGATGGGAGCCCTCTGATCGAGACAGCTGCTGGCCTTGGGTGATGGGGGGCAAGATTTTGGAAATTCCATATTGAGTACATCAGCTGGGGAGAGATCTGAATAAAGAAAAGTGCTATGGGAGCCTTTGCCTCCAAAACCACAGGGAAGGTTTAGAAGAAAGACATTTATACCTTCTTAATCCTGACAGCAAAGCTGAATGCTGCTAATCAAATATGTTAATAATGATGGAAAGTTGCAGGAAAAATATTTAAGGATTTTTTTTTTTCTTGGAGGATGGGGGGGAACATTTCTTTCCCTAATGATACTTTTATACAGCTGAGCCACATAGAATGTACTTCCTGCAAATTCTGAGGCTGTGGCAGGAAAATGTCAGCCTAAATGAGTGACTTTTACTAGAGCTATAAGGAAGCAAAATAATGTTTTTATAAAGTGTTAAGCAGTATTTACTGTAGGGATTGCTCAATCTGCTCCCTGTGACTCTCCTAAACACCCACAAATACTGAACAGAGACACATTTATGTGATTCTCAGCTCTCTTGCACAAGTCACTTTAGTGTTTAGCTAGTTTTCTTCTTTTTTTTTTCAGTTTTTTCTTATATGAAGTTGTACACGATTTCATGATGTCTGAATAGCCCCAGAGCTGCTTCTTGATAGGTTACTTGAGCCAAAATTTGCCTGATGTTATTGAATGGCTCCACTGCACAAGCATGGGAAAGCTTTTTGGTATAGGCTGCTCTTTCTTGTTCTTTCTACGCTCTCAAATACTCAGTAGTTTTTCATTATTTCTTACTAATAAAATGTCTCTCTCTGCTGGAGTTTCCTTATGGTTAAATGATGCAGCAAAGGCTTTCTACAGTAAGGCTTTTGCAGTGGCAGCAACAATTGCTCTCTGCACTTAGAGCATTCTAAACCAAAAGAACACGATTTGGATCAACAAAGATGAAATCAAGTTTTCACTGAATTGTGCTTCTACCATAGGGCAGCCAGTGCAAATAAGAAGAAACAGCTCTGGTCTGATAGCAATGATATTTTTGATGGGTAAATTCAGATCAAGCAAAGGCTAGAAAAGATTTCCTAAGAAACTGCAGCATCCAGACTGAGCCATCCACACTTGCCAAGCAGCCTCTGCATTTCCAGAGGCCCGAGCACAGACAGAAAGGCCTGAGTGACCGTGCACTTCCCGGCAATGCTGTCCCCTGCACAGCCAGACACATTCACACACATCACAAGGTGCAGGACAGCACCGCAGTGACTTATTTGCATTACTTCATTTGGGAGGAACTACTTCAACTGTATTCCACTTTGGTTCATCATACCACATCCCCGATCACAGTCTCTGAGCATTTTCCAATGAGACATAAACAAATCACTAACGAGGATGTCATGTGGCTGCCTCTCCCATTTCATTTCCCAAAGGCCGTATTTGCTCTGTTTATCCTGCAGTTCCATGTGGCTTTCTCCACACATTACATGGAAGGCTTCACAAAACTTATCTATTTGTATGCAACAATTCATCCCACAATGAGCCTATAGAAGTCTCATCAGCCATCTGGTATTTTTATTTCTCCAGGCTGAGAAAGCAATCAGAGCTAATCCTCCTGCGAACTATGGAAGTCAGGTTTTGTTTCACACTTTTCTGTACATATAACTCTTTACAGTCCAAAGACCCTAAAAATCTGTGTATTCCTCAATTCTTACAGGACCCTGATGCTAGGTGGCTGGCAGAGTAAATTCGGTTCCAATCCAGAAGAACAAAATTCTCAGGGTATCTGGTGAAAGATGCTGCAGGAGAATCATTCTTTGTTGAACCCTGCCACTGATATTTTTGTGTGCACTGAGTTTCCACAGACCCAGCAGGAAATCTGTGATGTTTTCGCACAGGAAAATTGAAGTGGATCTGTCTGCCTAGGGCAGAAGATGGCATTTCACAAGTAACTCTTCAGCTGAGGTGTTGCCATAGCCAATCCTTGTTCCCTGCTCCCTGGCACCATCCCCAGTCTTGTGCCAGCCCAAGTCCCTGCGGAACCAGCATGGCAACTTGGCTGAGGGAAGTGAACCACACAGAGCATAACTCCTGTTTTGCTATTTTTCAACCAGAGGGGTTACACTGGCTCAGCACAAGCATCTGGCAAGGGCAGCTCCTGAAGTCAGCATGAGCAGTTCTGCTCCTGAATGTCTAATCAACTAACCAGCACTGAAAGGTTAATGATCAAAGTCTTTTCTTCTTAAACATGCTTTGCTTGCTTGAAAGATAATGAATGCAAATCCTGAGCATTACTTCAAGGCTTCTTTCCAAAACACATTAAAGATAAGCCATAATTTTTGTAACCTATGAATACATTTTAATAGAGAAAATTGAACCTTAACAAGAGGTTGAACCTTAACAAGAAATGCCACCACAATGACATAAATTGGTGCTTGGTGCTAGCCTGTAGTTAGCATTTCTTGGGGTTTTGTTCCCCCTCCTGTTTAAACATCAATATTCACAAAATCACTCACCTAGTCTGGTAGGACCTTGCTCCCTTTGTTGGATAGAGTGCACCATCTCTACAAGCCTGTCAGTCTCTTGAGGCATGTTCCATGAAATTTCTAGATTATTTTCCCTGGCATACTGGAGAACTGACACATGAACTGAAGAATTGCCTGAAGCAGAAAATAAACACTTTAAGCAATGTATGTGAATGTCTTAAAATAAATCTAGAGAAGATGTAGTTGTGGTTTACATTAGGCACAAGCAGACAGTGGTTTTCCATCAGAGTGTGAAAACTGCATTTTCAATCAAAAGATCAAAATTGGACTATTTCCAGGTGAAAAAATACACAAATACTGCAGTAGATTGATGCCCCATTTGTCAGATGGGCCAAGCTCCCTGGAGCATTTCATGCCCAGTTCCCTGTCTCATACAGCACTGGGTGACATGCATGAGACAAAGTGAATCCAGGGAGCTTGGCCTGCAAAGGGAATGAAGAGAAATTCCAAGTTATGCTCCTCTCTGACATCCTGATTATACATTAGGCAAGAAGTACGAATAAAGCTATTAACAGAGAGTTTATATAGATAGCTAAAAATATCAGAATTGCAAAATTGAACCAGGCAATATGTTGTTTGTAGTGATTGGCTGTACTTCTCTTCATGACCTCTTACTGAAGGTATTCACGTACAGAGGACAATGAGTCTTTATCAATGCTTTGTAAAACACTTATGAACACCACCAGTAATAGCTTCACAAAAACATCCATGGAAAAATGGTTGCTCCATGGAAATGGTTTAATGCTGGATCAAAAAAATACAATTCTGATTTAAAAAGAAAAAATCCATGTCTGTTAAATGCTGTTGGGAAAACTCAGGATCCTGTGTAGCCCTTGCCATGCAGATGGACTCGGTACAATCCACACAATGTCCTAAACTGCTCCTTGTGCCACATGATCCCTTCATATATGTGCAGGATACAAGGCATTCTGCCAGGGGGCCTGCACTGATAATGAAAGATAAGGAATTGCCTAATGAGAGGTTTTCCCCCTATCAGTGCACACTCTGCAAGTTCAGTGAGCTTAGCACTCCTAAAAACTGTCAGCCATCCCACAGGGGTCAGGAAACAAACGCTAAGCAGTCAGTTTTTTGAGGGATTGGAATGAGTAATTTAAAATTAAGAATATAAAACCTCCACCAAGAAGCTGTTTTGTCCCCCACAAGCAGAAGAATACAAAACATCTTTCTGTGTTTGAGCTGAAAGGCAGACACATACCGATCACAACACTTTCAATAAATGTCCGCACAAAGTTTTTCATTTCCTCAAACTCCGATGCTCCAATATTGGAACTTCCATCCAGAAGAAACATGATGTCCATGGGTTTGTTGCACAGCTCTGAGGGTGAGAGGGGAAGGAAAAAAGTTGGTTTATATATAGTAACTAAAATAGCGTTTGCTAATGTGGTAGGACCAGAAAGGGCAGGTCCACTTGCATTTTGGGAAAACAAAGCAGGATAATAATCAGTTGAAACAGTAAGTGATGCTCCTTTAATGAAAGCCTTGAGATTCATATTCAGTGGGTTACATGGATATTTCAATTTCTACTTTTCTACTGATTCTGTTTTACTCTTAGGGGGCTAAAACAAAAACCAACAGCAGACAACAGCAACAACAAAAAACCCAACCCAAACCAACAACAAAACAAAGAGAGACAAACAAAAACCACAATACCCTACTCACTCCCAAGCAAAAAAAAAAAAAAAAAGTATGTGAAAAACCCTGTAAAATCTCTGCACAAAAGAGGAAGTATAATTTTATATTACACTAAGCAGAGAAGAATAATAAGAATAAAGACAGGAGAATGTTTTTCTTCTGGCGCTCTCTAACCTTGGAAGGTTGGAGAACAGTCTGAAAGCCACTGTACTTTGCTGACAAAAGGACACAAGGACTTTGAGCCTACAGAAAACAGATTGCAGTGCTGGGCTCAGTTCTGCTGAACCAGGGCAGCATCCTCTGCCTCCAGCGAAGATAATTAATCCTTTCTTGGTATACGGACAAGATACCAAATCAGATAAGGGAACCCTTCAAATTTCAGTGATGCATAGGGTAAATGGAGGAGACTCAACAGAGAAAAGAAGAAATCACACAGAAAATTCATCCAATCTTACCCGTAATTTCAGTCCAAAATTTCATCCCACGAGAGCAGCACGACTGCAGCACTAATTTAGGTGCCTCTTCAATAAGTCTGTTATAACTATTCAAGATAATTGGGTCATTAGGCTGACTGATCTTTCTGAGCTCTTGGATATTCGCACTGGGGGTTATGCCTATGGGAATAACATTGATGCTCCTGGGAGGTCGTGTGATAACATCAGTGGAAGGACTGGATGACACCATATATACCAAGTGAGGAACGTTTTGCCTGCCCCCATTCACTGATGTAAATGTGTGTTTGGAAATATAATCAAGGGCATTGCCAGTGTTGGTAGCCCTCCCTCCCTGGTAGGGTATACCTCTCACTTTCTCAATAATTTTTTCCTTTGACTGTATTTCCGTAAAGGAATACTCCAGACTGACAGTCTCTGAATACTGCATGACTGTGACGTGAATATTTTCCTGTCCCACGTTCATTCCTGTAATCACCTTCTCAATGAACTCCTTGACTTTATTGAAATTCTCCTCCCCCACACTGTCAGATCCTTCCACGATGAAAGCAATATCCAACCTGTTGGAATGGGATTTTTCTGAAAACAGTGGTGGGGTTGTGAGTCCCAAAGGAGGAAACATGACACTGGACATGGTTGGAGCGGATGTAGCTGGTAACAGAGGACTTTCTTCAGGTCCAAGTTCACACAGGTGATCAATGAGGAAATCTCTATTGTCCATTAGCTCCAGCACGTTGCTCACTAGGAAGGCTTTGCTACCTGGAAACATCCTTGCAATGAACTTGACTTGTTCCACATTGATATGTGGCCCAATCCCCACGGGTATTACTGTGATGTCTCTATCCTTCAAAAACCCAAGGATGTCCCTGATTTTTTTTTGAGGCTTGCTTGCTATAAATATCACTGCAATTTTGGCTGCATTGGTCCTTTCTGCTTTTCCAAACACATGCAAAGCAGAGTATTTAAAGACTTCATAGGCATTTGCATCTTTATCACCTGTGTATTTTATGTTCTGGACGATTCTTCTCATCTGGGAATTTGTTTTGATATCTCTAAGGTTAAGATAGATCGTGGGACCAGCCCTATAAACTAGAATTGACACTCGAATTTTCTTCTGGGAGATGTGGAGTTTTTTCATCATGCCAATTATGAAAGTCTTCAGCTGTTCAAAGTCCTCCTCTGAGAGTTTACTGGAGCCATCGATTAGAAAAGCCAAGTCCATCATCTTGCTACATGAGTATTCACTGGCTGGTAGTTCAATGTCCTCCTCTGGAATAGGTGTTGGCAGTGTTAGGGTGTTCTCCATGGGTTCACAGTCCACACAGGTTAAGTTCTTCCCTTCACACAGACTACAAAAATCATCAAATCAAAAAACCATCAGATTTAACAGTAAAAAGCAATTCTTAGAACAAGTTATCAACACACAATAAAAGAATGCCGATACAAAACCAAACATCTCAAAACCACAATGAAACCAAAACACATTGTGAATTACTCTTTTCCCCTACCCCAATTCTCCACATGGTATTGTACAGCTAAATCCCCCAGGTTCATGGATGCTTGTTTGGATCCAGGAAACATGACCAACTACGGTGTGTTTATCAGAGGAAAATCATTAGACCAATCTTTGGCAGAAGGGGTAAAATTCATGGCTGGAAACTGTCTAGGAACTCACTGAGCATCAGCAGGACAGAGATCTACAAGCCTCTGGTGGCCTGAACTGGCTGATCTGGTTTGCTTCACAAGGAATCAAAACATGAGGCAAACTGCAGGCAGCTAACATAAAGTAAAATCCAAGAGTATGAAAGATGTTTTATCTCTGATATGACTCAGCAAACTCTGTGCAGGGGCCAGGTTTACACAGATTCTAACCTTGCTGAAATTAACAGTCTTTTTCTATCTCTAAAATGCTCTACATTCCTGGTGGTGTTTGTTTCCTGACTTCATGTTGGTTTGGATACCGCTTTGGCACATATTTATCCTCCACTGTTTCTTATGGCTCTCTTCACTTCCTATTATTTACCATGATTTCTTTTTCAGTCCAATTTCTCATATTAAACGCTTTATTTCAACCATAGCTGTTACCTCTTTAGTCCTATGTCTTCCCTCACCATTTCTACTCACCTCCATTAGTACATTTTTCCCTTCCCCTTTCCATCTCAGTTCCCAATTTGCTTTCCCCCCCAACTCTGCCTTTCCCACTATTCATCCTTCTGCACCACCATGAGCTTTTTCATCTCTGTCACCCTCCACCTTTTCTGAACTCGTTTATAATTCATCCATCTTTAGCAAGGCTTGAACACTTCTGCCCTTCCAATTCCTGGCTACATGTTTCCCTTTACCTCCTAGAATCATAGAGGGGTTTGGACTGCAAGAACTCTTTTAAAGTGCATCTAGTCCAACTCTCCTGCAACGAGTAGGGACATTTTCAGCTAGATCATGTTGCTCAGAGCCATGTCCAGGCTGAGCTTAAACATTTCCAGGGATAGGACATCCATCCCCTCTCTGGGTAACCAGTGACAGTGTGTTACCAATATTATTATAAACAACTTCTTTCTTATGTCTAATCTAAATTGACCTTCCTTCAGCTTAAAACCATCACCCCTTGTTCTGCCCCAATTGGCCCTGCTAAAAATTTTGTACCCATCTTCCTCATAGGCTGAAGCACTGAGAGGTCACTATAAGTTCTCCCTGGAGCCTTCTCTTCTCCATCTTGAACAATCCCACGTCTCCCCGTCTTTCCTCACAGAAGAGGTGTCCCAACCCTCTGAACAGCTTCATTTCTCAGAGAAAAGAACGTGACTGCACTCAGGCATAGGGTGAAACAGAACTGGTCCATATATTCTCCTTGTATTACTGGACAATCCAAGAAACAGCGTTGGAAAAGGTTACAAAAGAGCAACCACCAAAAAAATGCTTGTTTTCACTGCTAGAGAAAACCTAGGATGTACAAACTACATGAGTCAATACTGGAAGAAGGAGACATTTTCCAGGAAAATACTTAACTTTACACATGGCACCTTTGTTTACCTTCTCTGAGTTTAAGTACTATGTTGTTTTCAAGCTCATTTTAGTGTCTTCCTAATTGAAGAATGCACAGCTACTTTAAGCAATAACATACAGCAACAGAAGATTTATTATTCTAATCCTAATATGAACAAGACTCTTCTAGTTTCCAATTTCCTTTGGATATTTGCTATGAAATTCATTTTTGTGTAATATTTTCTATTGTTTGTACAGATGGTGTAGGCATCCAAATTAGGTGACAGCTATCCAAAAGGATGTTTCCCTAGTGAGGTAAGTTTTCCTAATGTTCTGAAATCTTTTGTGAGCAGCAGCCAGTGTATCAACATTTAAGATTAATTATTATTAAGGATTACAAAAATTAGAGAACAGAGACTCATTTAAGAAGGCTCTTTTTTGACCTTTTGATGGAATTCAAGGCTCTTCACGTATATTGTTAAAAATATATATATTTAACTGTTCACCCTAACAGTCTCATGTCCTGGGTTTATAGCTCAGTCACACACTAGCCCTGGCTAGAGACCAGGAGTTGAAAGTCTGTACCCATTCCGAGCTTCTGTGAGATTCAGAGCACTTGGAGCTAAGGTGTTGGTCTGGGCTAACAGCTGCTGCAGTTTTACAACTCCGTTTCCATTAAATCCAATCAATTTACAAGCTGGAAAACTCTTTTTTATTCATGGCATTACAAGTCACTAATGAAAATAGCCATCAATGGTCCAGGCATCCAGAGAATGACAAATTTTCATAATCTGCCACGGGGCATTAAACAACATGCAAAGTGTCTGCTGCATTGCAGCTGAAGGCCCTCATCCTGCACGGTGCACAGCATCACGTGCCCTGCCATTCATTTCATCCTATTTGGAAACACCTGTATGCAGGCTCAGACCATAGGTATCACCATAAACTCCCATGGAAATTGGTTTTCCAGGAATGGGACACAATTCCAACTGCTAATAATCTCAGAATGTTTTAGACTGAGCTCACATTCAGACCTTGCACTGTACACAGGAATTTTTTAGCGCTGGCAAAAGGAAAGAGTCTGACAGCTTTATTGATGTTGAATCACACATTGCACAAAAAGAAGTGGAACATCTGAAGCCAGTAGGGCCACCTACACATGGAAAATGGCCTTTTTTGACAGGAATTCATGAATTTCACTTGCCTCAATACAGCTGACATCCTTTAATCCCTAGTCCTGTCACCGCAAAACTTCAGCTCTGGGTTCTCTGTGAAGGGCTATTGACATAAAAAATGGCTTCCAAGCTTCTTTTTGAGTGGTATATTTGAATTTACATCCATAAACTTATTCATGTGAATGTACTTCATCCCTGACCCGTCATCCTACACAAGAGGGATGCTGGTTCACTGCACAACCCCATCATACCAAGACTGACAGTGCTGTGGATCATCTCTGTTCAAAACCACTCTCCTTCCATGCGGGATCTTGTCACCTCCAACTGTACACACGGGACAGTCTTCTGAACTGACACAATCCAGGGACAGCTCATCAAGTATTTTCCCTGTTTCAAAACAGCAGAGCAGTGTAAAGATGCCAGTTGTCATGAATTGTAAAACTAATCATGGGGTTGAAAACATAACTATGTTTCTGAGGTGGACTCAAACCTCCTGAATACTCTACTTGGTGTGGTGGCCACTGCCAGCTTGACACAGAGAACTATCTGCTTCCTTCAAAATGGCTTTTATTTAGATACTGGAAGCACCTAACCCAGTGTATAACCTGCAACAGCCAGCACCACACAGAAGGTAAATATATGTTTAGAACAAAGTATGGAAGATGTCAGGGGAAAATAGCATTTTCCTTTTTACATGTATATTATTTATTTCTCCTCCTATCCTCTGCCTCGTTCTGATCAGAGATACCAGGGCCCAGAATAGCTACTTGGGGTCTTAAAATACCTTATTTCTTTGTGTCTTCAGGAACAGTTTATCTGAGCTTTCAATCTACTTTTGGCCCTTGCTTATCTTTCACTCTTTCCCTTCTTATCTTTCTTCTCCCTGTCCCATACTTCCCACATTTTTTCCTTTCCCTTTTCTACAAGAGAGTTGGTGGAACAGTTAAGCTGGTAGCTCATGCTCACAGGAGGATGCCAGCTGGGCGCTCTCAGGAGCATCTTGGAGATAATAAGCAGGTGAAGGCAATGGGTTTCCCCCACTGCTGTAGCTGTTCTGAAGCAGAGCATTTTATCAAATTCCAGCACAAATTCATACCCTACTTTAACCACAAAGTCAACAATCTCTGTTACCACACAGCCCCTAATCCTCCAGTCTCATCAAGCTGTTCCCATTCTCTCTGGCAAGGGTTCATCCTCCCGTTCTAGGCACCACTTCATGCCCTCCACACACTGTACTCATTTCAAACACCCAAACCAAGATGCCCAACCACCTCCCTCCTCAGGCAGTAAGGAATTGTGGTGAAAACACGTGAGCCTGTTAAGAAGAACAAAAGCTGTTTAAGTAAAGCCAAAGATGGACCTACCTGCAGGACAATGTACGTGGCACCCTTCCACACACTGCAGAGGACACTCCAAAGCCTGGGGGTGTTGGCATGTGACAGGACAAGCAGGTCCACAGGTGTTATATCGCCATTCACACTGATAATCTAACTCATGTTTATTCAGGTCCTCGCAGCTTTGCGCTATGCAAGGAAAGAATCGGAGGCAAAAAAAAAAAAAAGTCTAACCAGAGTGTATATTCACCACATCTCTCAGAATTACAGCACCAAACATTGTACGGTGGACTAGATATACAAAGAAAAAGAAAGATTTCCACCTTTAAATACAGATTTTTCTTTTTTTAACTACGATATTGTTTTACTACAATCAGGACAGGCCACCTCTTCACACTTACATCTTTTTTCACATAATGAAATACTTGCTCTAGACCAGAAATCCTTGGGTTTGATAAAAACACATACAACACAACACAACCCCACTCTGTAAACTTTAATTAATCCACGCATATATGTTACAGAAATCATTTCTTCCTCTAGACAGGCTGTTTTGTACAACAGGCTATTACACCCCTAATTGATGGAATGGGTTTTCTAGGTACAGAAATAGAACAGGGGGTGGGAATGTCAGTGCGAGCTGTTAGCCCGCCCCATTCAGGTGAAATTCTCTGGATGTCAGTGGGAGCAGAGCTAAATCTGACCAGTCTGAGCCAAAATTTGAACTTCTTCACCCAGTTCTGCCTCATGTTTTCTGTACTTACGGCACAGAGTCGGTGACCTCCAGTGAACAGCAACCCCTTTCTGTGCACAGGCGTGAGCGTAGGCCGCGATGGTGTCACAGAAACACGCACAGTCCCCAATAGACTCGCAAGCACAAGTGTCATACAGGCAAATGTCAATGTAGGGCTCAGGATTCACCTACAAGAGAGAAACACAGGGCACAGGACACTCTGAGTCCCTTCATCTCCTTCCTGTACACATCATTAACCTTCAGATGCTTTGGCTGCTCCACTTGCCAAGGGCTGAGTGGCACACAAATCAGTGCAAATCTTTCTGCTGATGTCAGCAAGGGCTCAAATTGGGCCATGTTCTCAAAGTTGCTAAGACACTGCAGTTCATGGTCACTTAATATTTTTACACCTTGTCCCCATCCCCCTCGTGCAGCAGCTTTGATATAACACAGCCTGGATGGTGTTGCATTGGCTCAGGTCCCCCTTCCCTCAAATCTCAACCCTTAGGCTTCACTTCATGTGTAGTCTCTGGGCTGTACAATCAAATTTCCTTTGGGCAGAAGTTACTTCATAGCTCCATAGGTGCAATTTCCCATAAAGGTGCATTTTCCCATGAAGTATCAGCTACAAGACAAGGTGAGAGATAAGAACACCAGCCAGCCTCCTCCAAGTCCTTTGTTCTGCCAGCACAACCACACTTTTTCCTTCAGCTATAGTCAGTGCCAGCACAGATCATGCAGAATTGAAGAATGTGAAACACATAGTTCAATACTCACAAATTTTGTGCATTCTTGAAAGAGACTTCCAGACAAAATGCTGCATGATGATTCTACCATCATCTGCTTCACTATGTTTCCACCACACAATGGAGACATCAAGGTCTGTTCCAGGTTGGCCTTAATATTGTAAGAGACAAGCAGAGATTGCATTAGCCTTGTCTTCAGGACCTTGGGACTCTTCAAATTGAAGTAAGAGACTCACTAGCAATTTTTCATGACAAAGGAAATTGTTTCTTTGAGTAAAGTTTCAACCTGTTGTACAACAGTCACAGATCCTGTTGGAGCAGAGCAGATCACCTCCTTGATTTTCTCCAGCTCTTACTTGTACCCTGCAGTTCTAACTGAGGCATTTTGATGACAGGAAGACCCACTGCACCAAACACCCATCCTGACAAATGATCATCCATAACTCCACAGGAAGGTCCACGAGACTTAAAAATATGATCAGACTGCAGCAGACAACACCCAAGGCCAAATAAGAATAGCTCAGTAATCTCCCCTCCTTCCATTTAATTTACCTAAAAACAAGGAGAACTAGTATTGACATGGAATTTAAAACAGCAACACCCTGCAGGTCCTGTCCTGTGCCTATTACACTGAAATGAGAAGCTGCTCCTTCTCAGTCTTACCCTGTGGCCTCACTCCTAAGTACCACAAATTTTTCCTGTGCTGCAATCAAGTCAAATGAAAAAAAGTGGCATTCAGCAAGGTAGTACTGTGGCTATGTCACACTTGCACATAATTAGCAAACTAACCCAGAAGATTTCACAAGATCAAGAATAAATATTTCAACATATTTTTCTGGTAATTTAAATTTTGTAAGAAAAGATATAAAAAAGGCTTTTCCCACTCCCCCATCCCCGATCATTTAGACTAATTTTCAAGGAAAAAAAAGCATCAACTGAATGAAATGCTTTGTTTTACAAATGGCAAAACAAGTTGTTTTCACGGTGATTCCTCACACAATTTCAGTTGGAAATATTTTGGGGTTTATTTGTCAGCTACATAAAAATTTAATATTCAATTTCATTCTTTCAAAACTCTGTATTGGGAAAACAGGAAGCAGACTCTCCTGTGTAGTAAAATTAGTACCCTATGAAATGTCCAGCACTGGAACATAGAAAACACTTTCAGAAAGCAGGTACCCTCCCCAAAATTCAAATGCAATGATGGATGGCAATAAAGTCTCACATCCCCTGCTGTACCAAGCAACAACTGAATCCTCTTTAATTCAAAAAAAAAAAAAAAAAAAAAGGCATTGAAAGAAATTAACCTGTGCACCTGTGCATTCCATGGTTTGTAATGGACAGACTAAGACTTGGGATATAGAAATTTCAACAGGGAAAAATGAAATTTTTATCTGAACTGCCCCTGACTGAAAATTACTATTTTTTTAAGATTAGACTCTAAAATGAGAATTCCAGTGATACCTGGATTTCAAGCATCTGGGTTGGATAACTCTAGGAACAGCCTCCACCATACAAATTGGCTATTTTAACATTCCTCTGAAGCCAGGAAGCACAGAAGCTTTACAAAAGTTAATTGACCTTTTACCAGATTTCAAGAAATAATATTATTTGGCAAAAACATGGGGGAAGGAGTTAATTTCTACTTATTTTAATCCTTTCAAAGCTCTTCATCTATTCCTCAGTGATACTGTAACCCACACTAATTAGTTTTCACAGTTCACTTTCAATCACCTTTGCAACATCAGCACAGCGGGAATTAACTTTCCAAGAATTCCCAAAGTCAACTGGATCTACTTCAAGATGTTCACTGCTGCTGGTCAAATCATTGTTTTGGATTCCATCAAAATTTCCACACAGACCACACACTTGATCCTGGCAGGAAGAAAACACAGAAAGCACAAATCTTATATCTGTAGACCAGCTCAGGGTTTTGTTAAGAAGTCTTTTTAGCCTGGTGCTTTAATGCCATGAGGTGTAAAAGCTGAATTACCCACAGCCTTGCCAAGCCCACTAAAATGCCCATAGTTTCTCCCAGACAATGTGTAGCTCCCATTCCCATTCTGCATTGCTGAGAGCAGGACCACACCATCTCCAAGGGCTCCAGAAATCAGGGCTACTCCAACCAGTAGTGCCCGGTGGCTCTGTTTGGACTGTGTCCCTACAGTCCCATTTTATTTTTGGAGATCACTATCCTGTCACCATCACCAGTAAATCTGGCTCCTTATGCTGCTCTCCTTGAATGCAGAAGAAATCACTCGAGGCATGGTTATTCTGAGGCCCCACAGCATTTATCCTTTGTGTCATAGCTCATTTCCAATGACTCAGGATTTGCCCCTATAGTTGTACAACCAGGAAAATAAGGCAGTCCTGCAGTACTACCAAACAACCCCTCCATTTTCAAGCAAGTGCCTAATATTCCATGGAAATCTACATTAACAAAAAGAAGGCAAGCTGTTCCCCAGAGACAGGTTAAGTGCATTTTTTAGTGAGAATAAGAAGTAAAGCAAAAAACACTTACTTTGAAATTGCCTTTTAAGATAACAGAGACTCCCATGGCCAGGTCCCAGGTCACAGTGATGCTTTTGCCCAGCAAAATGATGTAATAACGGCCAGACTTGATGATATCTAAATTATCATCTTCACCCTTAGGAGGTACCCTGATGTTTACCTGAATGAGAGAAGCACATTGTGCTATCAGCAGTGTCTCTAATTATGATTTAAGGTAGGTGATTTTCCCACTGGGACAGGTTAACAGGTGCTTCCAAACATGCTGCTCTCCAGAGAGTTTCCATACACTATCCAGATGCTCCAGAGAAAAACAGCAATTTGGGTTACAAGTAAAGTATTTCAATCTCACCCCATTTCCAAAGTTTTTGAATGTGGTCCCAAGGTGTAACACACAGATGCGAACACATGCAGCAGGGCTGATAAAGACAGGGTATGCTCAATTAATTACCAGTTTAATATTGGTCACTGGTCCACTGAATGTCGGTTTGGGGTTTTTTTTTATTTCAGCTTTTTAGGAAACTTAACAATTCCGTTCTTCTGGTTCAAGTGTAAAGGGAACTGGGAGAACCACACATATCAGTGGTCTCTGAAAGACCTGGAGTCAGGAAGGACCTTCTTCCCAACCAACTACACTAACAGGAAAAATCCAGAGAGATTCCTTTAAGTGACTATTCCTTTTTTCCATCACTTTCCCTTTCCCAGAGTGCCTCTTTCTTTTTCCATCTGGCTGCAAATTCACCGCCTCTAGCTACTATGAATTTAAGAGATTAATTTAAAATGCTCTCTTTCACACCATAATCCCCTTTCAATGGGAACTCTAATAGGATTACTAACCACATTTGGAAAGAAAAGTCTGGCATGCCTGTTACTTTAAGCATCATTCATGCATTAACTGCTTAGTTCTGGAAGAGGGAGATGAAAACTTTCAATCAGTACAAATACCAATTAAAGCAAGGGAGAAAGAAGAGTCCAGGAATCATTCACCCACTCCCCTACTTTGAAGGCAAAGTATTTCCTTAACCCACTATTCTTTCTGGCTCAATTCAGTAAAAGTTCAGCATTGTAATTCAATTCTCTTCATTTCTGAGTTATCATCAGAAACTTTTATCCCAGAGAAGACAGATCACAACTTCCATGGATCTCCTAAAGAATGTCTTCAATGTCTTTAGGAAAGAACATGTTAAAATATATTTTAGGTACTGGAAGCTTTTTAACCTTCTCCTATGCCCAACATACTATTTCACAGTATAGTCACTTGGCCGCTTAAAATTCTAGAACAGTCTTTGTCTTTCCAAACTCAGAGGGTTCCAAAAAACAGAAGAGGACAAAGTTGAGCTGGGAGGTTGACCTAAGTTACAGAATTTTTATGTTTATGGAGGCTTTTTGCCCAATCATGAAGTCATAAACTTTTGACCTTGCAAACTTGCAGATTTGCTTCAGAAAATTATTTCATAATTTTTTTTAAATGTCAGTCAGAACTGTAACATGCAGATACTTAATTAAACCCCCATTTACCTACAGGTAGAAGCTACTCTCAAAACATATCATCTTAAAACAAAGTTAATTTGAAACATTTTAATGGTCAAAAAAAGCCTGGTTCTTCTGCTTGCTTCTAAGGGTTCTTATGAAAAAAGAGTGTAGAAAGTCATCACTGAATGAGAACTTGCCTAAGAGTCTCCATATCAGTTGGTTTTCCTTAATCTCTCTTTTGGTTGTTGTTATTTCTAAGTAAACCTGCTCTAGATATTATTGCACTAAGCCTTAAACTCTCTAAAAACACAGCTAAAAATTCACTCAGGGTCATGTGGACAGTGCTGTAATACAGATCTGGCTCTTGCAAGGACAGGCTCTCTCAGGAACCAAACACCTTCTGATGCTGGAGCTGCTGGATGCCTAAATCACCTGCTGTTTTCTTCTGGCCCTTTCTTACATGTCCAAATGGAATCACAGCTTTGCTGAAAATCTGTCACCTAAAGAAGCTTTCAGACAAAGTCCGGCTCGATGGAATGATCCCTGCACTGCTACTCATCCTCACCCAGGCTGGGGATTCTTTAGCAGTAGAAATAAAGAAGTGGGCAAGCAATAACTCTTGTGTTCATTCCTGCAGCATCCAAAAACCTGCATGGATCCTATGCTGTCAAGGTCCACTGCACAGACACCTTGAATAAAGGGCATTTTTTGTGTTCTTGCCAAGGTTCAGTGCCAATTTGCAGGTAATTCCAAACCTGGTACAGCTTTATGTGTTAACCCAAAACAAGGCAAATGTAGAGTGGTTTCACATTTCACTGGGAACTTTCTTGCAAATCTCTGCTCCAGATACCAGCTCAGAGCACAGAACTTCTGAAAAGGGAGCGATTGGAACACAGTAATTCACTGCAGCTCTGTGATGGTTGAGCTCACAGGTAGAGTAGAACTAGGTAATCTTGCAAGTGCCTTCCAACCCAAGTCGTTCTATGATTATCTGAGATAAACTGGCATCATGCAGAAATACCAAAACAGCATTATAACCTCTGGAAGCAAAACGGATAAATATAATCCTGCTAATCTGTTCATTTTATGATCAAGAACCCCTGAGTGTGAGGTCATTCATGCCTCATCTTACTGAACAATCTGAGATTCTTTTCCCAAAAAAAATAGGAAGGAAACAGAAAAGAAAGAGTACATACGTTTCCATTAAACAGCTCTATTTCCCCTCCTTCATACACAATGATAACCCTTTTGGTGCACTTTTCTCCAGTGAAGCCACAACCTTCATTTGAAATGAATATCCGGAATGTTCCAGAGTCACCCTCGCAGAAATCCTATCAGATAAAGAAATAAATGAGTCAGTAATGTGGAGTATTTGAAAAACACCTACAGGGAAAAACAGACTAAAAAGAAGCCTCAAATACAGTCTCTGTAATCTGTGGCAAATGGGATACATGTTGGCATGCCAACTGTTGCCATAATTATTTACTGATATTCATGTGGTCCATTCCATAATGGACACTCTGCCACACTCCGCCAGTGATACACTCACATGCATAATTTGGAGAGTATTTTTTGGCAGGAGAAATCCACAATGTTACAGTATGTGTGATATTTAAAGACATATGATGGGCACAGTGTATATCTAACTACACAGATAGTTTAATGTATTTATTTTCTTTTAAGTCCAAAATTTCTGACATCCTTGGAAAGTTCATTCTACATTTACATGATGATTCATGTCTCTCTGGCTTTTTAGATTTTATTTTTTTGGTTGTGTTAACTTTTGTCAGTACACACCTTTTAAGAAAAAAGCCCTGTGTGGAGTTCTCCGTGTCTGCCATTTAAGGAAAACAGATCTAAATTCCATTTTAAGTGGTTTTGTAGTAGTGTATGGTATTTCTGCCCATAAGACCTTTACACAGAACTCTCACTAGTGGCAGAGCAATCAGTCCTCTAAGACAATCCTGCTGGCATCAAGGTGGGAGTATATTTCAAAGACCTAGGCAGAGGCAGGTTGATGACACCTTCCTGCCTAAGCAGAACTGCAAGGAGGAAGGTGCCTGATGAGGACTCTGTAGGGCCCACCCAAGAAACACACCGCACTGTAACTGCAGAATGTTCAATCAGCAGTGAATCCATCTAATTTTAGACCAAATTTTCAGATAAATGCTTGTTTGCACGGACATTTATAAATATACAATAATTTGCATATATAGATGAGCCTTTATCTTAGTTAACACTAAATTCTGGCTGCTTCCACAAATCAAAAATTGATTGTAGTGTGCTCTGCCTTTATTCCCCTCTCCTCCTCACTGTGAGGAAAATGAGTATTGTCAGTGGCCTCCAAGCAGGTGGTGCATGGAACAGGACAGGGACTATGCTGAAGGGAACAAGCAGAGCCTGTGCTCTGGGGACATTTAGGGCAGGGTTCACTGAGCGTTCCTTGTCTCACTCAGCCAGACAGCAAGCTACCACTACAGGATAAAGAGGAAAATTAGGAAAAATTGGTTTATGGAGCTTCAGAGTTCCATTTTAGAGATGAGATTCAGACAGCTCCTCCTCTCTGTACCAAGGTGCTCTCATAGGTTTCACGACAGCCAGCTGGACATGTGACAGCCTGATTTCTATAGAACATAATACACTCTTCAGAGTTCTCAATACATCTCTGAAGACATTAATAAGCTCTATTCTACTCTACTGTACATCTGGTTTAGTGATTAGAAATACTTTACTGTGATTTATCCAAACGTTGGGCTTCTCACCTGGTGTAAAACTATTTTTATGTGATCATGCAGCTTTAGCACTTGACATGCTCTTACCTGAGCTAAGACATATTGGCAGTTTCCTGGAAACTTGTATTTCAGTCCATCAAATGTCAAGTAATGAGCCGTACCAATAGCAGTGCAGGTGCCATCACACAGATTTTTGGTGCACTCCCACTTCCTCCCCTGGCACACGCTGTAACAGAGAAAAGGAGGCAGTGACAGTTGTCCTTATCTCAATGTAAATAACAAGCAAGACAGTGCAAAGTGCTTTAGGCAAAGTGAAAGTGCCACCGTCTCTGCCTCCAGGAGCTCTCTACCACCAGATGAGAGGCTCTCTCATCAACATAAATTAGCATATGTTAGCAGTGGGTGTATAAATTCAAATAGTGCATTAAATGAATAAGGGATGTGTTTCTCTCTTCCTTACAAGCTATGTGTAGGATTCTGCCTGGTTTCAATTTCCCTGTTACAAAAAGAGGCCAGGATAGAGCCTGCTGGAATATTATTTTATACTAGAATTTTATTTAGGATATGCTTCTCTGCTCCAAGCACCCTTTGAGAAACACGGAGCATCCACCCCGTCCCTCTTTCCCTTTTCCAGAGGTATCCTGGAGCACCACAAGCCTCACTACAGAAGCTGCAGGTATGAAAGGAGAACTTTCCTTTGACATCCACAGGCTTTTGATCAGTGAAATAAATTGATTTGTTAACCAGGAAAAGACTGAGCAAATAAAATAAAACCCAAAATCAGTGGAGAGTTAGAACACCATTTGACATGATATCTAATAATAATAACTTAATAATCTAATAAGCAATATGTTGCTGGAGGATGGCAAAACATTCATCTCCTAAATCATGCTCCATGAATGCAGATAGACATCATCACTGCCCTAGGAATTTTCTAATCAAGCTCTGTGAGGGCAGGGAAAGAGGAATTCTACCCATGCTTTACAGATATAAAAACTCCGGGATAAAAAACCTGAAGTATTTTTCCAAGATCAAATTGCTGCCCAAAGGAGAAACCAGGCACTGAACTGAGTTCTCTAATAATACCTTAACCTGAGCATAGACATTGTTTAATCTTGGTAATATTTCACATTATAATAAATATTGTGCCAGACGTTTTCTTCAAAGAATGAAATCTCAGTAACATGAAACCTACTGTCCCTTCTGCTATGAATTCTCTGCTAACACTTAGACAAGAGCAAGGTTTTGTAAATACATGCATGGACAGATTACAAGGTACGTGGGGCAGTTAGATTCAGATTAGCAAATTTCTGCTGTGCACTGCTCCACAAGCGTTATTCCAAAATTTTCATTGAGCTCCACAATTAATTCCCAATGCGTTGCATAACAGAAGGTTTGCCACTGGCTAAGGCTTGGAGACATTCCGTTGTTCATGAATTAGGGTCTCCCATATGTCAAGTCAGATGTAAACGCCAAATCTGACACCTCTGGCTCATATATTGCCTTTGCAGGTGTTCACATCTGGCTAAGAACAAGTGAGAATGAGAACTCCTGCAACAGCAGTACAAAAAGCAAAAAATAAAAGGATGATCTCGACCTCCAAAACGCAGACTCTCAATCCTTATTAATTCTCAAAGCAACAGTAATTTCCTATATCACTTTCTAAATGACATTTGACTTGATATTTGCTGAGAACTATCAGGAAACTTTTCAAAGTCACATAGTTCAAAAAAGCCCTAGTGACATTTTTGAAGGGACCTTATTGCCAATTTTACTTTCACATTCACGAAAAACACCTAAAATGTGAGGAAGAACTTCTTATCAATGAGAAAAAGCCTGATTTCGAACATTTTCTCGACCCTGATATTGAAGGCAATTCTATGTATTTGAGAAAATACCATTTACAATGGCATTACCAGAATTAAGTGGGCAGTTACAAGAATGAAGCAACATGGTTGTGATTATTTTAAGATCAAAGATTATAAGAATGATTGAAAACAAAAAGACCGATCATGGTTATTGTGAAGAATCTTGCAAATTTCTCAACACTGAGGAGTTTTGCACTGTCGGCTTTTCGTTTCAATAAAATTTTCGTGGTGCCTGTTTTTCAACGGAGTCACTTTTACCTACATGCAACGTAAGCAGGTTATAGAATATTATGCAGACAAAAACATCAACTTCTCCTCCATCTTTTTCCTTTTCAAACCTATTTTTCCCCAGGTTTAATTACAGTACATGATTCACAATGTTATATGTAGCTGCAAAGGAAAGAAATGAAACAAAATACTGGGAGGTCAATATTTCCATATAAAACCTTAATCCAAGTCTAATTTATGCTAGTTAGGAGAGGTCCCACAGTTAAAAAATGCAAGACTTGAAATCACTGTTATTCCACGATCAATGTTGGTACCAAACAAAAATCAAGCCTTGGACTCTCCAGTGGTGCTGATTCTCTGACCCAACTCTCCCCCAGTCATACAGAGGATGGCAAACATTGCTCCTGGGGTTGCCACAGAGCTGGGCAGGGACATTTGGGGTAGAATGCACAACAGATTCTCAAGTCTGAGTTCAAAAAATCTCCAGAATTTTCACACTGCTCCTGGCTGAATGTGCTACACCTTGGACTCTTGGAGCCCTGGAGGAAAGAGCCACCATTCCCCCCACACACACACAGAAAGCAAAGCACCTCCAGGTGCAGCCAATGTGCTGTGCAGGAGAAGCCAAGAGTGGCCCACTGTATTTTACTAAAGGCTGTGCTGAGGGCTTTTCTCCATGCCAATTGAGCAGCCCAGAATTCCCTTTTGAACCTATAAATCCTTTTTCAGTAAGCCAACAGAATAAGGGTGAAAAACACAGAGCACTTACTCTTTTCTTCTAAGAAAGTACCAGTTTTCAATCTGTTTTCATCTTTTTTCATGCATCAGTGGACAGAGCACTCTTTTGAGCTATAAGAGGTCGACCCTGTCTCTACCTAATTCTTTATCATTTGCCTGAAGAGCTCCTATCATATCATATCATAGCTGGTGCATCACACCCCTTCTGGCTGAAAAGGGCTGATTTGAAGGGCCTCAGATAGCAAAAAAAAAAAAAAAGAGAAGCACAACAGCAAAGCTTAGTGACAAAGCCCAGGCTCCATTCCTCCCACCTCAAAGGATATATATGACAAATTCTTATCTTGTGTTGCAAAATCCACTATCTGGTGCCTACAGAGGAGTTGCACAGACACACAACTATTTGTAGGGCACCAGGTAGAGGTTGCCAGACATTGCAAGGAATTTTCTTGAATCTTTATGAAACATGTAAAGGGAATGTGCTGTGTCTGTGCAATTACTACGCTGCACAAACGGGCTTTCAATACAACAGATCTGTTGAGCAAACAATATTTGGTGTTACCAGAAACACAGCAGACCCCCTAAGGAAAGAAAACACCCTTCCAGTGGCTCACCAGGTGTTGCAGTCCTTAGTCACTGTCTCTCCCTTGGAATATTCTCTTCCATTGTGGAAGCATGGGCACCTCTCAGGAGCAACACACTTGTTTTCATGTCGCACCTAAGCAGAACACAGAACACAGTTTGTCACCACATGGGGCTGCTGGTACACACAGCAAGCAGTCAGGAGCAAGCACAGAACGTGTGGATGAAAAATAAAAGAATGGTTGAAAAGAACAAAAGAAAGGATGAAGGTTATCCAAGGTAAGAAAGGTACACTACTACTAATATTTTTATCCATTAACACAAATAGAGCTGTAGGTACACAAATCACAGTGTTATGGGTACATAAATCACAGCTTGCTCCCACCATGTTGAGCTGCTGGGAGAATAGAAGATGTTCTAGAAGAATGTCACAATGAGCAAGTCCAGGACGCAGTGAAGATAAAACCAGACTAACCTGAGTATGGAGAGCAGGTGAATACCTTCTCACACACCACAAACTGGAAAAGGGCCTACCAGAAAGGCAGCAAAAGGGATCAACTTCAAAATAGAAATAGGAACACTGAAGAGGAGACCAGAAGCCACAGTGCCTGAACCACCCACATGCAAACGCACGTTCTGTTGTCACAGACAACAGCCCCGTAACAAAGCCAATCCTCTGTCAACTGCCTCTGAAAATTACAATAATCACTCATTTTCTTTCAAATCCCTATTTATTTCCGGAAGGCAAGATAAATATCAGTCCACTTGAGATACTAGTATGCTCTCATGGGCCTTCTTGCTGGGAAATAGGACATTATGTTCTACCCATATTTTCAGTTTCACCCTTGTGATCTAGGTTTCTCTTTGTATAACAACAAATCATTTGTTCCACTTAAACAAAAAAAAAAAAAAAACAAAAACAAAAAAAACTACAACCAAAGAAAAACAAGCGATGCCTTTAGACTATTCAGTGTTTCCATTCCTTTTCTGTTTTATTTTTCTGTGATTACCTTCCATTTTGAAGACCCCCAGTTTTAGAGAATCAAATACAACCAAAACTGGCTATGCTGATTTTTCACTCAATAGCAGTTCTGGCAAAGTCAGGAGGTTTGGCTCTTGCTTCATGGAATACCTAAACGGAGAGCTCTTCCCCTTCCTCTCATTCAAAAGTCACAAAATATCACCTTCCCATTTTAAACTCTTTCTGCAAAATCATTAAAATAGTTTCTTTTCTACCATTAAATATGGGCCAATGAGATCAATGCAGTTTGAATGCCAGGTTAATAAAGAAGAACAGCTTTGCCTTTTCCTATGGGGTCCTAGAACTGCCACATGGAACGACTCATAAAAAAAATTCACAGCCCAGAGATTCTTCTTTCATATGCAACTCCACGTGCTCTGTGGCTTATGGAGAGCTGTATTATGCCAAATAAAATCGCTTCAATAGAAGCAAGATGGAAACAAAGAAATCCTTTTCTAGATAATGGAGCTGCAGCTCTGCCTGAGACTTCATCTTTACAAAGTATGGTGAGAAAACAGTCCAGAGAAGACCAGAGAGAAGAGTTTAGCACCTTCTTTCCTTCCTTCCTGCATTTAGGAAAAAAGCAGAAATATGACTTCTCACTTGTGGCTACGTTTCTGAATTTTTGCACAATGTTCAACAACACAGTTCACAATACACTTAAGGACTTGCCTCTGGATACAAAACTTGGGATTAGATATCTGGTTAGTAAAAGGAGAATTGGAACCTCTTCTCCTTGCTCCCTAAAAACTGGTATAGATTGGTATTAGTATTTCTATCACAACTAGTGCAACAACTGCTAAACTACCAAAAAAGAGGGAAGAACACCTTGTCTGAACACTGAAGAGTGGGTGGGTGGGATTCAGCAAGCAGGACATAAAAACCCAAAGTGGACTTTGACCAGAAGAACGATCATTTTTTCTGCAAAACTCAATGAATTATGATTTTGTTAACAGTAACACACAGTCTACTGGTCCCACTAACACTCTATCCAAAAGCTGGGGCACACCTGGCTGCCTGCTGCCATGCTGCACTACAAGGACCATGTGGTACTACAGTGCAAGGCTGGGAGCACTATTCACAAGCAGCTGGATTTGCTGTGGAAGTCTCTCAATCTGTCAATAGACTGCAGTTAATACAGGAGATTTAGCAGTCCTGAGCACCTGAGGTGACAGAAGGCAGCAGCACTGGGGAAGCGACCACACAAAGACAGAGGTTTGCTGAAAACAGCAGCTGTTTGGACCATTAAGTGCCCTTAGGATGATGCTCTGCATCCATGGGATTACCAGTGGTTGACTACTAGCTAAGGATTCTCCCATTACTTGGGGATCAAACAGAAATGTCCAGCGTTTCCTTGCTCTGTCTTATTAATTGCTAAACCTTAAAAAGTCTTGCAAAAGAAGGACAGATTTCAGAACCTGTAAGATTCTCCTTACCCAAAGGCATAGGAGGTGATTGTCCCGATCTGCTCTGCACTGATGGAACCTCACCTAGAGTCCTGGGGGCAATTTTGGACACCACAACATAAGAATCTAAAGCTCTTAGAGAGTGTCCAGAGGGCCACCAGTATGGTGAAGCGCCTGGAGGTGAAGCCACAAAAGGAGTGGCTGAGGACACTTGGTCTGTTCAGCTGGAGGAGACTGAGGTCAGAGCTCACAGCAGTTCTGCAGCTTCCTCATGACGGGAAGAGGAGGGGCAGGCACTGATCTCTGCTCTCTGGGACCAGGGACAGCACCCAGAGAACGGCTGAAGCTGTGCCAGGGATGGGTTAGGTTGGATATCAGGAAAAGGTTCTTCCCCCAGAGGGTGGTGGGGCACTACCCAGGCTCCCCAGGGAATGGTGACGGCCCCAAGGCTGCCAGAGTTCCAGGAGTGTGTTTGGATAATGCTCTCAGGCCAAGGGTTGGATTGTTGGGTTGTCTGTACAGGGCCAGGGGCTGGACTCAATGATCCTTGTGAGTCCCTTCCAAGTCAGGAGATTCTATGGTCCTGAAATTCATCTCAATGAGCCTAAACTTTGAACTCACTTGGTCAACACAATTTGATGAATATCCCTCTGTCAAGGGAAGCTCAGACATCGCTCTGTTCCTCCTGGCACACCCATGGATTTCAGTGGAAAGTCAGCCAAAGATATAAAGGGGCATGGGATTAAGTAAAGAAAGTGGGTCAGATTAGAACCCAATAGCTAATAGGCCTTAGAATAAGAGACTGATTTGGGCTAGAAGGGACCTTAAATATCACCCAATTCCATGGACAGGGACACTTTCCACTATCCCAGGTTGCTCAGAGCCCCATCCAACCTGGCCTTGGACACTGCCAGGGATGGAGCAGCCACAGCTTCTCTGGGAAACCTGTGCCAGGGCCTCACCACCCTCACAGGGAAGAATTTCTTTCAAAAATTTTTGTTTTAACTGAAACAGCCTCTTACCATTGCTGTGCAAACACAGACAAGTCAAAAACATGTTAGGACATCAACATGTGCCAGTTTACACTTGACTTCTCTTATTTAAGTGTGTCTCTGATGTTTATTTGACATGCCCACCTCCTCATGAAGATGTTTTAACACAGGATAAGCCTACACTGAAAAATATACAACAGACAAAATCAAAATAGCAGTCAGGTAAATTTCAGTTGAAAACTGTTTGGAAGAAAAAACAAACAAACAAACCCCTTCCAAACTTTCCCGGTTAAGATGTTTAATGTTTGTAATTTTTTTCCTTTTTCTACTAACATGTCAAAGTTTCAGAAGTAGTTTTATTTCAGCAGTCAGAATGCAATAAAATATTTCATTTAAATTTTAAACCTTAATTTTGTGCCAGTTGTTGGAAATGGAAAGACACTAAGTTTCTCCTTTTGGAGTTTCTAGATTTTGTGCTCTCTGACTTTTCTGCTCCTTTTTTTTCCCCAGAAAGGTGGTAAACACTCCATTTATATATTTGTTAATAATTTTCCAGTGGGAAAAACCTGAAGTGCAGTAAACTAATCTTTGAAAGCATATTTTCCCCCACACTTCTGCACGTATGTCATGATTTCTCTTTTCTGCTCTGCAAAAGGGTGACAAGTATGGAGAATTTGCCACCTTCCAGATGATCAAAGAAGAAGTGGAATTATTTTTATGACTATTGAATATTTTTATTTGCTAGAAATCAAAACAATGTAAAATACTAAGTCAAGATGAACTGGAAAACTTATTTTTCAGTTGAAAGAAATTAGTTTTTGTCTTCAACCTAATAAATTATCCGTGAGCATTGATAACTTTCATATGCTACTGTACCACAAAAGGAAAAAAAGCCTTAAGTAAGAAGGCACAGTTTCTCCAGAATGATGATATGTGCAAATATTTAAGGGAATACACATTGAGTAATCTGTTACTTCCCACAGACCTTCCTGCAAACAGCAGCTCACCTCTGTGAGTGCTTGTAAATTAGGCAGGATTACAGAACATCAACGAGGGAGACTGAAGTAAAACAGTAATTTCTTTTTCCAGTTCCTTTCCTGCCTGGAAAACACAGACTCTGACTTAGATTTGACTTTGCAGAGCTTTGTCTCTGTGTTCTCAGAGTGTCTGTGTTAGAAAAGGACAGGTTGGAAAGGAGATCCTGGTCACCACCCTAAATCCTTCTCTAGTGGGGGAGCACAAAGGCTCATTGCAGAGCGCAGAAATAAGAAGAAAAGGCTCTCCTAAACTTCATTCCGTTGGTTAGGAGGAGGAAACTGCTCTCTGACAATGAGCTGGCAGCTCCTGTGGAGTTAGGAGCCAAACACAGGGCACAGAGGACACACCTGAGGGGGGACCGGGCTTGATCCTGACTTTGCACAGTCATGGTTACAAAATTATCATCTCTACATGGGCTTCTCCCATCTTGGCTTTGGTGCATCTCCTGATTTTTTTACTCTCTGCCAGAAGGGAAGCCAATGAGAACAAGTAATTCCAGGCTGAGTTTAGTGAAGATTAAACCATACTGTCATCTAGTGGACAGAGAACTTATTTAACTAGTTTTTTAAAAAAATATTGAGCCTGATGTTTCAATCCAAAACCTGACAAACCATCTTGTGGAATTCAGGGGTATGTTTCACATCACTCCCAAGTTCAGCTGCAGTTTCCAATTCTAAAAGGCCAAAGACTGCTCTGGTGGCAACAATTTTATGAAACAATTGTCTGTTCCAACTTACTGAAAAAGAATATGAAATACTATACCAAACATGAAGGTTAATTACTAGGAAGTTGGTGTGGGGGTTGGGGTTTTTTCTCCTGTGGAGTAGTTATCATCATTTGTTTTCCACAATTATGCCAAAAGTGTACTATTACCGTATCCCAGAACTGAAACCAAAAATCACAAGCTCCTTCACCGAATCAGAGGTCTGAATGTTAGATGCAGAGAAAAACCTGTTCACCCTGGAGGTCTTGGAAATTTACAAGTACACAAGCCTTTCTAACTTTTCTTATCTCACTAGTATTTAGGAATATTTTTCACTTAAAGGACAGACATTCACAGACTGAAGTGTGAAAAGAAGCAGCACTTATTTTTAAAGTTGTGGTGAAAATTTATGGGTGCCTTCAGATTCTGTTCTGTCTTTTTCACCTCCAAGACATTTCACAAGCCTGAGCTTTTGCCTAGAGCTGGAATTTTATTCTGGAGTAGAATCTATTTACACAAATGTGTGTTTATCAGCAAAATACAGTACCAATGCTCAAAATATATGTTTATATTAATGCTAGAAATTCCTGTATAATGAGAATTCAGGAGGGAGCTGTTTTTGTGGTAAGATAGTTGAAGGAATTCGGGCCAGAAAGCACTTAAACTAATGATTAAATTCAGGGGTTGCAGTGGGACACAACCCTGAACTCCAGAAAATCTCTTTTCAGTGGAAAAAAAAAAAAAGTGCTTAGTACACCACCTGCAACTCCAAGACACTCTGACATCATCTTAGCAACTTTCATGTCCCACATTCCTTCTCACAGGGAACCTTCAATTTGGTACAACCCACAGGAAGGCAGCTGGAGAGATGGAGACTTGACAATGAGGAACGAGTATCAGCAGGAAAGGTGGCTGGATCAGGGAATCCCAGAATGGATTGGGTTGGAAGGGACCTTAAAGGTCCCTTTAAGGAATCCAACTCTCCTCCATGGACAGGGGCACTTCCCACTAGCCCAGGTTGCTCAGAGCCCCATCCAACCTGGCCTGGAACACTTCCAGGGATGAGGCAGCAACAGCTTCTCTGGGAAACCTGTGCCAGGGCCTCAGCACCCTCACAGGGAAGAATTTCTTCCTGATATTCAATCCAAACTTGCTCTCTGTCAGTGTGAAGCCATTCTCCTTGTCCTGTCACTCCAGGCCCTTGTCAAGAGTCTCTCTCCACTTTTCCTGTTGGCTCCCTTCGGGCACTGCAAGGCCACGATAAGGTCACTCCAAAGCCTTCTCTTCCTCAGGCTGAACAATCCCAATTCTCTCAGCCTTTCCTCACAGCAGAGCTGCTCCATCCCTCTGATCAACATGAATATGGGTGTACTTCTGTCTCTCTGCCTAGGAAAGTTCAGCAAGACTGAGGAGGAGTTTAGGAGCAGAGCTGAAGGAAGACATAAACTGGTCTTTGAAGCAGGTTTTGGAATTTTGATTATTAATTATTTTTACGAGCTAAAGTTCATCTTCAATGCAGATATACTATTCTGCACTTAATATTTTTAAACCAGCCACAACTTAACAGTCAATACTTCACAACCACTTATTCCCAAGCTGCAAGAAGACTGTTGGTAGGAAAGAATGAAGGCAAGAAAGCAAAGAGGACCTGCTTCTCCCTGCTGTACTGAAACCTGCTTACCATCCCTTTTGGACAGAGGCATCCAGATATGCAGCCGTGGCTGATGCACTCCAAGTCATAGTTCTGGCAGGTTTTGGTACATTCCACTCCTTCTGCTCTTGGGTTGTTGGCAGGACAGATAATTTTTTCCATGGGGAATCTGCATGTCAAGCTCCTTTTTACTTTAAAAAAATGAGTTTACAGAAATTGCAATTAGAACTCAAGTATTGTTGGCATAGTATTTTTCTAAAAGGTGGATCAACATTTTGATTAGAAAACTCATTTAGAATGTAGCCTGGAGCAACACCACTACACATGATGTGGCCAAGAAAACAGCCCCTACTTCCCATGGAGTGACCTCAGTTAGACTGTCATGAAAGCAAATATTTAATACTGAAGCAGAGAAGCTGAACTAAATATAAAAGTGCCATTTCAGACTGCTCTGGGGCTATACAAACACCTGTAGGCACTGTACAAAGTCAGAAAATTGATATTCTGAGAAGCAACAGCATCTTATATTATTGTATATAGACCCATTTCCCACACTGAATATAACTACACTGGTGACTGTAAATAACAGTGCCCTGAGCTTAAGTACAAACTCTTTGAGACTTCAGGATCTGACAGAAGATCAGAAAGTCCCAAGAAACTCCAGGGTATTATTTCAAGTGGTACTAGCAATATGCCTCTCTGAGGTGTTGTGCGTCTTGACATCCTAATATCAGGAAAAGTATGCCTTAGGAGAATTAAGGGAAGAGTTTGATGAGATTTTCATCTGGAAGGCTTCACCTGAAGAACAGCTGACCCAACCAGTGACACTGTCACTGGTGTCCTAGTAACATTAAGCAACATTAACATCACTGCTCTGTACCTACAGATGGTTTTACAGTGTTTTCCACCAGAGGGTGGTTTATCCTTAGAAGGTGCAAAGACAAACAATAGCCCTTTGTCTTCAAGGCACCGGCAAATATCAACCATGCATTTCCTCCAGACCCCATGTGCAGGTGCATTTGTCAGTGTGCCATGGACGACACCGTGCCTTGGCACTCCTGGTGTTCCCAGAGGGACCGTAGGTTGGAAGACACCCACAAGGATCACCCAAGTCCAACTCCTGGATATCCCCAGGCCTCCCCAAACCCCCTCACTAGCCCTGTCCCCTCTGAGACGCATCCAGTCACAGACCCCCTATCCCATGACAATCCCATAAGCTCCATCCATGTATCTATCAGTGGGAAACCCAAAAAAAAAATCATGGAGCGCTGCTGGCCTTTCTCCAATGCTGTAAACCCCAGTTAGATGCTGGAAGTGTTCCCATTCATCTCTCACAGACTTCAGTCAAACTTTTGATAAACTTGTCCACCGATGGGAAACGTGGCAGCTGTCAGTCTCCAGGAGGTTTCGTGGAGATTCCTGCTGGCTGGAAGGCACACCAGCAGCTTGGCAGCAGGGTAACATTCAGGCCACAAAAAGCCTCATTTGAACCAGAAAAGAAAGTTTGCATCCCACTAGTGAGAAGCAGAAGCTATGAAGCTGATGAGTTGCTGATATCTTGTGATATTCAAATAGCAACTGGGGACCTCAGATCACTGCCAAGGCATCCTTTAACCTCTTCAGCTCAAGAGAGACTACAGCAGCTAATTATAATTTTGAGAGGTGAGATTCAATGAGCCCTGCACCCTCCCACACAACCCTTTTGTTTCTCTTCTGTAACAAAAAAACAATTCAGAAAAAATCTCACAACATCATAGCTGTTGCAACCTCTGGAATTTCTTCTACAATCTCCACTGGCAAGAGACTGAAGAGGAAAGAAAATCAAAATAAAATATTAATTTCTTAAGTCATACTAACTTCTGGGAGACGGCCTCTCATCAGCAAAAACATCAGGCAGGAAGGCACCAGGAGCTCTGTTCGTACTGCAGTGCATGAATCCATTCTCACAATAGCTAAGAAAAACAAAGCTTATACTTAATGAAATGGCATTTAGGTTTCACTCACACTGATTTGCAGTCAACAGGGAACTTGTCAGCATACAAAACTACACCTCATTGGGGCTGAGCTATTGCTCTCCATCCACTGTGTCTATCAGCATTAAAGGCAAACTTTTCTTGAGGGAGTTGATGGGATACAGTGGCATGGTAACCCAGCTGCCTGCTGGCCCTGTCCTGCTGAATCCAGTGCAGCTGCTGGCTACAGCTGGGCAAGACAATAGTCAGCTTTACTGTGGAAAGAGGGACCACCTACTGCCTGAAACTTGGGGGTTTTGTGGTAGAGAGGGAAAAGAGAAGACACTGTTCCTAAAACTGGGCTTGCCCAGCAATTGCATTCCCACCACCAGTGTACCGCTACTCAGTTTAACAATTAGAAATGCTTTTTAATACTTGTATCTTTGAAGAGGTAATTAGGTTTTAACAGTTAAGAAATGCATCACAGTACATTAAAGTGACATTTTAAAAGCCCACAAAGTAGCTATTGTCAGTAATTAAGCTCCATTTCAAACTGGCAGGAACTGTTCATAGAACAGGGCTTAATACTGAGCAGTTCTGAGTAAGGTGGCATTTGAAATTAAGTGGAGAGAGATGTGACAGCAAATCTCACCATTTGGTTTGTTGGAGGCAAAATCCTGCCTTTTTAAAAACTAGTTTCAGTGGATGCACAGGAACTGACCCAGCTAACAACGCAAGCCATCCAAAAATTGGAGTGACGGTGCATAGGGAAGGGTTACAAACATTGCACTTACCATATGGAGTAATGATCCGAGAAGACATCCTCTGGCTGGAAGATCTCCCCATCATAGTAACAGGAGCACTGGGACTTGGGCACGCACTGCTCATGCTCATCCAGGTAGTGCCCAGGGGGACAGTAGCACCCCTCCAGGCAGAGCTGCTCGCAGTCCTCCTCCGGGAAGGACAGGGACCGGCACGTCTGGTTGCACGGCGTCCCACACTGCTGGTACACCTGGCCTTCAGGACAGGTCATTGCTAGTGAAACACACAAGGGAGAACGGCATTTGATCCAAATCCAGCTAAAGGAAAAGCTGCCTAAACCAGACTGGGAAACTTGGGATTAAAAAAGCATTTGCTCAATTTACTCGTCAATGGAGTGTTACACCATCCCTGCTTAACTGGTGTAGCCTCAGGCACTGCTTATATAAACACACAAGCAAATCCTTACTACAGGAAGTTCCCAATAAAAGTCAGGACTGGACTGCAACCTCTGTGATGGAAATCCAGCCACAAAATTCCACCCAGAACATGAAAAAAAAGCTGTGTCCAACCTCAGTTATTATCCGGATCACAGTCAGGATAACCTAATTGAAGCTCCCTCAGTACCTGAAGGGAACCTACAAAAGGCTGGAGAGAGACTATTTATAAAGACCTGGAGTGACAGGTCAAGGGGGAATGGCTTCAAAGGGACAGAGAGGAGGGTTAGATTGGATATTAGGAAGAAATTGTTCCCTGTGAGGGTGCTGAGGCCCTGGCACAGGTTGCCCAGAGAAGCTGTGGCTGCCCCATCCCTGGAAGTGTCCAAGGCCAGGTTGGATGGGGCTCTGAGCAACCTGGGATAGTGGAAGGTGTCCCTGCCCATGGCAGAGGGGTTGGAATGAGATGAGCTTTAAGGGCCCTTCCAACCCAAACCATTCCGCGATTCCATGCGTTATAAGCATTACAAGTGTCATGCACACATCCACACCTCTCTTCCTTTGCAGCATTGCTAGCGAGAATTTGGTCAAAACAAGTAGAAAAGTGCTTTTGTGCTTTGATAAGCAGGTGTGCTGCCTTACTTTACAGCCTCACATCCCAGAAGTACTCCATGATTTCTATGGAAACAGGAGCAAATAATGAAGTAATTTAGCAATCATGGAGCCAAACCTTGGGTACTAACGATTTTTGATGATGAATTCTTTTATATGGAGACTAATAATGGCCTTTGGAGCTATTTTGGCTTCTTTGTTTATAAAACCTCTGCTTCTACAAGGCCAATTTTGAGGCATTCACCTCTGCACACATCAGCATTAGCACTAGGTGGCAGCTATGACAACTCATTGCAGAAGACAAGAAAATGGGTTAGTTTTATCAAGAGTTTGAATTGACCAGGCCTCCTGATAAACCAGGATTTACACTGTCGCTTGTAGCAACCTTCCACAGCACACAGTTGTAAGGTGATGAGGAAGGATGTTCAGGGAAGCAGCTGCAAATGAAAGTTGGCACATTTGTACCTTGCTAAAACCAAGTTCAAAGGGTTACAGAGACAGCCCTTCCTCTTGTCATCCCTGCAGAATGATGTGATAATCCCTAATCTCTTCTGTGAGCACACATCCCTGGGAACTCTGGCAGCCATGGAATAACACGATGGGCCTGCAGCCTCAGCCAGGTGTTCGCTGGACTAGCAAAGCAAGGCCTACGTGCTGACCAGTGGCTCATGGTCACCTTCACAAAACTCTTCTGAAATGAAGAATCATTCCTGCCTACTGAAGAGAGACGTGGCTGCACCAACACCTCCCAGCTTCCCCTGAAGCTCCTGCAGTCCCAGCCATGTGATCATAACACCTTAAACTGAGGATCCAGCCCAGAGGCATCTAAGGTGACTTGAACTTCGGAGCAAAGATCTCCCAAGTCTGGGAGTTGTACCCAAACTATTTAATGTACCTTTCACAACATAGCTCAAGAAATGTGTGCTCATCAATACAGCAAATACTTCCTAACTCTGGACTAAGCAGAAGAGATACTCACTCACTGTTACAGGAGTCTTTGGCAGCCATTCACAAAAAACATGCTCCTAATTTACATAAACCTGATATTTGCAGTAAATCAAACACTGAACAAGCACAGCCCAGGGCTGAGGACCATTTTAAAAATAACTTTCATCACTACAGGCACATCCCAGCAGGACAACCATGAGGCCTCAGCCAAAAGTATTATTTGCTACACATGAACCTCTGGAAACATGGAACTGGTTTGGCAGATTTGAGATGGGTACATCAGTTTATAAGAATGGGATAACCAAGCCCAACATCCTGCCCTACCTTCTAGTCAGTGGTAACACTCCCTGTCCACGGGGGCAACTTTGCAGTGGATTCCTTTCTTAGGTAAAGCTTGTAATCTATGTATGGGAATGGCTTCAAAGTGACAGAGAGGAGATTTAGATTGGATATTAGGAGGACATTCTTCCCTGTGAGAGTGGAGAGGCCCTGGCACATGTTGCCCAGAGAAGCTGTGGCTGCCCAGTCCCCGGAAGTGTTCAAGGACAGACTGAATAGGAATAGAAAAAACCTGACTTGTGAAAGGTGTCCCTTGGCACAAAGTGATCTTTAAGGTTCCTTTTAACCCAAACCATTGTATGACTTTACTTGCTCATGCACCTCCTAAACGTCTCAAAACATCCCATTTTTCCAGTTATGCCTCCCAACGCCATGCTTACACTCCACATCCCAATACACTGCTCTATCCCTTCCCAGCAACATCTGGTTTTAACAGCAAAAAGGCAAGACAACTGACCTGGGAGAGGCCTGTACACTGTGTAATACACTGTCAATAAGAAAAAACCCATCCTATTATTGACAGGAAAATGAGAGGAAATGTGCATCTAGTCCCTGAGAATGCCTCCTATAAAGCCAAAATAGCTCAATGCTGTGCTCTAAACACAGTCTATCCTAGGAATAAGATGAGAAACAATGGGAAAGCATTGGAAAAAATGTATTTGCATCGAACAGCTCATGCACCTTTTGTGGGATTTTCAAACCAGAGTGAAAGAGACAAACCATGACTTGTTCCTCAAGTAACACAAGGTGAAAATGCTGCCACCTCTGGGCAAATGTGCACTCTGCCAGGATCAGATTTAACACAGTTACTCCACCATACTGAGGCCCATCATACACTGTAGCCATCCTTAAATGCTGCCCAGAGCCTGCCCTTAATTCCCTACTGCAGCACTCTTGGATTTATCCTATATAAATCCTCTTAAAGAAGCCATGCAAAGCCACAAAGTGCCCCAGCACTACCACATTAAGGAAAACAGTGGGCTTATCAATGTGTCCTAAAATCTGAAGAAAGATCTAGGGACCTGTTGACTGATCCTCCTGTGCCACAGAACAATAGACACATGAGACAGGTAAACATAGAAATATTTAGGCTGGAAAAAACCCTAAGATATTTGAATCCAGCCATTAACCTCACACTGCTAAGTCCACTACTAAATCATGTCCCTAAGCGCCACATCCACATGGCTTTTAAATACCTCGAGGGATGGTGACTCAACCACTTCTCTGGGCAGTCTGTGCTAGTGCTTGATAACTTTTAGCATGAAGAATGTTTACATAAGACCTAATCTAAACCTCCCTGGTGAAACCTGAGGCCATTTCCTCTCGTCACTTGTTCCCTGGGAGCAGAGCCCGACTGCCCCAGCTGCCCCCTCCTGTCAGGGAGTTGTGCAGAGCCAGAAGGTCCCCCCTGAGCCTCCTTTTCTCCAGGCTGAGCCCCTTTCCCAGCTCCCTCAGCCCCTCCTGGTGCTCCAGCCCCTTCCCCAGCTCCGTTCCCTTCTCTGGACACGCTCCAGCCCCTCAGTGTCCATCTCGCTGTGAGGGGCCCAGCACTGCCCCAGGATGTGAGGTGTGGCCTCAGCAGTGCCCAGCCCAGGGGACAGTCACTGCCCTGGCCCTGCTGCCACCCCATGGCTGGCACAGCCCAGGGGCCATTGGCCTCTTGCCCCCCTGGGCACAGCTGGGCTCATGTCCAGCCGCTGTCCCCAGCACCCCCAGGGCCTTTCCCAGCTTTCAGCCCCTCTGCCCCAGCCTGGAGCTGCAGGGCTTGCTGTGACCCAGGACAGGACCCGGCACTCGGCCTTGCTGACCCTCAGACCATTGGCCTGGGCCCATGGATCCAGCCTGTCCAGGTCCCTCTGCAGAGCCTTCCTGCCCTCCAGCAGAGCCACATCCCACCCAACTTGGTGTCATCTGAGAAATGACTGAGGGTGCACTCGATCCCCTCACCCAGATCATTGACTAAAATATTAAATAAAACTGGCCCCAATACTGAGCCCTGGGGAACACTACTGGTGACCAGCCACCACCTGGATTTGACTCCGTTCACCACCACCCTGCAGGCTCAGCCATTCAGCTTGGGTTTTACCAATTTTTTACATGCAGGTGCATGAGAGACATAACCCTTCACAGTGTGGCCTGTCTGCTCCTCCCTTGCTGCATGAAGAGGTTTGCTCTGGTGCTTATTTGTGGTAGGCTGCAGGGGTTGAGTCACGTCTTGAATAATCAAACTGCAACTAAAATAATTTCAAAGATAGGGGAGCTGAATGCACTTGATAGCTTGGCACACAGCCGAAAAACTGTGCTACCCTAATGACTTTGCTGCCTGACTCTTATCCACTCCCAATCAAGTACACTGGCTCTGTCAAGTCATTTCCCAAGAAACCGAATCTCTGGGGATGAAGGCAGGGGAGGAGCACACATTCAGTGCACTGGGCCATCAGCACAAATTATGCAACCTGCACATTCACATCTCAAGCCCATTAAAAAAGAGGGATTGCTCTCCTTCATGTGACAGGAGATGTCTAGGGCACCAGGATTATTTAATGGGGGCTGATGGATCTGCAATCAGGGAAATCGTCACTTTGTGAGAGCACAAAGCTCTCTGTAATGCACAGAAAGGAAGAAGCAGCTCTGCACTATTAAAGATTAATTGTGAAAATTGACTCGTTCAATTACAGAAAGAGTGATGGGGCATTATTGCTGCTCTTTCTTTCAGCCTCCAGACCTGCAGAGTTCTGAAAGGATTTTTATTACATTACTGTTGCACTATCTGAACACTTATATGAGCTAGGTAAAATATTATAAAACCATACAGCTTTTTAATATCAACTGGGTTTGTTCTCATTCACAGCACTCTCCAGCCTGCAGAAGTTGTGGTTACTGACCTTACAGACCCTACCAAGTAGAAGGCCAGTTACATCTCTCTTTTCCACTTTCTACACACTCACTTTATAAATGTTTTTCCCACCCTCTGTTTGGGAAGAAGTAGTAGAACAAATCTGGACAGCTGCCAAGCACACATGCTTCCCCCCACATTTTTCAATTGTCTTCTTTCCTTAATAACAAAGTTGCTCAGGAAAATGGAAAAACATTCGCTTCACAAATATTTATGGGAAAAGTATGTCTGTGCTCAGTCAAAATTACATGGCAATGGATTTTTTTTCCTACCATATTGACCTAAGAGAGAAATAACAGAAATAAAAGGTGTTGGATTCTTCTGCTCCAGCCTCTTGGCAGTTTGGCTATTAATCTTGCCCTGGATAAGAGTGAGATGTTGGAAAGGCTGTCGGAACTCTGTCTTTGGACATATTCAAAATTTGTCTGGACAAGACCTCAGGCAATCTACAGTAATTTAGCCCTGCTGTGAGCAAGGGTGGTGCCACAAGATTGCCAAAATTCTCTTCTGATACCAGTTTGTCTTGCCCTTTTGTGCTTCTTCCATAACCCCACGTTCAGCTAAAGTCAGGAGTCACTGATGAGGTCAGGACCTGGGAAGCCTGGACCTCAAAAAAAGGCAATTCATGGATTACTACAAATCACTCGGGAGATTCCTGCCCTGGGACATTCAGAAAGTTTCCAGGTGAGTAGCTGAAAATGGAAATCCAGGCAAAAGTTCTGTGGAGCTGTGTCAGATCACTGCTTCTGTCCCCCAGGGCTGAGCAATCCCTGGGAGCAGCTTTTGCATCCTTACCAGTGTGGAGGAAAGATTTTTCTATTATCATTTGCCATAAGGAAAATCTGGCATCTCATTCTAGATCTTTCATCCAACATTGCCAGAAAAATTCTTTCTGGATGAGCAAAATAAGTGGGTTTGAGCAGCATTGCACTTACGGCAGAAGTCGGGTTCTCTCCACTGGACCAGGATGCTCTTCCTGGCACAGGCTGCTGCATAATTAGCAATGGCAGAGCACAGACAATCCTTGCCCCTGGAGCAGGAGCAAACATCAAAGCGGCAGTTCTTCACGTAGGGAGAGGGACTGACTTCATGGTGACAGGGTTCAAAGGCAGAAGACATCAGAATTGAGCAGGAATCCTCAGCATATCTGGCTAAAATGAGAAAAATTGCACGCTCGCGTTGAATCAATCAGCAGCTTTCAAGGAAAGCTAGAAGAGCCACAGTAAGCATTTTCTCTTCCTTTTATAAACAGAAAAAACAAAACAAACAAACAAACAAACAAACAAACAAAAACCAAAAAAAAACCCAAAAAAAACCACACAAGAATAAAACAGGATCAGGCAGGCACAGAAGGCACAGATAGCACTATAGATCTTATGTCATGAGCTGTACTGAAAGAATAATGTTTCACTAGTAAAACAAATCAAGGAAGAACAATGCTTTTATATTCTCTTAGCACTATTTCTGGCGCTGTAATTCCTTTTACAGGGCCTCTGCTTTCTGCTGCCTTTTTATATTTGCATAATTAAACTAATTTTTATTTTCAATTTTCACAAAATATTACATTTTCCTTAGGAAGCCTGCATCAATACCAGTATCTGTGTGAGGTTATTTTGTTGTTTCTGTTGTTTGTTGGATTTTCTAAACATAGATTACAGCCACCCTCATGGTAATGTAAGCAGCATTAGTTTCTTCTCTTTTTCTTTATTTTCTTTTTTTTTTGATGTAAATGGAAGATCACCATTTGTTGCACACATTAATTTTGGATAGAGTTCAGTACCTAAATGAGGATTGAGATTGCAGGGGTCACTGTCTTGTTTTAACAAGTCCTGGCAGTCTGCATTGAGCTTCCAGGAATTCCCGAAGTCTTCCAGGAGGGATTCCACCATGCCAGAAGGTGTAAGAAAATCATCCCCTTGGTTCCCATTGTAATTTCCACACAGGCCACACATCCTTTCAGAGTAGACTGGAGATACCTAAGGAACACAACATTAGCCCGGTCATCTTCCAGAACTGGTTACCACTGTACAGCAAGAATTTTTTTTAAGGAATGAACCATGTACAATTCAACAGTCAAGAACATTCTCAAACACACATCAAAATACTCCAGACACAATGCCATTATTCTGTATTTTTAAACTTCTAACAAAAATGCTACTATTAGTAACAGCAGGACAACTTTTGCACAGTTCAGTGAATTTCAGAGGGTAACTAAGAGAAAAATAGCTTCTTTTTTTGTCTTGATCAGCAGTCCAGTTTAGTCTTTCCCTGTTCTGCCTCTTCATTCATATAAATGAGCAAGGTAACAGTGGGGGTTGCATTTTTTTAATGTAATTCCAATGGCAGTTTGGGGAAAGAGACTGCACCTGGGAGCATTTCACATTTTAAAGGAAAATTGGATGATGAAGGAAATTTAAACAGGCTCTTTTATCACAAAATTCAGGCAATATTGGAGATGTTCCCCTCAACACTGAAGACCATTAATAACATAAGGAACAAACTACTACCCCTAAAGCTACAGCACATTAGAGCTTCCTCCTGCCTAGAGGAACTTCAGGCACACTAAAAGCAGAATTGCCAACAACCCACAGGGTGGGTGCACTTTTCACCCTGTTTTATTCCTGCTGCAAATCAAGGGGCAGCTGAAAGGTGACCCCAAAACCCAGAGGTAAACAGGGAGAAATATCCTAAGCAACATCTGAAACACAAAGGCACCAATACCTTTTATTTTAGTAGGAACTGTCAGTTTCTGTTAGGAGTAAAGCTCTGGTACATTACAAGTACTATCAACTGCTCAGGAGCTTTGATGCTACATTAACCCTCTGTATCCATGTAGTTCAGTGCTAGTTTAGGCAGGCTTGCAGGAGTAACCAGTGAAACAAACAAAAAAAAAGTTAGAAAAATCCACAGTTTTAAAGAAAACTGGTTTTCTGTATAATTAAAAATAAAAAACGTCCTCCAAAATATAACGTAATTCTACCCACCGTTCAAACGTGGGGGTCAGAGAATAAATGTGGAGCATCAAAAAGAACAATTAGAGGATAAATATTCTTACTATTCAGAGTACTACTACCCTTTCACGTACTGTGCAGATGAAACAATGACTCACACAAGTCCAAATTCTAGTGTGTTTTGGAGTGGAAGCTCTAATCACAAATATCAGGCAATCACAGAAAGGGGAGACTTCTTGAGGAACACAGAAAGAATTTTTGCCAGAACAAGGTAATGGGAGTGTATCACTTCCTCCAATTGTCAGCAATACTTGGCAACAGGTCAGTTTTACAAATCCAACATAAAATAATTCTCCAAAAGCAATTAAAGAGATGCTTTAGATGCCCAGGAAGGGAAGGAGCAGACAATTGGAGAAACTTCCACTGTTTTTATGTGTAGAGGATCTGGAGCAGAAAATTGGGTTTGTTTTCAGTGGGACAAAAAATTTGCCAGGTTATATGCGTCTCTGACCAGGCAGAAAAATACTTTGAATATTGAGGAAAGCCAGAACTCCTGAGATGTGCCAAGGGAATTATTCTAAGCTCCAAAAGAACTTTTAGGACCCTCAGAGCACAGAGATACATGTTAAATCAAAACAACAACCACAAAACCCACAGATGCTTTCTAAAATTATTCCAGACCTTTCTTATCTGTTTTCTTTTCAGCTCTTGAACTCAATTCTGAACTGGCTTTCATAACGCTTTGCACTGTGCCAGATGTGACATTTAAGCCAGATTTTGGGGCAGGCAAGGAGAATGCAAAAGCAGTGCCATGGTTCAAGGAGGGCAGTGTTTACCACTCAGCAGAAAATCCCAGGAAAACTGGTTTTCTTGGCAAAACTCCTCTCAGTGAGCAGATCCCTACTACAAGGGGGGTTCAAAGGCAGCAGGGCTGTGGTTACAGCTTCCTTACAGATCATTTCTGTTAAACCTGGCTCGGGTATTTCTTCACTCTGCTGTGTCTGCAACACCAACAAACCCTAATTGTTAATCAAGGCTGACTTCAAACATTCCTCACAGTAGGAGGAGCACGCAACACATCTTCTATGAGCTAATTTCTTTTTCCTGGAAATTATGAGTAACTGTGTCCCTGGAGGCATTTTCTTCCCTTATTTTAAGTAATTCACATTCGTTGTTTTAGACAGGGCAGTCAAAGCAAATAAAAACAAAACTCCAGTTTGGAGGGTATCTGCTGAACGAAACAAAACTGTTCATGGTTAATAATGGTTGCCACTGCACACACACACACACAGATAAATAAATAAATAAAACAGGGAGGAGGAGGGAAAAAAGCTACCAAGCTGCTGTAAGATGAAATGTTTGTTTCTGGAATACAAAAGGACCTGTATATCACTCTGGGGGTAGTAAAACAGAAAGGAATTTCTAACATGCAACACAAAGCAATTTCTGACTTCAGACAAGAAAATCTTTGTACATATTTGGGTAGAACGAGAGAGGGGGCAAACAGAAATAAAACAGACAGAAAAAGTACCTTGACCAGGAGTTCTCCATGACCATCCCAGTCAATCTGCAAATCTTCCCCATAAGTGAGGCGAACTGAACTCCTCACCACACGCTGGACACGGAGGGTACCTGAAGGCAACCGCAGAGTGTCAGTGACCTTTTATAACATGTAGTGCCAGGACAAGGGGGAATGACTCCAGACTGACAGAGAGCAGGCTTAGATTGGATATCAGGAAGAAATTCTTCTCTGTGAGGATGCTGAGGACTTGGCACAGGTTGCCCAGAGAAGCTGTGGCTGCTCCATCCCTGGAAGTGTTCCAGGCCAGGCTGGACGGGGCTCTGAGCAACCTGGGATAGTGGAAGGTGTCCCTACCCATGGCAAGGGGTTGGAATAAGATGATCTTTAAGGTCCATACCAAATCATTCTACGATTCCATGATTTCAAGCTTCTGGTTGAAAAACACTAATTTAAAAAAGAATAGACCAACAGTGGTTTTCACAAATCTCACAAGTGCAGACCAGCTTAAATCTCCTGGTGTAGAGGAGCCAAGTCAGCATGTGTCAGCTGCATGGAGAGAAGCTGAAATGACAGAACTTCTAGAAGAGACAGAGTTTGGCATTGAAAACACTTTTTGATTGAGCTGGGCTAAAGGCATGTCTAAAACCAGTACTTAGCAGAAGCCTTTCAGTATCTGGCCAGAGTCAGCCCATGCGAACACACCTTGCAGCAAAGGGATCTGTATGTCCTGTCCATTCAGTGAAACTCCTCCTCCATGTTTCATTTTAACGATGCTGTTGTCCATATCCCGGATCCGGACAGAAGCTGAGCGAGTGCACACGGCATCAGGATCATCTGCACACTGCAGAGAAGGCAAAATCCGCCTTGAACCTCAAGTTTTCACTTTCTTGGTGACTTAGTCCCAGAAGGCATTTTGGCATCTAATTTGGGAGGTGTTGAGTGTCACACTGGTTTTACAGATCTGGTTTCTGCATCCCACAAACACCAGGCTAGCAGCCTTCCCTCCATTATCCCAGTAATCACACACCAGGGAGCTCCCTGTCTCAGAACCTGGCAAGAGATCTGTGGGTGTTCCACCAGACCCCCAGGAGTGACCTGTGGCAGTGACCAGCCCCACAGCTGTGGCAGGGGCAGGAAGGCCACCTGACCCACACAGCCTGGGAAACAGCCACGCAGTTCACATTACCTGAGACTCCTGGGGTGTTTATTTTCCTGGCTGTGGGATACCCAGATGAGGAACAGGGATTGCGGGGGCCCCACATCTCCTCCCTGGTTGCGAAAGGGAAGTTTCAGTGGAAACCTGTCCTTCAGGTTCCCAAGCACTGATGACCTCAGAGATGCACTATCAAAGCTCTCTAATGAAGGAGACAGACGCAGATGGTGCATAGAACTGTCACAGCCCATTTCTCCCTGGTTGGACAGGCTGATACTCCCCTTCCCTCCTGTCAGTCTCCTGTCTCCATTGCACCTCTCCCTGCCTTCAGTTCCTCTGTCCTCATCACCTTTCTTCCGCTCTGCTTCCTTCAGGGCCCTTTTCAGTCTTCAGATTTGTTCACCTTTTCCCAAGCACAACTGGCCAATTCATTTCACAACCAGGTTGACCTCCCTGTGACATCCCCCTTCAGGGTGTCCATTCCACCCTGCACCAGCCTGGCCCCCTTTCCTGCCTCTCTCCACCTGCCTCTCACACATCCACTGGGGGAGACAGCAAAGAAAGTCAGGAGTTGATGTCTGACCACAAAAAAATCACCAGCCAATCTGACTAAATGTGAAACGACGCAAGGCACTGCTCTGCCAGTGCACTCTCCTTGGTGTCCAAGGAAATGTCTTTCCCCACAGGCATTAGGGAGGCACCAGCAGCCAGGGCACTTCGCAAGGGGTGCACCCTTGCCTCTGTTTGTTTGTCCAGATGGCTGAGTGTTGGCAAGGGCTCATTCTCCAAACCTCATCACGAGTCTCCATCCCGAGGTAGGCTCCTGGGAATGGCGGTGAGGAGAAGCAAAACACTTATTAACTAAAGAGAAAGACTGAATCTGATATTTAAACTAATTATCTCACAGGGAAATTACTTCTGTTGGCCTGTGCATCTGCAATTCATATCGCAGTCCCACAGCCCTGCCCTCTCTCTCAACGGCATGCGCAGAGGCACCAGCCAAGGCTGCTGTTACCTGCACCGTCTCGATGATCACAGAGAAGGAATTTTCCACACAATCCTTGGCAAATAAGTACTGGCAAATCCCACTGAATGTGAAATACTTGTTGTCAAAGCTTTTGAAATGAGACTGGCCGGTGACAGAGCATTCCCCTGGAAAAAGCAAAGAGCCATTAATCATCGCAGTGCCAGTTGTGAGCAAAATCCTGCTCGGCCCCCACAAGCTTCTGAGGGGGAAGAGCAGCCCTGGTGGAACAGGTTGTACAAGGCTCAAGCTCCTCACAGACCAGAAAGCACCAGCAAGATCATTATCTCACTGCTTATTCCCATAAGGCATTACCAGTAGTATCAGAGGAACCAACAATGCCTGGGGAACACGGAATAAATCACACTCAGGAGCTGAAATTTGTGCCTATGGAAAAGCCTGTATTCTTTTGTTGGGCTGCTTTTAATACCAATAATTTATTCTAACATAAAATACCTCATGAGAATGAAGAGCTCGAAGATAATGTCTGTGGGAGTCCTTCCAAGGGTAGAATTTATGTTGGACTTTACCCTGAACCATTATCTCAACCAACAGAAAGTTAAAAATAATTCTGTAGTTACACCAGCTACATCTAAAGTCCTTACAAAATAATGTGAAAGTCTGGCTTGACCACCTTTCTACTACAAAAAGGAGCTGTTTAAACATACCAGCATTTGAAGAGGTTTTGGTAAGTTGTGGCTTTTCATTTCCAGGAAAGGCAGTATCCAGTTACCACAGCTGGGGTTTAGTACCCTGTCATGCAAACACACAGAGAGGCTCCAACTCCACAGAGCTTGCAGAGAAAATCTTTCATATGAGAAGACCATCACACTTAGAGATAATCCTGTGGCAAACAAAGTGGGAAGCCACTTCCTCATCCAGAACAAAATTCAGGTGCTAGGCCTACACTGGCCATCACCAGCCAAAGGATGGAGAAAGGTTAAATGTTACAAGCTGCCAGATGGACTCCATGAGTTATTCTCTCTTCACTGCCTTTGAGTCCTACAGAAGATCTGCCTAATGAGCATCGTGTGGAAATTTCCCTCTTCAGCATATTATTCAGTGTTTACTGTCTAAAACCAACTTGTGCTAAAGCACAGATCCCGAGGATTCCCAGCCTTGCACAGCTCTGATTCACCCTAAGAGAAGTCCAGCACCTCCTGGATATTTGTCATCCCTTGGAGTTTGATTTCCAGAACATTCTCTGCAACAAGGAAACAAGAGAATGGATTTGCAGCATGGAGAACTGGGGACAGCTATCCAAGAAAAGTCCCAGCCTTTGGCATTGCTCCTGAATGGGAAATTGCTTTTCTGTGGCCAAGTCTTTTCTTATGGGTCCCTCTATCTATTCCATTTGATGTAATGCATCCCAAGAAATTTCCTGAAACCTTCTGCCTTCCTAATTATTTCCATTATTATATCAGCTTGAAAGCCTCTTGGTAGTGCCAGCCAGCTCCAGCTGTGGATCCACCTTATCACCAAACTTACAGCTGGGCAATTCACTCCCACAATATGAAAGAAATCTTTCCTGACAAAAAAGTTTGTCAAAAGAAAAACAGAACTGCCTAGAGTTTATGAGTAACTACATAAATTTTCTGGACACATGATTTTAGAAATATTTGTGGTAACGTACGAACAATGAAAATATGCTGTGATATTGCTTCAAGTAGAGACAAACAGCACAGGTAACAATATAAATTTGGCTACTTTGGGAGGCTTTGCTGCCCTCCCACACTGTCTCAGTACAGTGTATAGTGTTAGCAGGCACATGTACAACAGCTGCATGTATACAACCTTCAGTCTTAAACAAGCCTAGCACAAAACTGATTTAGATACACTGGCAGAAGGTACAAAAATAAGCTGCCTTTCATTTCCACTTCTGCTCATTTGGGACAGCTTCCCAGTTAAGAAAAAGGCAGCAATGCTTTATTCCCTCTTGCACAGAGCTGGATATCAACATCTGTTTGCAAGCCTCAATACCAGATTTATCTTCACTTCTACAATCACTATGAAGAAAACGTGGCTGAAGTTAAGGATACAAATTTGGCCTATGGAGTATTCATCATAGTCTGGAGAGCAAGGACATTAAAAGCTATAACCTAAGGAAAAACTGAAGTTAGGAAAACACTATTTCTTGTTTGTAATCATGCTGTTGCCCATTAGCTAAAAGAGATAACAAACCTGCCTGGGCTGTGTCCTTGAGGCTGTGTTTTAGACAGTGAGATTGCCTGCACTTGGAGAGCTCCTTGATGAACAAGCACAGGGCACAGCTCACTAAAAATGTCATGTCTATTTTGAATATTTGCATACACCACCCCGCAGCCTCTTCTTTAAATGTTGATACTTCGGGGGAAATGCTCTTTTGGTCTAAAGCAGGAGGAAATGGAGCATTGGTGGGTCAGACAAGTGGTGCAGGAACTGAGGCAGGGGATGGGCCATGGAACCAGCAGAAGAAAATAAGGAAGGCAGCACTTTGCTAGCCAATGCTTAGCATGAAAAGTCAAATTCCTCATGCAGGCAAAAATGTGGGACAGCAGCCATCAGTACAGGAGAGTTTGAGAGGTGGAATTAGGAAGAAAGAGAGCACCTGCAGAGCTGCCTCTCCAATCTGCCAGCACCCAAGGAAGGCAGGGCAGCCACCTTCGCCCTGGGGCTGTAGCTCCTTCACCCACAACATGACTACAAGGCAATTGCCATGGTCAATAAGGTACAATGAGGAATTGTACCTGGTCAAAGAAAGCCAGGAGCGTTCCTCTACCTGGAAGCCAATCCTCTGAACATACAGACCCTTACAACTGGTAAACTAAGTAATCAAAACAGGAACTGTCCTTCCCACCAAACCAGATTTTTCATTGCTACACATAAACCACACAGGGCAATGTCTGACTTGTCTCAGGAGAAGAACTTAAAAGTATGATCCCATCTGGATTGTACTGGAGCAAGCAAGGAACAACAAAGATTCACTTTTTGGGTGGAAAGAAAATATAAGTGGGACGTGAGAGGGAGGGATGGCTTATTTGTCAAAACCTGAAAAGGGTAAAGCCAACACACCTGGGCATTCCTCATTGCTGCAGATCCAGGTGCCACGTCGACAAATGCTAGGAAACAGATAGTAGCAAGTTAGGCAAGAGCATATGAATTCAAACTTTCTGTTGCACATTTTTCCCAAAAAACTGAAAATGGTCCCCTCTCCCAGGGAACTTAGATCAGTCCCCAACATCCCTTTCATCTCCCATAACCTTATTTCTTAATGTATTCATCCCTTCTTCCCATCATTTGACAGCAACTGCTGGTGATATGAATGGGTATGGTTGCAGAATTCAAGGACTTCTGTTTTTCCCTGCCAAAGCTCTGTATTTAATGGAGTTTTCAGCTATATTCCACTGATGTGGAATGAGTTTTCAGTGCAGTTCTCAAGGTATATCTATCTACAACAGAATCACGGGGAAAAAAAAGTTTGAAGGGACTTGTAGAAAAAATAATTTACTAAAACTCCCAACTCAGAGAAAGCAATGCCAAAGCTGGATCAGCTGAGTGAGGACCTTGCCCATTTGAGTTTAGAAATATTCAAGATGAGGCCCCACAGCCTCTCTGAGCAGCTGTCCCAGTGCAGCACTGGGGAAGGGCGAAAAATGTTCCCTTGTGTCAAAACAGAATTTCCTTTGCAGCTTGTGTCCATCGCTTCATACTTGTTTTCTGTTTGCCTCTGAGAAGAGTTTGGCCCCATCCTCCTCACAATCCATCTGTAGGCAGTGAAAGTTCCCTCATTAGCCCGTAAACAAATCTATTCCCCTTTGCTGCTTCTTATGTTAAACTCCCCTGCTGTGATCCCCTCCAGTGTCCTCCACAAGCCTCTCTGCGCTCCTTGTTGTAAGAGCTACTATAGTCTTCTCATTCCTTTAATTATCCCAGCCCTTGAAAATCATTTGTGGGGAGGCAATTTACTGAGGATGTTAAATGCAGAGTCAATGGAATGACGTTCTCCACAGCAGCATCATGTTTGAATAACAGGAAGCAACAACAAAAAACAAGCAATAAAGAAACTCCAGCCTGTCAGGCAACACTCATGTCCCAAGAGCACTAAGGTTGAACAATGTGGCCAAGCTCAAAGCTGCAGAGGGCTCCAGGGAAAGGGACAAAATGCTGATGTCGTGGTTTTGGTTCGTGTTCTGGGGCAGGTGGTGCAGGTAATGAAAAGCTTTTGATGCACAGGTCACCTTTCTTCTGCATATCATGGTCTTCACTGAGACCTGCTTCTGTGCTCTAACTGGAAACATCTGAGTAAAGAGTTGTCTGAACTCCTTGCACAAATATATCCACACTTAACACAAAACCAAATCAGGAATGCATGACTAATTCCCCTTCCTTTGTTTAAAGTGCTGGTCTTCCCCTCCAGTCTGGTACTCAGGAGTGAAAGAAAAATCGTGAGCCATGCTAGGAAGACTCATTAGCCCTGTGACAAGTTCCAAGGATGTGCCTTAGGCTAACTCCTCTTGGAAAGAAATGGGGTTTAGAGGTTAAATACATGTAGGAAGTCAAAACAAAGACACCACTGCTGACACTAGCCAGACATGGGAACCTGCTGGTCTGTCTTATCCACAGGAAACAGGTATTTCTCTGCTCTTTGAAGGACTGTGACCTTCATGTTGTTCTATCCGACCAAATATCCCTTTACAAACAGAGCTGATTTTGCCTTTGTGAACAGCTCATTTCTGGGAAGGGGCTGGCAATTCCAGTAAGAGAATGAGTCCTTTGCCAGTGAAACGAAAATTTTTAAAGGTAGAGAGATTTCTAGAAAGATAATCCTAAACAGTTACTGACCCATGTGCAGTACTGATCTACGGCAACCACACCAGAGCAGCACAGGGTTTACCATGAGTTGCAGTCCTGGGAGATGGTGAAGCCAGGAGGGTAATGTTTTCCAGAGTGGATACAGGAGCAGTCGGAGCTTTCAATGCAGTGTTCACCATCAAGGAGCAGCCCCTCTGGATAGGTCAGGTAGCATCAGACACCCATATCGCACACACACGGAAACAAACGTAAATACAATTAGATTTTCTTGTTCTTCGTATGCTTTGGCAAGACTTCATATGCATTATTATCCATACTTAGTCACAGACAGCAATAAAAAGGAATGAGGCTTGCCAAAAAGCCTCACAGGGGCAGGTGTCTGCTTTCCTTCTAGTGCTGCCTCTCCCTCAGACATGCTGAACAAAGCATTCCCGGTGCTTCTAGAAAAGCTCTTTGCTTAGCACATACTCAGGTCCAGAACATATACTGGGACACAGACAAATCAAACACAGGGAGCATGATCAAAGTTGATCAGAGCTGGTCTGGGACCTGACTGTTGGAAAAACCATGACCTTCACTGGCTGCAGTGAAGGGTGTCCACACAAATCTTGTATTTGTCATAAGAGGACCAAAGAAGGGGCAAAGTAGGGAATGAAGAAACAAATCTGCACATGTAAGTCTAGCAGAGAGGGCCTGAGAGAAAAAAGCCACTTCTCAACTTCTGCAGAGGCAAAAAACAAAAGGGCCAACTTCCCAACTTGGGTCCAGCTGCTGAGGTTTCCATATTACACAACTATAATTACCTGTTCTATAGAGAGAGTTCTTTATCCTACACAGATGAACAGAGGCACAAAAGAGTTACAAGACTTATCTAAAAGAGAAACTTGTCCTTGCTTCTATTGCTAGTTTATAGTGCTTTCTCTTTGATCCCTGTATTGAGGGATAGTTGATATTCCCCATTTTCAAAAGAGCTGCTGTGGCAAAATATTTGTTTTCTTGAACACCCCTCTCCCTTCTCTTTGAGGGACTCCTTCCAATCGCCTGCAGAGATTTTGGCTCTTTTTCCTGGCAGCACCAGACATCAGTGACAGCGAGACACAGGTAAGTCTCCTTTCTCCCATTCTTCTCATAGAGCTGCCTGGAAAGAGCTTGGCTGTTGAGAAAATCCTTCCAGTGAGAGAGATTCACAACAAGATCTGAGCATTTAAGAGTGCTGTGGCTCTCCAGAGAGCACAAGAAAACAGAATGCCTGCCTTTTTTCCCGGCAAGAGTAATTCCATTTACAGCAATTAATGTAACTGTGTGGGGCATTTAATGGAGGGAAAAAGAAAAAAAAAAGAAAATATATTTATCAAACAGATCCTGTGTAATCTTGGAGCACTAGAGAGGTGCTAAGTGAAGGTATAATCCTCATCAAAAATCCCTCTAGTCATCTGTCAGATCCTCCTGGTTTTCAATTAAATCGAGGTTCTTCCCTTCTGGTTGTGCAACAAATAGCGGTAAAAGTTTTGAACTGCTGCTTGTTATTTCTTTCCATGCACTTCTTTCTACTTGTTCCTCATGCCCTTTACCCTTTCTGGGGAGCTCCTGCTTCTCTGCTCCTCAGTTCCTCTCCCCTTAGACCTTCTCTATGCTCAACAGACTGACGCATCTACCAAAGGAAAAATACAGCAAGAGCCCTTGTGCAGCCAGTGGATTCATCTCCTTCAGCTCTTCCCAACTCTTCCAGGACTCCACAAATACAGTAGCTGGATCCTTCACAACAGAAAAGCTCCTGAGCCTGGTCACATCACCTTTCACCCTCCATGTGCATCTTCCCAGGTCCTGCCATACCTTTGAACTTCCAGTAAGGAAGAGACTGGCAGCTAAATGGAAAACTACCAAACTCTGAATGCAGTGACTCCTCAAACCAGGCTGACATTGACATTATTGCCTTCTTTTGGAAACCAAAATCTCTGCAAACTTCCATCGCACTTATTGTCCTGTACAAGGGGACAGGAAACACCTCTGTGCATTCACAGAGTCCAGACAGGGTGAAATGCAGAGATAGTCCCATTAAAAACAAACAATAAACAAAATCAAACAAAAAAACCCAGCTAGAAATAGAAGCATATGGAGCTTTGGAGTCAGGAATCAAACTCTCCTCCTGCAGCTGTTGTAAGTACAACAGACAGAAGAGTAAGATTGGCGTGGCTGGGCTGTCCCCTTTGATCCAGTGAAATCTCCTGTATGGAAGATTCACTAATAAGTGGAATTATTCACCTAAAATCATGAAGACCTTTGAAATCATAGTGCAAGTTCTACAGGTACTGTTTTTGTGCAGGAAATTCCTTCAGTGTATTCTCTGCTGTTTCTTCCTCTAACTGTATTTGCCTCTAACCCAAGCAATTCAGAAGGAGTACATCAAGAGTAAGCAGTCCCTCACCAAGAAATAAAGGCAGTCCTGGAGTATTGGTTGGTACTGATTTACACAGAAACATTTACTTTTCAGTTGGGTCTGAAAAATGGCCCTTTCATGGGGTGAGCATACAGGCATTACAGAAACTGGTTTATTCTAGGGCATGGTCCCAGGAAAGAATAGTGTTTCTGATTTCAAGAAAATTTAAGGGAAGACACAGCTTTCCTTCTTCTAATAAAATAGGTAGCCTGACTGCCAAATGTTTCTATGTAAATAACCCAGTAAATAAATTACCAGGGCAGCTGCAGCCATCAACACATTGTCCATGACACACTTCATTGATATTCAGACTCTGGCAGGTTTTGGCACATGGGGATACACACTCCTTATATTCCATGCCAACTGGACATCTTGGCCCTGAAACAATTAAACAAAATTAGAAATGCAAATTCCTCAATAACTCTTAAACCAACAAATCCCTTCATTATCAAAGGCTGAACCACAGAGACACAAAAGGTCATGTCAACTTCAAAATGATTGTTTCTCTTTTAGAAGCAAAACATTTGAGAAGTGGTTGATATTCAGTTTGCTGCAATACCATTATCTGCCAGGTAGCATAGTAAATACTTAGAGGTTAAAGTCAATTTTTTTCTAATAAATTGAGTTTGAATAACTAAACCCAAGTGCATTAAGGATAATCAAACCCAGGGAGAAGTCTTGCAATAATATCTAAGTAATTGGAACAGACATGGTTGTTCTGTACCTTTAACCTATGTACTTACTCCACTCATTTGTGAAATTATCCTGTTTGGTGTTTCCAGGGAGAACCAGCAGACAGTTAAAACTCTGAAATCCCATCCTCCTTCTTCCAGAGAACCACCAGCTCAGGGTAACACCCATGACATGGTATCTCCACTGCAGTCATTATTTAGGCCAGGTCATTGTGCAAACACACACTATTACAGCCATTCCTCCCTTCAGTGCATACACACACCATGCCCTACAAGACTGGGGGCATGGAGTGGGAAGAAAAGCTTAGAGCCTGCCCTTTCCAAACAAATCCTCTGCTGAAGAGGTGGGAGGGTAATGAAGGAGTGATCTTGCCCTTGGCGCCCTGGGCTCGGGCACCAGCTCACACTTGCACAGTGTGCCCAGCACTAGAGCTCTTCCCACACAGCAAAGCATTTCATGCCCCCATCATCATCATCTCCTGAGAAAGCACCATAGCACAGATGAAGGGTAATAGAAAATTAAGCTCCTGCTGTGGCAGTGGGACACTTCCCTCTTTCCTGACTCAGGAGTAAAAGCCAAACCATGATTTGTGAATTTAAGGGTTAGAAATGAGCTCTAAAACTCCCAGTGTCAGAGAAAGGCTCATTTCACTTGTGGCTTTTAATCAGACTTACAAAGAGCCCTAGCAAAAATGGGTTCTCTGGCTCACACCCTGAGCAAGGAGATGAGCTTTAATAGATCCCTTTTATGTCCCAATGGAAAGGTAATAAATTACTGCTCGAACTCAGACTGTACAATCCCTAGAACAAGTGGCTGGCAGCATCTTGTTGCTCTAATCACAGTCTGAAGGCACAGTTTTCTTCAGTGGCCAATAACAGAATATCTTTGCCAGAGAACCAAGTGTTGCCAGTCCAAATCAGACAGTTTACTCCATGAAATCAATTTACATAAACATCCCAAGGAAAGTGTTCTTGCTCATAACAAAAAACATGAAAAAAATCACTGAGAACATTCTACTAGAGGAATTTTTCATTTTCTTTTTGAATGCTCTATATTAAACCAGGGTTCTTCAGTGGAGGTATCAGCAGTAGGTGCAAATGTGACTTTTCCTCTACAAACACAATCCATCTCAGTCAGTCTATGCACTTCCTTGTTGCAAAACCTCAGCAGTGATGCAATCAGGACCTCTGAACTCAGCAAAATTGGGCTAATAAAGGCAGCAGTTCAAGATGCAATCAGGATCTCTAACCTAGAGAAAAACTGGCTTAGAAAAGGCAGCATCTCAATTTCAAGGCAATCGATTCAAGCGAATAAAGGGTGAAACAAATGTCTTTATGCAAAAATGTGAGAGAGCATTTCACAAAGATGCTGACTTAAAAATATAGTCTGGAAAATGTCATACATCTGAACCATACATGAAATAGCACCTAAACATCCTACTCTATACCTTTGTGTATCCAATAAGCCTTCACTGACTGTGAACACTGTAGTGGGACATGTAACAGCTCAGGATCTTCTTTATGTATGGTTCAAAGAATACTGCCTTAGGGACAAAACTTTTAGAAAAAGGTGGCGGATGAAGGGCTGAGAGGCGGAGTGAGCAAAGGTACTTGCTATAAATGCAAGTAGTGGGCACTTCAGATTTTAACCTGCCAGGTCTGAACCAACCTCCTAAAAAAGCACCAGCTGCTTTTAGCTGCAGGACATAAACCTGCAGGACAGGCACGATCTTATTGGGGATGAGCAGCCTAGGAATAAATCTGCCAGCTTACTGCATGAGCTCTCTTCAGGCCACCCCTCCAAAATCACTCCTTCGTGAGCGCAGCTCCTGGCGTACTCCAGGAAGGCAGGGCAGTGACAGTCCACGCCCTGGGGACAGGCACAGATGTCCCTTTCGCAGAGGCTGATGTAGGGCTCGGGATCCACTCGGTGGTGGCACCGGGAGAAGGTCAGAGATGAGCTCAGCAGCTGGCAGGTTTCCAGGACACCCTGCAAGAGAAGTGAGGCACAAAGGGACAGAGAGAGAGAGCAAAAGGGACAAAATTACTTCGTATAGTCTCAGGAAGGAGGGGGAAAACACAACTTTTCCAAACACACTGTCACCACTGTTGAACAACATCACGGTTCTTATTTAACACCACCACGCAGTCAATAACAGTCAAGAGCCAACAGTGAGCTCCACCCATTTATTCAGCACATCCATGGACACAGAGGTACCTTAATATACTGATTATTATAGAATGGAGTATCACATAAGGGATGTTTCATACAGAAACACGACAGTCAGTCAGCAAAAGGATGGAGGCATTCTACCTCCTTTGGTTTCCCAGAAAAGAACTGGATGGTGTCTGGATTCCCAGGAAGATGCACACAGCAACAGAGGGGAACTGAGGTACATAGGAAGAAAAATAACCAGACAATCTTTTGGATAACAAGTGACCAGAGTGAGTGTCAGAGGGAAAGATTGAGTCTGACTGAAATCACAGGAATGAAATTAGTTCTCCACTTCTGGCCACATACTCCTGTTGCCCCTGCTGGCTTGTCCAATGCACAACAGGTCAATTTAGCTCACATAAGTAGGAGAACAATAGCCCAGGGAAGAAAAGCAATTTGCTCTGCTCTTCTCCTGAGTGAAATCAGCATGGTGACAGCCAGTGTGAGGGGAGGACAGCACAGGGAGATGGGAGGAGGGTATCAAGACCTCTCGTTTCAGGCAGCAGAAACCTAAGAGGAAACTTAACTGTGTGTGAAACAAAACCTAAGGAAATCTTAGTGCAGGATTGAGTTCTCCAGGGGAGGCTCCCACATAAACTCTTTTGTGCACATTATGTCACAGTGGAATGAGTCTGAGGTCCCCAGTGCAACTTTCTGAAACGCACACACAGTGCATTTAGGCACGTGAAAAAAGCGATTTTCTGATCCAACTCCAGCACAACAAATTGTTGAAACATAACTTTCTTCTACTTATTTGTCAGTGTTTTATGCAAGCAAATGTAACCATGGTGTATTTTGCAGGTGTTATACTCAGTGGTTAGAGGTGGGGAGACATTCTTCAAAGTAGTTCACAGTAACAATTCATTACTTCTGAAAAATTTTACCTGTACCTGAGGTGACAGCACATGCAAGCTAGTGTGTAAAAAAATAATAATAATTTTTACAGCACTTTGTTTTCTCATTTTTTGGGAGATTAAAAATGGGAAGCAAAAAATCTCACAGAAAAAAATCAAGATGTCTTCTCTGAATGGCAGCTGTGGTACCTGTATAGGAAAACTGCTGAGCAGAAAATACGTTTTTACTTTGGCTAAAGGGTGTTTTGTTCAGGTGATCAGCTCAAGCTAGTACATATCTGAGCCAAGACAGAATTTCTTGCTTATGAAAACAAACCAACCAGAAATATCTAGTCCATTGGGAATGTATTCCAAGTTTAGCAAAGGGTTCACGGAACAACCACATGTGCAAAGAGGTTTTGAGCTTTCTGACAAAGGTCTCAGGGACCTTAAAACAGTGCTAATTGAGATATGGAGGGCCTTCAGAAATTCAGCTCCAGCCTGGGATAATTCTGATGGCCAGACAGCAGCCACCAGGTTGAATCAGATGAAAAAAAAAACCAAAAAAAAAACAACAAAACAAACCAAAAAACACTAAAAGGAGGGAAGCAGGAACTACATAAATGGTGGTTGGTGCTGCTGCTCTAAGACTACTCAGAAGTACAAAAAGCTGAAAAAGTGCCCTAAGGGTGGAAGTAACAACAACAGAAGCAGCCAAAAAAGCTATTAAAGAAGGGCTTGGAGATGAAACTGATAAAACCAAAAGTGAGCTCAGAGGCATTCGGAGGATGAGCAGCACAGCAACTCCTGGATCAAAGCCTTGATCCAGATAGCATCAAGTGCAGCAGAAAACCAGGATATGCAACAATCCCATTTAGGGGCTGAGCTAATGAGGTTTTTCAAGGTAACAGCCTTGAAAATATATAGTTAATACAACTCAAACAGCAAAACTCAGACTGTATATTCCACTAAAAGGAACATTTTAGATGGGAAAGTGACTTAAAAAAATAAAGAAGATTACACATACACAAAAAATGAACCCATTTTTCTTTTCCTATAGTTCTTTGGTCTTGGGCTTGTTCAGTAACAGCATAGCTAAAGGTTGAGCTCTAGCTTATTATCTAGAAACCAACTGATATATGTTGAAAAGCAACAAACAGTTTATTTTCTCTATGTAAAGGTTTTCTTGCCATTTAAATTTCTTCACATTTTCCAGTGACCTTATACTTTTTTTTTTTTCCCATCTTTCAGACATGTCTCAACTATCATGACAAATAAGCTGAAATATGGGTATGTTCAAATAGATACAAACCAGAAGAATTCACTATGAGGGTGATCAAAGAGGGTATGGAACCACCACCCTTGAAGATGTTCAAAATGGGAGTGGACAAGGACCTGAGCAGCCTGACCTAGGAAGGCCCTATTGGAAGCAGAGAATTGGACTCAATGACCTCTTCCAATTTTAACCATTCTGCAATGTATTTTTATTTTCACTCCTTCCTCTCTTTAAAACTCAGTGGTCAGGCTGGACTAAGAGATGTCCTTATTCTTTAGTTTAGAGGACAGGGGTGAGTATTAGATATTGGCAGCCTCAGCCACTGCTGTAAAATTCCTGCTCATGGAGCAACAGTCCTGGAAGCTGCTCCCCACTAAGAAATATTTAAACCCAGCAGACTGGAGAGTGAAGCCTTAGGCTGAAACAGTGCTCAGAGTAAAGGTGGCTGCAATATTAAAATTAGTAGAACTGTCTGCAGTATCTGAAATGCAGATGAAGGTCATAAAATTTCTCCCTTCCCTTCTGCACAAGTCCTATTTTAAATGTTTCTTTAAATGGGTTGGCGGTGTCCTGGCACTGACAACCCTCAGCGACCGCAAACTTGCTGACCTCCTTTCTGCCACAGGCCCACCACACAGAGCTGGAGGTGGAATTTTGTACATTCTTTCTATTTCTGTGGCATTTCCTTCTGCTGCTGCATGAAATGCATTTGTCTATGGCTTAACAATTATCATTAAAGAGATAGAACCTAAAAAATAACAGAAGAAATCAGAGACACCCTCTTGTTCCCTGGAATTTAAACCTTATGGTGTGTAGGCACAAATGTAGTTCCTCCAGAATGCTCAGGAAGAGTATATTTCGCTGTCATAACTGGGTATAGTTTTTCAGAAAACATGTTTCATGAAGAAAGATTTAGCCTCCCACCTTTCCACATAAAAATCATCCAAACCCAGTACGTTTAATATACCAAACATTGGCTGTATGCTTGAGCAGACTAAGGAACAACTGAAAGCAATCACTTCACTTGAATGCTGATTAATCTGATGAAGAAAAATGAAATTTAAATACAGTGGGCCTCATTCTCACCCCTATAATTTGTTATTATATTGCATAGAATGATTTGGGTTGGAAGGGACATTAAAGAGCCTCTAGTCCAATCCCCTGCCATGGGCAGGGACACCTTCCACTAGACCAGGTTGCTCCAAGCCCCACTGAACCTGGCCTTGAACACTTCAAGGGATGGGGCTGGACCTCTGGACCTTTGCTGGACCTGCCTCTGACCCCAACCATAACAAATTATGGTCCAAAGCTAAAAATTTCTACTTGTTTTCAGATCTGGGAATAAATGCTATTTCTTTATCACATATGGAAGTATTCCACAGGATAATGGGGGAACTGTTTCTTACCAACTGCAGTAAGAGCTGAATTTCAGCAAAAGCAGAAATTAGCTGAATTTTAATTACAATAATTTGCACATCTAACATACTATAGGTATAATTTCCTAATATGAGGGGGGAAAGGAAACAATACAGTGAACTCTGGACTCCACATACCATTTCTATTAGAGGTGAAATCTAGAAAATAAAGGCAATGTATAAGAACACAGTAATCAATTGCCATGCTTTGAGCAATAGTTTTTTTTTTCAAGACTGCCTTATTGCTATAGTTTTCCAGGTCACCCATTTACACTTAAAGATCCATGCTGTTGGTCATTTTAGAGCCTGTTAAATTGCAGTGCCTTGTTGAACAGCCTAAATAAGTGGAGAAAATGGATCAGGCAATGCAGTGAAGTTCCTTGTTGGTAACTAAACAGCAGCTGCAGAGGGTAGGGCATGGTAGGAACGGTTTTCTTTCTCCCTCCAACACTGCCCAGGTTGGAATGTTCTCTGGATCCCAGGGCAAGGCAGGTAATCACACAGGTGTAAGTGTGTGTGTGTTTTAGAGGTGGAGGGCAGGGAGAGGCCCTGGCAACAGTGGGATAAGAGTGTGAACCAGTTCAAGAGTATGAGCAAGTTCAAGAGTCATTAAACAAGACCAAAACTTCAAAAAAAAATTTCCAGCATTTTCTAGGATTTGAAGATAAAGGAGCAGCAGGGCTTTCTGATTCTACTGCATAGAATCATTCAGTGGTTTGGGTTGGAAGGGACCTTAAAGATCATCCAGTTCCAACCCCCTGCCATGGCAGGGACACCTTCCACTGTCCCAGGTTGCTCAGAGCCCCATCCAACCTGGCCTTGGACACTTCCAGGGTTGGGGCAGCCACAGCTTCTCTGGGCACCCTGTGCCAGGGCCTCAGCACCTTCACAGGGAACAATTTCTTCCCAATATCCAATCCAAACCTCCTCTCTGTCAGTTTGAAGCCATTCCCCCCCATCCTGTCACTACAATTCCTGTTGAAAGAAGCCAGAAGCCATCTCTCCTAGGATGCTATTGGCTGGGCAGGGGGGGCAGACAGAGAGGGTAAAGAAAACCACAGACCTATGCAGCGTGGGGGCAATGGGGCGGGAGGGGTGCCTTGAAGCAGAGCTGTTGTTTCCCTCACCTAACAGCTGACTGCCTGGCAGGGAGGGAGGCTGGGAGACCAAGGAGATTTATGTTCCCGAAGCTGAGGCAAGCAAACAAAGCACACTATTAAAAAGCTCTACATTCTTCAGCAGGCACTTGTTTGGCCGGACATCTATTAATAGTGCTGTGTTTATTCTTGCACAGTGAATAAATTAAGGCAATGTTAAATGCTGTGAGCTTATGAACTCACATGAGAGAGAATATAATTTCATTCAGTTTGTGGGAAAGCAAACTTTATCCACAAAGCATCAATATTTAACATGATCTGTATAAAACCCACATCAGCTGCAGTCGACCCATCAGACTGGATTCCACCTGCATGCCACTCCCCAGCCTCAGCTGCAATGTTGACACTTTCTAAACATTAAACTTGCCTGAACAGATAAAATTCCAGAGACCACAAACAGTCACAAGAACTACCCTTTCTCTAGAGCTGTAACCAGGTTTAAAGAATCACAGAATAGTTTGTGTCAAAAGGGACCTTAAAGACCATCCAGGTCCATTCCCCTGCCCTAGGCAGGGACACCTTCCACTATCCCAGGTTGCTCCAAGCCCCATCCAGCCTGGCCTGGAACACTTCCAGGGATGGGGCAGCCACAGCTTCTCTGGGCAGCCTGTGCCAGGGCCTCACCACCTTCACAGGGAAGAATTTTTTTCCTAATACCCAATCTAAACCTACTCAGTGTTAGTTTGAAGCCATTCCCCCTTGTCCTGTCACTCCACACACACACACCAGCTCTGCTCAAGCAAGAAGCATCAGTTAGAAATTTCCAGCCTGAAATCACTTCTATATTCCTCAGCCAGTTTTGCAGGTAGTGAGGCTGAAGTGCTAAGAGTCACAAGCATCCTTTACTGAATTTCACAACACATCTGAAGCATCCCCATCCAAAAGCATAACAGGACTATAAAGAGTCAGAACTTTGCAACTTGTACAACTCTTTGTTAGCCTTTTCCAGGTAGCTAGGAAACCAGCACTCAGGGTAGCTGGAGAGCAGATATACTGCAGGTAGTGCTACGACTCTTGAGAAACTACTTGAGTCTAGTTAGCAAGTACCTGCCTACAGCACTTGAATAGTGAGAAACTCACAACTACATTTTGGGCTCAGTTACTCTGGTATAAATCTAAACCTGGCACCCAGGAAATCATTCTGGTTTACAACAGAGTACATCGAATTAGTTGTAACCCCTCAAGGGATGAAGGTTCAATTTACCATGATAGTCATAACCTGTTAACACCACATGCTTCAGTAAATATTCAAAGCTACTTTCGTCCCTGAGCTGGTGACCACCTGCCTGCATCCACACCCTGTCTAAGGGAAACAAGGAACTTGTTTGTACTTATGAAAGACAAGAAGAAAAAGGTTGATGCAGCAAAGGAGGTCACAGAGTTGGCCAAAACAAACAGTTCTATGTTTCTTCAATAAATCAGCACTACTATCTGCATGCGTAGCTGAAGGAACTTCCTCCTGGGAAGGGAAATAGCCCGGTAATACAGAGCTTTTGGAACACCCACAGAAAACATCTCCTCTTTCAAAAACAGCCAGGCTGGAGCATCTCCCGCTCTGCTGACTCCCAAGTATATAAACTGCAACACATCCACAAATACCATTTGGGGAGGCGGTGTCCACAGAGGCTTCAGAACTGATGCTTCCCTTGGCACCATCAGAAATGGAATTAACTACCTCATTCTACAGGAATCACTGAAACACACCTTTCCCAAGTAATATAATAGTTTCTTTGGCAGCAACTCACACTTCAGGCTCAAACAAGCTGTTGCTTTCTTTATCTGTTTGATGGTTGGGTGGGGGAAAGGGGAAGGTGGTTTTATATGTAGAGAGATGTGTTACAGTTTAAGAAAGAACAGGTAGGGTCCAGTGTGAGAGAAAAATTGCTTTCACTAACTAGTGAGTAAACTGTTCCTGTCTCAACACCACCTGTGAATAAAGCATCAGTCATAACATGCAGCCGCCAAGGTAATTTCTCCATACCTCTAATGTACAATCTGACTGCCAAAATGAAAAGCAGAAAGGGTTTTTCTTAAAGAACAATCACAGGGTGCAACCGCTGGAAAGCCCAGTGCAGAAATCATCCTGCCAGCAGCAGCCAGAACTGCAGGGAGAGCACAGTTGTCAGCTCAGGAACCACAACTGCATCCAGCAGGAGCACCTGAGGAGCACCCACAGCCAGCAGGAGCCAACACTGTGGACATGTCACTTCCACCCTCTGCCCTGCACCTGAGCCTGCTGCACCACAGCAGGGGCCACAGACAGCCACCATCACCCTGTAGTTAACACCTGACAGGCTGGAAAAGGAGCTTGTTCCAGTGCAGCAGCAAGATCAGTGCTCAGGACAGCTATCTCAGACCACAGAAACCCATCCTGGTGTCTCCTGCACCTCTTCACTTGCTGGGGGAGTACCTCGTTAGGTACATTCAAGGAAGCATTACCCTCGCTGCAATCTGCAGCTTCCTCACCAGGGGAAGAGGAGGGGCAGGCACTGAGCTCTGCTCTCTGGGACCAGTGACAGGACCCAGGCAACGGCTGGAGCTGTGTCAGGGCAGGGTTAGGGTGGATATCAGGAAAAGGTTCTTTTCCCAGAGGGTGGTGGGGCACTGAACAGGCTCCCCAGGGAATGGTCACAGCACCAAGGCTGCCAGAGCTCCAGGAGAGTTTGGACATCGCTCTCAGGCACCGGATGGGATTTTGGGCCTGTGCTGTGCAGGGCCAGAAGTTGGACTCAGTGATCCTCGTGGGTCCTTTCCAACTCAGAATATTCTGTGATTCTGTGATTTGTGTTCCCCTGCCAAAGGGCAGGTGAGTTGCCTTTCAGGTAGGGGAGGACTGAAACTGGAATGGCATCTTGCAGCACCAACCTTCTCTGCCATATCAGATGAAATGTTGCAGGTGTTGCTCGGAGTCTGCACTCTCTTGCAGTGCTTGTTTTCACTGTGCAAAGCCCAGGAGTTGGCAAAATCGTAACTGCTCCCCACCAGGGTCCCTGGGAATGAAGAAGAGGAGAAGTAACATGGCTGTTTGAGGGGTTTCAGCAACAAGTTGGCATTATTGGCTACTATTAAGGTGATAGTCTGCCAAAAGCACTCTTTAAAAATAAAAACTGTTATATCAAACAGATTTTTATTCCAAACAGATTGACTGTAGGAAAGCCACTACCAGTGATAAGGATTTCTTTCTGCCAAGGACCTCTCTGAGCTCAAGGACAGACTACAGCTGCAGAAGGCAGCTCCAAGCACTTCTCACGCCTGCATGAACGTGGTAGGAGTTGCTGCTGGTCAGCTAAAATCTGCAGAAGCCAAAGCATGCCTGCACATCTTCCTACCACTTAAAAGTTGTCAATAAAACACAAAACATAATAGAGAAGCAAACAAACCCAGCTGCTTTGCCTAATCAAAGAAAGCGTTAGCACTCCTGACCCCAGCAAGCCTTTTCTCCTGTCCAAAACTAAATCTTGTGTGCAAAGAAACTTAACATGCACCATCATGGTTTGGGCCCATCCTCTTCCTGGGTGAGCTGTCCTGAAGCACACTCCTCTGTCCCAGGACAAGCAGCTCCTGGCCCAGGCTTGGCAAGATTTGCACCCATGTTGCATAAAAACAAAGCTGAATGAGTTTGTATGGCTGCAGCTTCCCGGGAGATGCAAACCAGCTCTCTGCTGCTCTTGCTCCATCCTTCTGACAAGGGGGATCCTCCCAGAAAGGGAATGTTTCCTCCACCTCTTTTGCCGCCCATGACCTTGCTGATTCCAGGATTATCTCTGCTTCCTACTGTGGGTACCTGCTACTAAACACTTAATTTTGTGACACTCAGTTGCTTTTTAAAACTCCGCTGTGTCACATGTGAGAATATCAATTGCCAGTGTTAATGCATTCCCAAGACCTTATGCAGAGGATATGTTGAAATACGAGCCTCGCTGTATCTGAAAACCAAAAAAAGAAAAAAGAAAAAAAAAACAAACCAAAAAGAAAAAAAAAATTCTTCCCAGATATACCTCTAGAATATTTAATAATACATATATAGATAATAAAGATTCCATTGAGCTCCCTGTTTAGTACAAACACAAGGAATACACTGACCACTCAAACTGTTCCTAAACTATGGGGTAGTCAAGAAAACTGCACTGAGAATGCTAAGGCAGAAGTATTGAGACCTGTAGACTTTCTGTAAACTAGAAATTAGGGGATCTTAAAGGTAGCATATATTAAGCCCACAGCAGATATCAAAGGAGGAAGACTCCCAAGGAAAAGGGATAAAAGACATAAAATTTTCATCTGTGCAGTCAGAACTTGGCACAAGAAAAGAAATGCAGCAACAAGAAGAACAAAACCCTTGAGCTTACCACATATTATAAACATTAAAGCATCAATGCAAGTGAGCCTAAGGAGGAGCAAGGTGCCAAACTGAATATATTCCTTTTTGTAAGGCAGCCTTTCCCTGGCAGGTGTGTAAAAGGAACTGGGCTCTGCTCTGAAGCAGTGTTCCTCCAGCCCTGGATGCACATCCATGCCAGGATTCCTGCTGGCAGCTACCCCCAGGGACTCTGATTTACCCACAGGCTAAGATTTGAAGATTGGGACAACTGTTTGCCCTGAAACACTGGTCACCTGTTTTTCCATTTCTCTCCTTCCATTACATTTTTTCTTCTGGGCTGCTTGTAAATTTGTGCCTCTTATACAGTCCTTTTACGCAACATTTGCATAATATGATTTGAATTCTTTGTTTGCTGTATTCTATGACTCATACTTCAAGTAAGTGAAGGGTCTGGAGAGTCAGTCATGTGAGGAGCTGTGACAGCACAGAACCTCCTTCTCACTAGAAAACCTTTCTGTTTAGGGTAAACACAAGATAAGGTGTTCAGAGGTCCTTTGGGAACAGGCAGAATGCCTGTGGCCAATCAGCCCCAGGGGGCGGAGGGCTGTAGCCAATCCCAGTAATCATTCATTTTGTATATAAAAGCTGCATTTAAATAAATAATTCCCTTTTCTCGGCAATCTCTCTCGTGTGCCTCTGTTTCACCATCGGCTCAACAGCGACAAGGAGCAGCTGAGGGAGCTGGGAAAGGGGCTCAGCCTGGAGAAAAGGAGGCTTGGGGGGGACCTTCTGGCTCTGCACAACTCCCTGACAGGAGGGGGCAGCCAAGGGAGGGTCGGGCTCTACTCCCAGGGAACAAGGACAGGACAAGGGGAAACGGCCTCAAGCTGTGCCAGCAGATGGTCAGGTTGGACATCAGGAAGAATTTCTTCAAGGAAAAGACTGTCAAGCATTGAAACAGGCTACCGAGGGGGGTGGTATAGTCACCACCCCTGTAAGTGCTCAAGGAATGACTGGATGTGGCACTCAGTGCTCTGGTTTAGTTGACAAGGTGGTGATCACTCAAAGGTTGGACTCGATGATCTTGGATGTCTTTTCCAACCTAAATACTTCACCTATTTGATGAGGCTTCAGGAAGAAAAGTGGGGAGGGAGAAATATCTCTGGTACATATGACTGCTCTGGGCAGAGGGAAGAGCAGCTGTCAACACCCTTCCTTTCCCACCTGACACCTCCATTTCCTTCTGCTGTACAACTCGAGAAGGGAGGAAAGGAAAGGTGTTGGAAGAGACAACAGCCTAAAAAACAATGTGGGGTTCAAGTGTGCAGGTGATGCTGTCAACATAATCTGGCACTGCAATCCCACCACACAGCAGGACTGCTCTTGTCTCCTGCACAGCAGAGTTTTGTTTTGCCTTCAGTCCCTTCTGTGATCACTTCTTCCTGAAAGCACTCAGAAACAACTCCCTCACAGGGCTGATCAGACCCTACAACCAGAAACCTTCCATGCAGCTTGGGTGGGACTTTGGCTAAAGCATTTATTTTGTCTAAGACTTCCAGGAAATGTGTTGAAAATAGAAGTTGTCACAAAACATAATGAAAACAAAGCATTTGGACACAAATGCTTGAAGAAGTGGTGCCTGATGTGGACCACAGCACAGACAGATCCCAGCATGTAAACTGGCTGCTCAAAAGCAGAGACCCCCAGGCAGCCAGCTGGAGTGGAATCTGCTTTTAGGATGCGAGATGGGTTCAGGAGGCAGATATTAAAGGACAACACAAATCCCACCCACTGCTAACATCCCAGAAACACCACAACACCACCGATGGCCTTGCAGAAGTCCTTGAGGAGAGGGCCACTTCCCCACCACCTGAGCAGCAGGCAGGGTCACCAGGGATGTCCTGCTGGACCATGCCTTTAGTGCTCTAATTGCTGCCCTAATGTCTCTCTTCCCTCACAGAGATTTTCATATAGGTGATGTTCACTCTTCACAGCAAGATCCTTTTTCACTGTGATTATCTGAGCCTCCAAATCACCAGTTCCTTCTGAAATCTGAAACTGGCACCAGCTTGTTTTCTTTGAGACTGATGGTCAGATAGACAAAGCATCAGGAATAAGCACCTCGTACTCCAGGCACCAAGTGGGGAGCAGGAACCCTGACCTCCTTCCCTGGACCTCCTGCAGATTTTCCATATGGCCACAGGCTCATCAGATAACTCTCCCAGAGTCTGTTAACTCATCTATACAATAAATGCAAGAATTTGGTCAAGACACTACAGTCCTGTGAGGCTTAATTGGTAGAGTCTTAGTTGGCACATAACCAATTTTCACACGATGGTTATTTATCAAGCAATGAAGGGGTGTTTTTTTGTTAGAGTGGTTTTTTTGTTTGTTGCTTGGCAGACTTTTTTTTTTTTTTTTTTTTTTTACATGTTTTTACTGGTTTCCAAAAAATAAAAAATNNNTTTTTTTTTTTTTTACACAGTTTTACATGGTTTCAGACAAGTAAAAGTATTGGTAAGGCTACCCAAAAACTGATCCATAGTTTGTATCAAATTAATTACATGAAATAACAAAGTCACAGGCTATAAAATCTTTCCTGCCCTCTCCAGTTCAATGAATAAAAAATCAGTAATAACACAGGAGAGAGAAAGAGCCATCTCCAAAACTCTACAGCCTAGTGATGAAGCCACACTCTTCACAACACAAATGTCTAACTTCAAATCCAGACCCTGAATAAAGCACAGGGGGTTAGAAATGCAGGTTTCTGGCATCTCAGATCGATGTCCTAAAACAAAGACAGCCTCAACACTTGCATAATTTGTAATTCCCTTGGGAATCTATTCCCTTCATTTCAAGTTGAAAATGCAAGAAAAGGAGATTACTGACTCAGCTTAAACAAAAGCTTTCAACTTGCCTAAAATCTAATTACAGATATCCTTTAAAATGCCAAGAAAGTTTGCATTTTATAACGACCTAAACTTTTGTTTACTTTCTTAGGCAAAAATGAATTAAGTATTTATTTTCTGCACTACCATCACTATGAGTTCAGAATGTGCTTTCAGAGCTTCTGGTGCCAGGTACCACACACTGAGAAGTCACATATTCAGTCATATACATCTACACTACTTCTGAAACTAAATCATTACCTGAAATATCAGATTTTTCCTTGCAGATACTGTCTGTTTCTATTTGTTTAACCTTTATTCACTCTCCTGTGAATATATATATTCATCATATATTCTGTATTTCAGGAGCTTAAGGCTGGGAGATGTTGCTGACAGCTGGAGCAAGCTCAGAATATCAAGCCTATATCCAAAATTCTCCATGGGTATTGTTTTGTCATAAATATCTTTGTAATTTGGATACAGATTCCCAGAAACCTTCTTCCTGCCAGTGCCAAGAAAATCATGATGGGATGCTGGATTAATTTGGGCTGGGACTTTTGTTCCTTCCATTTTGCTATGTGCGCGTAGCTTGCGCGAAGAACAAAATGCAGGATTGATATCGCTGGGTTGGATTTGAAGGATCTGTTTAGCACAAACAGACTTCAAGGATGACCTAGACATCCAAGCACCCATCACAGCAATACCAGAAAAGACTGAATGTGGCACTTAGTGCCATGGTTTAGTTGACAAAGTGGTGTTTGACCAAAAGTTGGACTTGATCTTGGGGGCTTTTTCTCCAGCCTTAATGATTCTATGATAAGAGTATTAGGCACAGACTCAGGCTGCAGGCACATGGATAAGCTCCAGCAGGTTTGTGCTGCAGCCTCCCTCCCTGGGGACAAATTCCCTCACCATTTCTGCAGAACGAGAACACACCACACCCTGTGACCACTCATATGCTGCAGGGCTAAGGGGTTCAGCAACTTGCTCCTGTGTGCACATCCTGAGGAGATTCCAGGATCACATTCCCTGTGCTGTGTCAGATTTCCTCTGTCATGCTACACAAGTCATCTCTTCTGGCCTGTGCTTTCAATCCCCAGTTGTGAAATTCTAGTGACAATGGTCAGAATGGTCACAGCCATGAGCTGAATGTGGCCAAATAGGTATCTGAGCATCTAGAAAGAACTCAACTTCATGTTTCTGGTATGAGCAAAGCCTGGCAACCAGTTAGAAGTGCATGCTGAGGTCAGAAAGCAGAGCCTGTTCAACTGGCAAGCCTTGGACCAGGCCTTATCTGGCAAGAAAAAGAAGAGGGAAAACCCTTTATTAGGGTCTAGGAGAAAAACAAACAGACGAAAGACCAAACAAAAACCCTAGAAAGCTTCCGAGACATTTCTTTTTATATTTTAGTTATGCTTAAAGTGAGAAAACAAACTCTTAGGCTTTGGCTGGGGTTTGCTTCCATATCCAATAAACAAGCAGCCCATAGAATATAATCAATGTTGTTTGTCAGTCTGGACAGGACATGAGCACTTCTGCACAGGACGAGCTATTGTAGGAACCATGTCAATGGGAGTGACTCAGCACCCCAGCCTGTCTGAAGGGCAGTGTGTCTGCAACTTTGGGAAAAGGTTCTTCCCCCAGAGTGTGGTGGGGCACTGAACAGGCTCCCCAGGGAAATCACCACAGCCCCAAGGTTGCCAGAGCTCCAGAAGCATTTGGACAACATGCTGGGATTGCTGGGGTGTCCTGTGAAGGGCCAGGACTTGCTGATCCTTGTGGGTCCCTTTGAACTCAGGATATTCTACAAACTCCGAAACCTATTCGCAAGGCTTTTTTTGGGGAGTTCAAGAACTAACACCTAAGGCCTTCAAAGCTGGATCCTACCAGTGTTCATTTGCCAGGGTATCAACTTTATTCTCATTACTCAGAGCTCCAGGACCTCAATTGCTGAGCATCAAAAGTGTACACAGAAACAATGTGTGTTATTCTCTCATCAGATTCTCATCAGTTCTCAATTTCCACACTAAAAACACAGTGAGGAATCATAAGAGCATCATGACAACAGCACTTTTGAATAGATTATAGAACAGGAGTATAAATATGGCAAGAGAAAAGAAAAGCAATTACAGTGTTCATTAAGATCTAAACACCCTTCTGTTCATGCCTCCTTTATTTACTCACTGTAAGTGGTAATATCCACTCACAGAGCAGGTGCTTTGCTTCTTCTTTCACCACCACCCTAAAAACAATTCAAATATAATCAATGAAGTTCTACATCACACTCCACTTTCTTAAGGGAAAAAAATCAAACTAACCCTGTGCTATCAAACCACAATGATTTATTTCCCTAAAATACAGAAAAACCATTTTCATTTGTTTCCACTGCATGTTATTCTGAAGTTCAAAGATCTTAACACATGTCTTATCAATATAAATCCATCCCAGAAATCTGATTTATTAGAACTGAGCCCCCAATATGATAAATTCCGGGTTTTTACAGGAAGCAATGGACACACCAACAGGAGATTTCAGTCTGCTGGCAACCTTAAGGTAACCTTCACTGCCCTCAGATCTCTGAGTCCTTACACCAAGCTCACATCCTGGGATAGGCTGACCTTTAAGAGATCTAATCAGGCTGAAACGAGAACAATTAAAAACTTCAGTGAAAAGAAAAGGGTAAAATGCTTCACAGGCTATCAAGAGGCTGCTTACTTTTCCTGTCTAAAGAACATTACCTCTCCCAGCTGTTTATGTTGCCCCCCACGTGGAAGCTAGATTCAACAGTAAGTTAAAAAAAAAAAGTGATCTGAATTATTCCAAAACTGATTTACTTGGAGCAAGTTAAGAAACGCTCCAGTGAGCCAGCAGAGCTGCCAAGGAGACAAACAGTGCGTGGGTGTAGTGACGTCCCTCACTGACACAATATATTCAAGCATAATTCAGTCTAATTCCTTCTAAATTAGTTTAAATGAAAGGTCTTTTGCAGCACTAGAAAAACTGGCAGAATTGCTGACACACAGTTCTATTCTTCAGGCTAAAATCAGAGATCTGTGTATGCACACAGGTGGATAAACAAGAGGAAAGCCTTGACTTCTGTCAGAGACACAGAGAACACATTTTCTCTGTCACCTTCTCTATTATTTTACAGCTCTTCCAAGCAGTGACCCTGTCAGGGACTTCATTACATTCCAAAACCTGTGGCTGTGAATGGACTAGTTTTTTTTAAGAGGGAGGATACAGCCTCCAGCACATATAACAAATACAGCATGAAACACATTTAAACGTGAGCAGCAGAGGGGCCTTCTCTACATTTGAACAATCCAAAGCATTACAGCCTCCTTTTTTTGCTCTTGCTTTTTCTAAGAGCCTTAGTACTATTTACTGTCTCAAGAAAAAGCCATAAACTTCCTATCTCATCTCATTCAGATACCAAGGCATCCAAGCCCTGGCAAGAAGTTCTGTGACCAGAGTTTGTTTCTTATTATTTACATTGCTGAAGAACAGATTAATCATTTTAACATGCTATGAGATCTCTTTTTTTCTGTACACTGAAGATATGCTTATGTATCCTGAGTGCCTGTAGGACACATCTCTGGAGCACTGCCAGGCTCCTTTCCAAGCTGCTTTGCCTCCCTTTCTGTTTTCTCTATCATTTATTTTTAATACACACTTCATATTGTCAATCTAATATATTAATGTATTAACTAACTTCAAACCTCTGCTCTTCAGGTAAGTGCTCAGAATTAAAAGACACTCTGAAATACCACAAGTCAAGACCAGTCCTTCAAAGTCTCCTTCAGGGCTTTACAAACACCCTGAGTCTTCACCTGCACTGACAGACTTCACACAAAGGTGTACAGAGCAGCAAAAGCAGTCTTGCCTCTCATTCTTACCAGGAATTGGTGTGATGGAAGGTGCACCCCCAATCCAACAGCACTTACAGACAGGGAAGTGTCATTAAAAGGTAACCCCTTTACAGAACATCATCCCATGCCAAACCTGCAAGCAGCAGGAAGTTAATCTTCTGCTGTTGCAACACTATCCACTCTTACTAGCTCTTGTCTAATCCATGAGAAATTACAAGTTGAATCAATGGGTTTTTCACACAGCTTTTTTGCTGGGTCTTCTTCTAGACAGTCTCCCCACATGAATTAACCTGTAGCTTTATCTTTGCATTTGAAAGTTTCCACGTTTCTAAACATGCTAAGTTCAGATGCCAGGGCTTTCCTCAGGAATGAGATGTGACAGCAATTTCATTTCAGGAGAAAGGAAGATGAAAGGACTTAGTCAGCTTTTCAGCACACCAAGTGGAGGTACCTGACAGGTTCTGTAGAAACATTTTGCTGGATCAGCAACATCTTTGTTGAATCACCCAGCAGGGAAAGTGTGCAGAGCATCCATTAAAATACGATCGGTTAGTTATAACCTTACCTTCCCGAGTTCTGAAGTCATCCTCAAGGAATTTATTAAAATTGCCACACAACCCACAGGTCTTATTATAGTGCTTTTCTTGAAGGAGTATCTGAATGTTTCCACTGGCATCAATCTTCACCACAAAGCCGTGCTCATCGCTGGATATTTTATAATAACCTGCCTCCTTCTCTATAAATATACCATTGGAGGCAAAAGGTATGGAAACCCTGTGGAGAAAAAACAGGACATTCTCAACATGTGACACACAAAACCCAGCAGGTTGTTTTCTGCTGGAATAGCAGTTCCTGCAGGTACCTTTTGTCTTCCTGCATCACAACTCCATCTAAAGAGAGGCGAAGGCTGAAATATTCTCCGAGATACACAGAGAAACCAATTTTCTCCCCATCCTGGTAATCACCTGAGGAGATGAGACACAACCAAATACTCTTAGTTCTGGGACTCAGGAGGACAATTTGTAGTCAGTAGAAACTTATTTTAAACAATGACCAACACAGAACAGTTATTAGTGAATATAAAAACATCTATCAAAGTAGTTGTTATGAAACTAATATATAGTTGTTATGAAACTAATATACAGTTTTGGTATATATATCATCCAAGAATGACTCTGCAGAGGCTCATGCTAATTCCAAGGCATTCTGTCCTGGAAGATGGGATTTTCCTTACTGGTGTGATTTAGCACACAGATAAAATTAGTTCTACAGGATTGCATAGTTCTTATTCCTGGACTCAACTTTAACTCAGCCCCATTTCCCTGAAAAATACAAAATTAATAAAGGTCTTCTCCTTTTTAGAAGGGGTAGTCAGAAAATCCCTGTTTCTCAGCAGTTTATTTATATGTGAGCTACATTACCAAGGAATAAGAGAAACCTCAGAAGTAACCCCACTTTTCAAAACCAGCCCAAAAAACCCAATACAACCCACAAACAAAAACAAACAAACAAAAAAGAAAAAAAGAAAAAAAAAAAAAAAAGCCAAGCCAAAAAAACAAATCCACACCAAGAACAACAACCAGCCAAGACCCTTTCTATGCAGTGGTCCATCCTATCTGACAAAGGGCAACTATTTGTCTTTTTTTCCAGTGATGGAAGCCAGCTCGGACTCACCTAAGAGTGTGAAGGAGTGCTTGTGACAGTCCCCAGCAAGGAGGTAGCTGCAGTCCCCAGCAAAACTGTACAAGGAACCATCAAATGTTTTGATGTGATCATTCCCAAAAAGGCTGCAACGGGCAACTGATGACTCCTGGAGTAAAGCACCTGATAACCCTGGATATCACAACACAACATGAACTTGCAATTTAAAACAATTTTGCAGTTCTGGAATTTCTCTGCTGGAATTTATCCCCACTGATCATTGCATGTCCTGGCAGCGTCCAGGTAGACTGCAAGCCTGGCATGGCACTCCATAGGCTCACAGATTTTTTTATTATTATATGCATTTGTGAAATGCCTTTTTTTGCTTTATTTTCACCAGCCCAAACCTTGCATGGGTAATTTCAGTCCTGATCCTTCGAGGAATGCCATGTGTTTGTTTGTACCTGCCTGCAACCCCGCTAAAACTTACAGGGCACTAGGAAAGCCCCATAGCTTGTTCAGCCAAACATCCCTGACTTCAGGTTGTCTGTTTCAAGGTAAACAGACAAAAGGAATGACTTTATTGATGCCTTCAGCATAATGAGAACAATTCCTGGGCCAGTACTGCAGGATTAAATGGGCAAAAAGGGGAAGGCGGGTTCATATCTCACAGAAAAAATAGTGAAAATATGTAATAGTCCAAACCTGCTTTCTCACCTGTGATTACAGTGGCCAGCAGTAGGTTTGTTTGCAGCACTGCTAAGAGAAGCATCTGTTAAAAATCAAAAAGAGACAGTTCAGAATATTCTTAGTTTGGGACACAATCTGTTTCACAACTCCTCATTATTTTCTATCCTTTCTTTATAAAGAAAATTATTATTGCGGTTCTGCAACATTTTAGAAAGCCACAACCCCTGCAGACATTCGTGGTAATTCAGCTGCCCTCCATCCTGCTTTAACTAGGTAATCCAGGAGAGTTATTAATTTTTCTTTGCTCTCATTTTCACTTCTCATGGCAGGGAAGTGAGCTACCTCCATGGGAAATGCAACCCAACGCAGACACACATTCCAATTCCCCTCAGTTAACATCCTGCACACAAAGCCCTTCAACACACAGCATTATTTCTCAGCCAGCCTGATGTGAAGAAGCACCCCAGACTGGCTCAGCCAACCGGGCTCCAGAAAAAGTCACCTCTGCAGCACAAGATTTGCACCCTGCCCAAACATCCACCAAGGGAAAGCAAGAATATACAGGTTTTGCACCACCCAGCACGTTTGGTTGGCAGACCATTGTAACCACATAACCCACTGATTTCAGGGTGATAACGTGCTTAGAGATAAGGGGCAAGAATGAAAGGGAGGAAATGGTGCAGAGATTAGAGACCCAGGGTGAAAACTTTCATTCACCAAAATCAGTTTTAGCATTGTTTCCTCCTTTCTACAACCAAAACGTCAGCCTTTGCTTTCCATATGTCTATAAAATACCTCCAGGATGAACAGGCCTTTAAAAATAATAATTAATAATAATGATAGGATAGGAGTGTCATGCAGATGGCAAACTACATGTGTTCTCTGGCAAAACATCAGCAGTTAAGAATGAAAGCTGTAGGGAACTCCATCTAAGGGAATTAATTTCAGTGACCGTATAAGCAACTAGAGAGTTAAGCAAAGTTAATATATTAATACCAGAAGACCAGACACACCTTTTCGTAAAAGAACCCTCCAGTTAAAGCCTAGAATGCATTTTGCAAAGACAAATTGAGATTTCAGGTACAGACACACTTCTTATTGCTATTAGCTATGTAGGTCCAATTCACAGCCACCGAGTTTGACTTATTTACACAAGACAGGAAAAGAAAGATCTATTCTAGAAGTCAGTCTAATATAATGCTGCAAATCCCAAACTGACATAAGGCTGCAAGATAGCTCAGAAGTGGCAATTGCATGGGAATGCAACTACAAAGAATGGTGAAGAAAACAGCAGGCATTATTATTCTCAGATTACACACTTGCTACTGTATTTTTGGTGCATGCACAGTGTTATTGTGATGAATCAGATACTGCTTTTCTTTGTTAACCCTTCTGTTCTACAAAGCAGTCAGAGCAAAAAGGCAGGGTGTAAACCCCTCCCCGTCAGTCCCCTTCCACCTCCCACTCTATTCTGAACTACAGATGGAGTTTCCCCCAGCTCTAATGGAGCAGGTGCCACTAACAAATCAGAACACAATCCAGTAACATCTGCCAGCATAAAACCCTCTATGGTTTTATCACTGACTTAATTAGAAATGAATGTACCTTCTTCTGTGCGAGATTCCTCTTGCACATGAGCAAGAAACTCCTCCAGTTTCCACCTCTAGCTTACAACACCATTGTTCCTCTCTTGCTTCAGAACTCAAGACTGGAATGGCTTTGGTCTGAAATCTCTTGTTTTTGTACAAGCCAGGAACTCTTGTCCATTTAAGAGGAAAGATAAAAACCCAGACGTCACATCCGCCTGATTCTCAAGACAATAGATTAAATTGCTACCGTGGAAATCAGGCAGGCTTAATTGCGAGGAAGGTACAATGAGGGGAAATAGTTTTAAAAACTGACAGATAAGTCTTTGAAATACATTTCACATGTGTCTATGTGACAAATCTCACTGGCTGAGCCAACAGGCAGCAAATTTATTTGACAGAATATTATTCAAGAGGAAGAGTAGGATGCTCCACACCTCAAAGGCCACAGAAGCATGTAGCATTTTTTTGCCTACAAACTACTGCCTTAAAGGAGAAAGAAAAATTCAGAGCTAGTAATGCCCTGGGTTTGTAAACATCCTTGAATTTTGCCACCTTCTATCAGATCAACACACTTGATCCTTGAAATGTTGATGGAGGTACCCTCTGGAACAACACATGGTAATGAGTTCATCCTGCACTGACTTGTTTGCAGAGTGGGCACAAAATCTATGGGCATGTGTACAGCACTGAGCAAAAACACACAAAAAAAACCAGTTTATCAAGTCTTACTTGACTTTGCATGTCCCATTCCTCATATTTTCAATAACTACTAGGATTAACAAAGGCCTTAGGAGGCAACACATTGCATTGACTGGGAGTTGTTCTCTCCTCTTGGATCCAGCTGCCACATCTCAGCAGGTCCTTCCTAGCCCTGAGAGCCTGAACATGAGTGATCCCAGAGGGATATACCCTAAACCTTTCCTTATGGGAATGCCAGCACTACTCAGGATAGGGGGAATTAGATGTCCTGTCACCATGGTCTCTTGTCATCTTCTCAGTTCTAATCCTTTCACTTCCTGAGCCCCAAATAAGTCGCTTCATTTGGTAACCTCCTCTCGCAAATCTAAATCCAGCAGGGCTTTGATTCACACTTATTTGTTTGGCACATACACAAGGTAGAGTGAGAATACCTGGAAAAATTCCTTAAAAATAAGAACAGTGCTGGCTCAGATAAGCCAGGCATTGTGACACTTAAGTGTGCTAGCAACCTTGGGGAACATAACAAACAAAATTAATTCAGATAGACACATGAAAAACAAACTTCCTTTTTTCATCCTGGCTCTTTTTTCTCCCAAAAAAATAAAGGAAATGGTAATTAAAGAGTACATTTATTGATTGATATTGTACATTGCTCCAACACAAAGCTTAGTGATGCTTGGGCATTTCTGACTGTAATTTTCCAAACAGTACACCTGAGACACAGGAGAAAAATATACAAACAACTATTAAGTATCGCCAAAAGAACATCTATAGTCCATTCTTGGAAACAGCACAGGATAATTTTTCTCAGAAAAATTATACTGCTTTTCATAATACTGCTTTTCATTGCTTTGTTCAAATGCCAGGTTGCATGCAGCAAGTCCTGGCCCTGCTACAAGTATATTTGAATCAAGGTACTCTATCCTGGACAAAGTTTGTTTGCATGAGGGTCACTTACTTTCTGCAGGCAATGGCATGGATTGATTTTATGAAATCTAAAAAAGTGTTCTTAGCATCTTGAGTAAACCAAAATCCCAAACGCCACATCCCCAGATGCCACACAAAAAAAATCAAATGAAGGAGGGTGCACTCAGAAATGTAGGAAAGGATAGAAAGGGAAAAGATAAAATTACGAGCAGAGGTAGGAAGCAACTTCTCTGCAAGAGGAGGAAATTTCCAATCTTGGAAAATCAGAGAAATGATAGAAGCTCCTTGTATGTCCTATCACAAAGAGTACAGAGAAAGTAAGAAATCAGTGTTCCTCTCTTCTCCCAGGGTAAAGGTTGGGAGCAAGCAATGAGATCCTCAGGGGGGTGGTTGCCTTTAAAGCACATAACTGGAAGGTCTCAGCACAGGTCACTGTGTCAAAAAGGAGTCAGACAAATCAATGAGGGGCTTGTGCATCACAGGGATGGATCAAATCTCAGGGATCAAGTGATGAATCAGAGACAGCTTTTGGCTTAGAAAGTCTTTACCCTGCTGTGTATCAGAAGCAGAAATCCCATCCTTTAATGTTACATTTTATCTCTTACTTCTATTTTCCTAAGCAACTGCTACTAGCCATCAGAATCCCATTTTTTGGTCAAAAACACCCCAACAAAACAAACAACAAAAACAAACCAACAAAAAACAGCAAAATAAAATAAAATAGACAGTTTTCTCTATCTGCAATATTTCCCCAGTCTGCAAGAAGATATGTTTCAGTGTTTTTCCACAACTGAGATTCAAATTAACTTCCCCATTACTGATCCAACAGTGAAACAAAGCAAAAAGCATCAGGAAAGGGGCAAAAAAGACCAGGAAAGGGGCAAAAGCTCTAGTCCCCTACGAATCGCAGGGGCTTTAATGCATTTAGGGGGTCATCAGCGCTCAGCTCCTTTTCCTGGCACAGTTAGCAACCCATGGTGTAAAGAAAGACACTCCTCACAGAAGATGGCAGGCCCTCATTTTGCATTTGAAAGCCCTCAGCCTCCGGACATCGTTCGCCAGGCTGGGAAGTTCACAAGGCAAAGAAAACACTTGAAAACTCTCCCTCCTGACTGGGCAGCCCACCAGGGAAGAGCATTATCCAAGGTAATCCTTTTTGCCACCAATTTAACTCCTTCCCCGGTGGCAGGGTCACGGGATTTCCAATTTCACAGCCCTTCCCAGGGTTACGACTGGAGTCATCCGAGCCAAAAGGACCTCAGGCTGGGTGAAGCGAGGCTCTTGGGTGCTACTCTTTGGGCTCCAAACCTGCCAGGGAGCATCCTGACCTGGAGTTTATGAGCCAAGGCGCATCCTGCAAGGCCCCGCGAACTGCAGCACGGCATCAAAGCAAAATATCTCTCCTCCTGCACAACATCTCTAGGGAATAAGGATATTAGAGCTGCAGAACAATATGTTCAGCTGGTGCCAACTAGTACTGCACTGCTGAAGTCAGTGGCACTACTCTACTCTGTGCTGGCTGAAGAGCCAAAAGCCTCACAAATTTGCATTATATTACAAAGAGTCACCAGAAACTAAACAGAACAGCAGTGGGGAGATGATTTTTCGCATGGTCTGTGGACAATTAATCCCTTATGTGAGGTATCACCTGGCGGAGATAAGCCCGAGTTCTACATGCCAAGCACTCAATGTTCCCGGGAAGGGTGTGTGCTCCTATGGCAGAACAGCACAGCCTGGGAGGGCATCGCCCCTTTTCAGTCTCCTCCTGGAGGAGTTTGGAGGCAGGCGCTCACTGCCCTTTCTCTCTTTTGCATGTAAATGTTTTGTACCTCCACCCAGGTTTGAAATTCCCTGCATACAGAGAGGCAGCCAAGACCAGTTCATCGATTTCCTCCCCCACCCCCGGAACTGTGGATTTCCGATTTCTTCTCCCACCACTCCCAACTAGTCAAAACTCTACAACCTTATTGGTTTACACGGCGTATTTACAGGCATAAGATTTTGTAAGCAGGGCACCCAATACATGCATGTTATTCACAGCTACCCTGTGGGATGTCTGCCATTCATGGAGCCTGTTCTGGAGAGAGCAAAACATTTCAGCATCTCTGTCGTAACATTAGCACAGACATCAGACATCAACCACCACAAAATCACCATCAGGCTGCTGAAGAAAAAAAACCCCAAAACATACATTGCAAAGGAGTTTTTCCATTAATATAATAAGAGAAAATGAGAGCCTGAATCATGCAGCGTGACGTCACACCAGTTCTCCTCGTTTTAAAAGCAGTTCATCCCTCCCTCTGGGATTAAATTTGTCCAAATGCATGGTTGCTGAAATGTCTTAGCTGAAACCACGTACATAATGAATAGCTGACACTTTCTGGCTGCAGGTGTGTCAAACAGTTGCAGTAACAACTCACCTTGTGACTCTGTAGATACAGTAGAATAATTAATTACTAAATGAGCCACCCTCAGATACACAGCAAGATCTCCAAATCTCAGATATGAAAAATGCCCTCAGTTAGTCTTTTAACTTTTAATCTGAGGTTTAATCAGGCATAATGAACACATGCATGTGCAGCTATACACCAATATATGCACTCACTTGCATATACCCACTAATTAAATTGGTCCTGGCAGGAAAATATTAATATATTGAGGAAGGAGGAAAAGTAAGCAGGAAGAGCCAAAAGACAGGAAATATCCTCTTGAATGTGGGGAGACAGATGAAAATAAATAGAGGAGGGAAGCCTTCTTTCTCGTGTGTGTGTGTGTGTTCCTCCAAAAAAGAAGTCTTGATTTTGAATCACCTATCTCATAAGTACCTGTGATTCTGGTCCTAAATCACAACTTAAATCCAGGAATTTCAGCAGTTATGGCAACTGAAACAAGAGTCACAGTTTCCCACATGAGAATTAAAAAGCCTAAGTGGTTATTTTTGCAGAGTGAGGCCTTGCCCTTACAGAAGGGAGCAAACACAGACTCTGTGCTGCTGCTCTGAGAAGCAATTTCACCCCTCTCCCCTTCGTGCAATAAGACAGCAACAATACTTTGTGTATTTGCATTACAAGCATGTAAGCAAGGATAAATTAATTAACATCCTCTGCTCCACGCACAGGGCTGCTCTAGAGCCCTGGGAGATTTACTAATTAAGATGTTTACTAATGACAGACTTCCTGAGATGCTCCTGAACGAGCACAGGTTTCTTTCCAGGGTCGCAACTGTTAAAGTGCCCAACTCAGGAGCCAGCTGGAGCTTCTGTGTTCAAGGCTGACCCCTGTAGGTTTGTCCCAAATTAATCATTTTTCACACTAGAACAGCGCCAGAGGTTCATTTAACGTTTCAACACAATTGTCAGAAAACTGTTCTGACAATTAAAGCCACACCATGTTAAAAATACTCGCTGTAACTCAGGTTTCTGATAGCCCAAGCTTCAGACAGCATGTTAATAGAAATTTAAGAAACACCTATTGCCATGTTTTCTCCACCTCCCTTCCTCGACAGTGAGTTCAAGACAATTCTCCACCATCCCCTTTTTAAATTAAATGAACTGAGCTTGAGAGAATGTTTCTCTCAAGTGCATTTCTCACCATTTTTTATGGTTTTCACGGCTTGTCTCTAACTCCAGACACCAGAGCTAGGGCCAGGTTTAAATATTGAACATTCCTGCTATTCCTAGAATGCAGCATCATCCATAACCCTCCCTCCCCTCACCAGCATCTCCTACCACTTCAGCAGTTTAAATAGCATAAGGCAGAGATAGATACTATCAGTAATCAGAAACAAAACACCTCAGAATGGTAAATTATCATCTGGCAACATATAACCAATGTGATGAGCACTCAGTTGTTGATGAGTTTTCTACTCACCCAAATGATGTGATGGCAAAGCTTAAAGGTGCCCAAATGTGTTGCATTAATACAATTTGCCAAAGTTGTGATCTCACTAAAGATTTGTAAGGTTTGTATTACACAGTGTGTTTCTCATAAACCCATCAAAATTCATTAAAAAACCCCTCAAGCAGCATAAGGTAAATACTAATCTATGAAACAAATAAAACAATTGAAAAAACTTGGGAATAGTGCTATGAATTCCACTGAACTTCAGGGAGACACCAGTTCCCATTGAATAATAGGATGTTTCTGAAAGTCTTCACCAGCAAGGATGATCTTGGTCCCCAAGGTTGAAATTTTGGCCTATGGAAGTTCCTTGCTTTACCTTAAACGTGTATAGCACTATATTAATCAGTTTTGAAAAAGAAAGAAGTCGCATCCAAACAAAATCTATTTCACTCATTTTTATAATGCCAAGGAAGAACCAACTCCAATAAAAAGCAGATCTTTAAGACAAAAATCACGTGTTTCCTCCTCTGAAAGGCTGATTTACCCCAGTACAAGACAGAGCATGTTACTCATTGTGGAGGACAATTAAGTCCCAGAAACATTCACTGCTGGCTGGGAACAATTGGCATCATTGTGTGATCAACAAATCTGTGTCTTATGCGCATTCCCCACCACCACCCTTTGTTTCCTGCAGTCATCCAATATAAGCACAAGGAGTGGGAAAAAAAAAAAAGGGCAAAAAGCTCAGATGGTGGAGTTTTCTTCCAGTTCCTGGTTTTTTCCTCACTTACTGGGATCCAGTGCATATCCTAAAATCACAAGGCAAGATATCAATCATAAGACATCAGTCACAATACAACAACTCTGAAATTCTAGAATATTAATTGGCTCTCTCATATACCTTTTGATTTTTTTTCTACCATCAAAGATTATAATTTATAAGATTTTCTCCAGAAATATGAAGGATAGAGACTTCAAGATGAAAAACAAAGCTGAGACATTCACAAGAACTCCCAATCCCCACATTTAGCATCCAAACAAAAGATAAAACTCTCCAAATACTCTATGATTCCAAAAATATCATCAAGCAAGTTGACAATGCAGATACACAGCGATTGGAATCATAGAATATCCTGAGTTGGAAGGGACCAAGGATCATGGAGCCAGCCTGATGTTACCCCATTCCCTACAACCCTTTGTGCCCACCCCATGAGCCAGGTGCTCACCCATCACAGACTGGAGGTGATGGAGAATGTGTGTGTGTTTCTCCCACTGAAGTGTTTCTAAAACCATGGAACTTCATAGAAATTGCATTAAAAATTAAAAATACCCTTGAAGTTTGACTTGGTCCAAAAACAACATGCACCAAAGAGTCCAGTCTTTTTCCATCTGGTATGGAACAAGAACTGTACAAAACTGCATCCTAATAAAAATTTAATTTTTGAACACCTCAAAGCTGACAGATACCCTGGGCTCACTATTTTATGAGCTCATTGCCAAAGAGTTTATCTTTAGAAGCACAATAAAAAGACAGGATCTTGTTTGATTAACAAAATCATAGCCATAAGTTGTTCAGAAAACACAAAACAGTTAAAAATTAAGCTTCCTCTCTTTGTCAAACAAAAGTAATTGGAACATATTCCTTTTTCCTTCTCTTGCTTGGCAGAAAAATGCATGGTATTCAGAAGGAACAGTGCCTGAGGATATTTGCAAGCATGGATATACCTGTATATTTTATCGGCTTCTTATTTCTGTTCACAACCTTCTGTTTCAAACCCAGACCCCAAGGCACCTCCACACCTGAGTTATTGATCCCAGCAGTCTGCCAGGCTTTTTGGAAGGACAGATTCACACATGGATATAAAGAGATCTCGGGAAGGTTAAGGCAGATTTTACAGCACATACAGAATGGCAAAAGTCAGGTTTAATTTGAAGCTGGTGGGATGAGAGGACGGTGCACCCACCCTGGGACTTGGTGTTCTGGTGGATCACCGTGGTGGTTGCAATGCCTTTCCTGCTCTTTCCCATTCCCATTCCAACACTGGGCATGAAAATCATCTTCCCTCAAATTTCCTTAGAAAATGAAAGCCAGAGGTTTCCAAAGTTAAGTAAGTCACCTTCAGACATTTTGCCTTAATACAGACTGTTTAATTAACATGCTGTGACATACATGCATTCATCATTCCATGTATTACTCTCCTTATTTTTTCATCTCATTGTTCCCCAGATTTAGGAATCACATCCCAGGTGTGATGTCCTCACTCTCAGGTGACAGGAGGCAGAGATGCACAGCAGGTACTGCTAGAGGAGGGGCCACACTCGTTGCATAAAGACAATTTTATAGCCATTACAGTGGTGGCAGAAGTGCCAAAACTGCTTCCAGGGAGCATTTTTCCTCACTTACAAGTAGTGAGAATTCACTAGTTAAGTTAATACTGCAAGCCATAAACTAAAACAAGACGTTTCACCTCAGCACAAGGGAGAATTTCTTTACATTGTGGATGGCAAAGCACTGGAACAGCTGCCCAGGGAAGGCATGGATTCTCCCTCTCTGGAGACATTCCAAACCCACCTGGATGCCTTCCTGTGTCACCTGCTCCAGGTGACCCTGCCTGGGCAGGGATTTTGGACTGGATGATCTCCAGAGGTCCCTTCCAGCCCTAACAATCCTGTGATTCTGTAAATAAACTACTTCTTTAAAGTGTAGAGCCACCAATTACTCTCTACAGGATGCTGGCAAAAAAAGAACAACTTCTCTGTAAATAAAAAACATTGAAAATACTTCATATCCATTATAAAACAGTAGAGTGTAGGCATTTCTTTGGAAAAAGAGAAAGAAAAAGAATAATACCTTTTAATTCTCTAAATCAGGACCACAGTCACATCCTGTTTATTAAAAGTCAACATGAAACTTAGTTCTCATAAACACACACTGATTTTCCTCCAGACTCAAAAGTACCGAGCTGATTGCATAAATCTCAAACTGAAAACAACTTCCACACTACATTTTACTTATAAAGAGGAAAGAAAAAGAGTTTTATTTATTATTTTATTATTGAAGAGGTTTATTTATAAAGAGGCAAGAAAAATCCCTCCATTTTAGATCCCTAAGAGCCCCTACAAGACTCACAGCCCAGCATCCCACTATGTCAAGTGCTGCACAAACATAGGGCAAAAAACTCTGTCCAAACCAAGCATCAGTAGGAAGACCAGAAGGAAGGCTTGGGAGAGGAAGTTATGCTAAAAAAATTACACAGATCATTGAGTAGACCTCAGCATGGCTTGGGAAACTACTGGCTTTACAAGTAAATTAAGCTATAAATATTTTAACACTACTTTCAGCTATTTGTAGCTTTGCAGTCTAAAACTTGTAACTCGAGTTAAAGCAAAAAGGGCTGATTGGAGAAGGCAAAGCAAAGAAAGCATTCCTCAAGGAAAAGCTGAAAAGCACTGGAGCCTGAATTTCCAGTAACTAGAACCAGCAAGAATCAGACTAGCATTAGGAACTACAAAATTACAAACATGGGCTAAACCACAGATTTAATCCCTCCAGAGACTTAAAAACATCAGCTGCCATATTTGTTAAGCACCAGAAAACATCTCATATGACATTTTATTATGTCCAAAGCTCTGTGTTCCACTAAACTATGGAATGGCTCTGTCTTCAAGGTGGTTCTGGGGCACTGAACTCAAATTCATGCTGAGCTACTCCCTGTGGGACCAGGTTCTTTCAAATCTCTTGGCTCCTGGTTGACAGCTGGGAATTAACAGCCCTGAAAAGTAAAATTCGGAGTTTCCTAAAGATACGCACTTAAAGCCCGTTTTCCAGCCTGGTTAAAATTTATTTATATACATGTTTTATGACAGCACAGAACCTCTTTCTCGTGAGAAAATCTATCTGTTTATGGTAAACAAAGTTAAGGAGTTCAGAGCTCCTCAGGAACAGGCGGGAATGTCTGTGGCCAACCAGCCCCAGGGGGTGGGGGGCTGTGGCCAATCCTAGTGAGCGTTCATTTTGTATATAAAAGCTGTATTAAATAAATAATTCTTCTTGGCAAATTCTCTCAGGTGCTTCTTGTTTCGACATCGGCTCAACAGCGACACATATTTTAGTACATATTTAATTCTTTGGCCACTTTTGACCAAATCAGGGGGGTTTATGTGCAGCAACTTTGGGGGAAGAGGCAATCTTATCCCAGAAGAGGAAACGCTAAAGAACCCAACTCAGCAGTTACCAGCATTGCCTCACTACTAACCAGTCTGTGGGTTTTTTTCACGCCTGACTGAAGCTTGTAAACAAAGGAGGAATATTTAACTCTGCTACCGTTCCCAAAATTATTTATATATGAATACAGCATTTTTTTAATGCGCCATGTGGGAAATCTGACATGGGATTTGCGAAGTTCCTGTCCTGCCTCCTGATCAAAGAGGAAGAAGCGCAGAAGCTCAAACTCTGGAAATTCCCATTAAACCTGTAAAATTCCACAATCTGGTGATAACAGAGTTAAGTGGGGAAAAAAAAATTTAGAAAATTTTGCATTTCCAAAACATTTTCATCCCAGTTTGGGAGGTCTCATTAGATCCCTAAGAATCTAATCAAGCAGTGTGCTGAAAAATATGGGAACTGGGCAAGGGGACAGATGGATATCTGAACCAAAGATGCCACAGGCACATTGTATCTTCTGGAGATCTCGAATTTTCCAGTGAGAATGCTAGAAAGGCTCTGACCAACTCAGGAACCACAGCTCCTGTCAAACAGTACCACAGTGTCCCTTCTCATCAATTAATTTGCTTCACAAGTAATGCACCAGGAGAACAAGGAGGCTGTTTGAAGGACTTGTGGTGGGGACAAAGGAAGGCTTGTGAACTTCCCCAGAAACGCCACTCAGGCACACAGGAAGATAAATCTGATATGGATGTTCTGGACAGAATAATTCTTACAGCTGTTCTCAGTCTGGTTTTATCTGGTCACTGCTGAATTGTACCAGAGCTGAGCAGTCCAGTGGGATCAAAAAATGCAAATACTACTCGCAACATTTATCCTGACAAAGATGAAAAAGAGTGATAGCATGATGATCTGCTTGGACCACCACCTTGTCAGGGCAAAAGGGCAAAACAGGACCTGGAGGGTGGCTTGAATGCAGGGCCTGCCAAGGACATGGCCAGTATTGGTTCACTAATTTCTGTGCTCCTGTCCACAAGGAATTTTTGTTTCATGTTTTACATACACAGCAAATGATTTGGAGCTGGTACCTTCCTGCTGTTTTCAGTTTGTGCAGCACTTAAAGAGGGGACTGGGTCCACAACTCTGCCTTACAAATAGCACCATACCACCAGGGGAATAAAAAACCCCCAAAACAAAACAAAACATCAAAACTGAGCTCTACCACACACCCTGAACCTGTCAAGTTTAATCCCGTGGAATGGAGGGAAGGTAAAGCCTTTGCAAGTGATGAAAGACACATTCATACCTAGGCTAGAGTTTACAGTCACCAAGGAGCTAATCACACAAGTGACATAAATCCTAGTCTAGACAAAGCTTTGTACAGGGAAAAGGGTAAAAAATATAGTGTCACGGCAAGAAATACAGCTTCACACCCTTCTATAATGAAAGTTGGGACTATTGCAGAGAAGATTTGAAGCACCAGAGGTTTATCCTGGCTTCCCCCTCCTTGTCAACATACCAAGAGCCCCTCAGATACAGCTCTACCAAGGCCACCTCAGTTATGTACAAAGGTCATTTTGCATATTTGTGTCCACGATTTTGGGACACTGCATTTGTTAGCTATTGCAGTGAAAATATAATGGTCCTCAACCCTATTTTCTAGAAGTCCTTCACAACCTCATCACCAGACCAGCCAGTGCTCTTGATTCTTGCTCTCTCTGACTATTTTAACCAATTAACACATCCTAGGATGCCTCATATGGGAAATAACAGAAACTCTGTTGCACTAAGCGAGAAGAGGGAGTATAGCAGGTCAAGAAACAGGAAAAGAACAAACACAAAGCCAAGGCACTGTGTGTCCCACACAGTCACTGCCAGAAAGCCAGAGACTCCCAATTAGTCAGCCAGGGTTAAAGGAGCATCCTGAAAGAGTCCCTTCAAAAAACTCACACATCTGTACAAAATAGCAATTTCCAAAAATCCTTGTTCAGTGAAAGGTAAGAACGTGCAGCAAAAACTTGTTCCCATTGTTAAAGAAATCTCCAAATCCAGGGACTAACAAAGTGTTATAAATGCCATCTGCTGAGAAGCAAGAAATGTGGAGTTAGAGACTGCTTTGCGGGGAGATGGATACTTTAAATCCACCTTGCTCGATGGGAAAGAGGACTAAATCTAAATTTCTCTTGCTGGTGTTATAAAGGCTGCCCAGCAGTCATTTCTGGCCTTAATAAATGATTTCTACCAGAGTAAGAGCAGAAGACAGAGCAGGAGGAGCCCAGTCCCGAGCACCCTAAGCTTTCCAGCCCAGCTGTGTTCACTGGCAGAGGAAGGAGGGACAAGTTCTGAGGGCTTTCCCCTGTCAGGTGCCAGGACTTTTCTCACTCTTCAGCACGTGTGTTGTTACCCTTCTGCAACTCCTGCTGCCACAGAACCAGTCTTGCTGTGGGAAATATCTTGGCACATCTTCAGATACAAGGAAAACTCCCTTTCTGGCAGGCACACGCCCCTGCAGCACCATGAGACCAAGTCCAGCAAGGGCCAGATTATATCTGAGGTTTGTTAATACTGATTTTGAGCAGAGGTTTTGCCCACTAGACAGTACTAACTTTGCCAGCTCAGGATGTGTCAGGGTGAGGTTGCTCTGAAGCATGACTATATTTGCTATAATCCCAGATCACATGCTGGTGTATTAAGATAAAAATGTCTTTGAACTTTAAAATTTATTTCCCTGGATTTCTTTTTGGTACCGATCCAACACCAATACTAGGATCAGTGTGGTAAGAGAAGGCAAGTTACATTATTCTAATTGTGCAAATACAATTCTAACTGGTTTGGGGGAATATTTTCTCTGCACTTTAAACTGTGAGGTTTTAAAACTACAAGAACACACCTGGATTTGCATCCAGTGGAAAAGTACCTACTGGGCTGCTGCTAGCTGTGCTGAGGAGCTCTTGAAATGAAAACAAACCAACCACAAATCACACTAATGGGAAGGCTGTCACTTCTGGATTGGACCCTAGGAATGAAATATAATAGGAGAAAATAAATATTTGCTTTTGTTCCAGACACAAAAAGTAAATCATCTGCAGAGAGAATGACATTCCTCTCCTCCCCTTCATCCCAAACCAGGTATCAGCTCTATTGACATGAATGAAAGAGAAAAGAAAGAAAAGACAAACCCAAAACACAACAAACAGGACAACTGTATATTCTTTGAGACTATTCATGTATTTAATAGATATAATAGATATGTTACAATTATCTAGAAAACCAGAAACCTCAATTCAGCTGTAAATTTTCCACACGCTTCTTGGAGAAACTGGGGTGGGGGGGTGTTCCATATAGAAGGCATTTATATACATATATACATATATTATATACATAAACATCTGAGGATTGAAATAGTCTCAGCTTCCTAACCCAGTATCTCAAACTGGACACCAAAGAGAGTCTCCCACCCTGGGCTTAAAGCTCCTCAGAAAGCACAATTCCCCCTCTCCCATTCCCCAGCAATTCCTGGCCCAGGTCACCGCAGCCGAGGCAAGGCAAAGAGCTGCCCCCTCTCAGGTGCATGGCCTCTGACTTTAAAAGGAGCAGAACATATTAAATGGCAAAAAAAACCTAGTGATAATATCCATCACAAACATCACATCATTGCTGTGGGGGTTTTAGCTTTGTTTTTAGATCATCTAATCCCAGGCTTGAACCCTGTAGGATCAAGCTCTTGAACAACACATATTTAGATGCCAAAATTAATGACTTTGGATTACAAGTGGAGACTTTTTTGAAATATGCATTTCTAATCCAGGTACTCAAATAAGATGTGGGACTTTCCCAAAAGTTTTGCTTCCAAGTGGCAGCTGAACAGTGGAAAACCCAGCTTTGATACACTTGTTAGTTCTGTGGTTAGAAAAGAATAGCTGTGCACTCAGATCTCACAGTCTTCTGAAGAATATATTCCAGTCATCCAGAGCTCTGGTATCTGGCAAATCTTCCACATCACATACTTGCTGACTATCCTAGTGTGCTCCAGGATAATGCTGAATTATGAACCCAGCCCTTTGCACAAAGTGTTCCCGTATTCTTTTCAAAAGACTTCCCTCCACCACCCAGGAAAAGTTAAAGAAGCAATTCAAGCCCTGCTGTGGAAATACAAAGTTTATGTTCTAGCTAAGAGGAGTGCAAAGCAGGGAAAACAGAATTTTTTTAAGAAAAAAGGGATAAGCCAGCAGCCCTGATGAGAAATTAGAGAAGGGAGGGTGCTGAGGCCACATGGAAAAAAAAACCAAACTATGCCTTAAAACCTTTCCATATAAAGGAAATGACACTTTCAGGTGGAGTGACACTTGCTATGCCCTAAACTGCAACCTCAAGCCATATCCATGGGGAATATGCCTACTGCTGGCATGTGACAGGCATCAGGATATCCACGACAGGTGAAAAGGTGCCATTTTGCAGGGAAAATTCTGCTGGTCCCTTCATTTCAAGGTGGAGCCACAGTAAATCCATTGTTACAGCTCATGACACACTCGATTGTTTTCTGATTTATTTCCATTCCTCTCTCTCTCTTTATATTGTGGAAGTCACAAAGGTAGTCTTAAAGAAAATCCAGCACCCTTTCCAGATTATTTTCTGTGACTTGTTTCTGCATAAAGATACTTGGCAGAATCTTCAAGTTTAGCAATTTCAGTTAAGCCTTTAATTCCAAGTATAGAAACTTAAATTCAGATATCCACACACCTGACTCAGTGCTGAGCACTGTTAAGAACCCTTCTTTTTAATGAGAACAAAGCCCTGTGATTTGAGGACATCTGAGAACTACAGCTTAAAGTCAATACCAAACTCTGAGACAGAACAAAATAAACCCTTTCTTGCTCTATGTAGAGCTGACAGGTTAGAAATCCAGCCAAACATTCCCTCAAGTTTCCACAGTGAGTCACACCAAACACTGGTTACCTTCATGGCAGCAGGTTTATATGCAAGCAATGGAAGGTAAAAATGAAATCACTAAAAAAAAAAAAATAAATAAATAAAAATAAAAATTCACAAATCCACAGTATTTATGCAAGATGTAGACAGGCAGAACTGAGGTTCATTTTGTGTACAGGTGTGTCCGGGTTCAGATATACAATAGGTTATTTTCAATTTTCAAGAATAACTTGACTTGCTATAAATCAAACTCTAATACAACAAGTACTCACAAGGAACCACACAAAGCCCCCAGACAGGCAGGATCGCAGTATTCTATTAAAAAGGTGATTTATTACTTGGCATTTCTTGAACTTTTGGAGCCATTAATAGACTAGAACCACAAGCCAGTTTTGAGATACACCTCACAATCTTCCTCTGCCTACTGGTATTTCAAGACTTGGTTGTTGGAGTTAAAAATTCTACTCCTCTTTTTCCGTAAGACTCTCTACAAGATCTACTGCACCTATTTTTATTTTCCGAGGTCTGGAATATCCGAGTTTGGATCTATTTTATTTCAAACTTTTATCCTCCCTGTGATCTAAAGAGACTACCCCTCCTTTCTCCAGAAGGAGTTTTCACAGGCTTTTTAAAAGCAGCTAAAATATTTTTAGAAAATAAGAATACCTAGTCTAGCCCTTGGAAAGTACACCTTTGGCTATCTCAAAAGATTTCTGAAGAGGAAATAATTCCCCCCTACTTCAATTATGCTAATTATTAACATCTATCCCCCTCAGTTATTATGGTTATGCACAGTACAAATATAATTTAAAATTTAGTAGTGAGCCGAACAAGATGACATCTCAAATCTTATGCCAATGCAAAAACAACCAAAATAATATAAAGATGCTTATTTACAATCTCTTTAACGTCTCAGGTGGAGATTTATTTCAGACAATATTGCAAGATTTAAGAAAATAAACAAAATTTAACTTCAGATGTAAAGAATCCAAGTCTGCCTCCTTGCAAAAGTGAAAAAAAATCAAAAAATGCACATACCAAGCACCATTTCTAAGGAGGCTTTCAGCCCTTACTTCATTTGATAGGTATGAAAGGGATGATCTTCAGTTATGCCTTGTCTTGATCCTTGTTTTTATGTACCAGTTTCATTAGAGGTTTAATCAAAGGTGGTTGTGGCACTGCAGTTGTTAGTGCCAAATTCAAATCCACCTATGGGCTCACCAAGCAACCAAAAGTCCTAGAGTTTTGCTCCACAATAAGAAAGTTTCACAGGTTATGACAACATATGACATAAGTAGAGTGATAGCTGTGCCTTTAAAGGAAGATTTTCAGTTTAACATAACACAAGCTGAAGTTGCGAGAGGAAGAAACACAATACCAAGGCTTTAAAAACATCCCTTATTCTCTGAACACCTTCCCATGGAAACAAACCTTCCTGAAGGATACCACAGGGTATGCGCTGGCCCAGCTCTCTTCAACAGGGTGTAACTAATCATCATTTAATTAATAGTGATTTAGAGCACTTGGAGAAGTGTGTCCATCATTTCAAGGCAGTGTGATTCATAACAAGAAACACATGAGAATAATTGTAAGCTACAGTAAACCAAATGTGTTTATATTTACTTTATTATATTTACTTTACTATAAACATGTTTACTTTACCGTAAATGTATTTTCTTTACCCACCACATCTTGCCTTTGAGGAGAGGATGTTACCTCACCCCTGATGGTATCCTATGGAAAGGGGAAAGCATGTTCAGCAACCTGTTCTTTCTTGAATATCTTGCTTGCTGCTGGATTTAATGAAAATGCACTCACTGAAAGGCTACTGAGCAATCAGCTCAAATATGGTGTGACCTCCCTCATCTAAACTGCATCACAACATCCAGAGTTTCTCCATCTTGGCTTTTACACCTTTTACCTATTCTAAACAGCAGCCCCAATACACGATGCATTCTTTTTCCATGCTATTTGCTGAACTCTTAGCATTTTTTCCAGGAAAAACGGGAGTTGTTTCCATTTTACAATGCTTGAAACTTCCAGATTGATTGTAGCAGCCTTGTTTTTCACTCCTGCTCTGGAAGACAAAGATGGGTTTTCCTCAAGCAGGTCTTGATGATCTATGCTTCTCTGTTTCCATCACTGAAATAAAAAAATAAATGCCCAAGGAAGCACAGGCAGCAAAAGAATTGAAGCAGATGGATTTCAGCTCCCAAGAACACATCCACCACCTGTACAAAGTCTCCTGCAAGAGCTTCCCAGCTGATTTACATTTGATGACAGCAATTGTGGTTGCTCAAAGGTTCTGAAGTGCGGAGAGCAGTGAGGGTGTCCATCCTATCATGCTTTTCATAGCAGCTGTAGCTAAACAAATTACATAACATGTTGCATATACTCACTGGAGGCCTGCACAGTACACTTTACCCTCCACTCTGACAGCGTTATAAACAAACAAAAGTAAAAATAGCAACACTGCATGGCACTGGCTTTATTTACTAAAGCTTGAGAAGATACTCAACTACCTCCTGGTAATTTCAGAGATAAATGCTCACCTGCACTTTAAAAGATGGGTCCACAAAAAGCATATTTTGTCAGCTGATTTTCAGCATGTATAATAGGTGAGATGGTTAGAAGCCTTCCTTGCATTAAAAAATAAGCTGCAGCCCAAGACCACTGGCAATTAAATTAATTTCCTATGGATAATAACAACAGGCCTGCTGTGACACCAGCTGGGATAACCCATACACTGTGGTCTAAAGCAGCAGTTCCCACCTGCAAACCCTGAACATTGTCCCAGCTCTGCAGGAAAGATTGTGTGAAGTAAGAAAAGAGATGCTGGTGGAAAGGGGAAGTGATTTTTTCACAGACTGCCCAAGCTATGAAGCAACCTGTGGCATGATCAGTAGGAAATGACCAGAGTCGTCATGAGGAGACAAAAAGTCTGTAACCAAAAATATTTGAGAAACGCTATTCTTGCGCATTTGACCATCTCACAGAAGCTATTAAAGTCAATGACCTCACTAGAATGGAAAAAATAGTTCATTTTGAAATATACTTTCATAACACCTTTTTTGTCAGAGACCTCACATGACATCTTAAGGGCTGACAGCTTCAAAGGAGCAATATTCAATACTGGAACTTCCATTCAGCAATATTTCCTCCTCAGTTCTCAAGGCAGTTAGAAGAAACTGAATGGAGGAACGGAAAACCACCGAGAAAATATGAGAAGAAATTAAGAACTGAATTTGAGGGGGAAGGGTAAGGAATAAGAAAGAGAAATCAATAGAATAAAACACAAAGCTCAATCCTACAAACAGCTATTTTTTAATCCACACACTTTAGGCTACACATAGCTGCTTTAGTTACCAAAGAGTGAAATGCAAGCTTAAAACCAAATCCATATTTGCAAAATGAAGTTGAAAATAAAACCAGAAAGCAAAATCAGCTTTATCTAGTCCAGCATTAATTAAACCTGTGTTGGAATATCTGTTTAGATCAGCTCCCTCAGGTGAGTGCCAGTTCAGAATTAAAAATTATTTAACTTCACCTGCAAGTGCTGTGTGGTTACCCAGAAATAAAAACCCCTCTCCCTTGCAGACAGGGTGCTTAGAGAGGAGGTTACTCTGCAACAGCTTATCTAGAATAGCCATTAAATAATTAAGTCCTACTAATTTTCAGTGAGGATAGAGCTTAGAGAGCCTTTTTGTGTACCACAACAGATCCTTATATTAAACCACAACTGCTAAATTGAAAAGCACCTACTGATTTTTTTTTTTTTTAATTTTCATGTATGACTTTCTGGGGTTTTGGATAATTTTTTTAGTTCTTGGTATTTGCGTAAAAAAAAGTTTATTTTCTTTCCGAGGGGACAGGGGGAAGAATCTCCTGAAACAGTTCTGCATAACTGAAAAACTGGGAGGAAATATTCCCCCTTTCTCCATTGCTGAACATTACTTTTCCTGCTTTCTTAAACTGACTGAAAGGTGACCCCCTCCAGCATTTCAAACCTCAGTTCCATAACTAATGTTTCTAGCTAGGTATGAAAAATATTTATACTTATACATTCAAAAGGATTTATAAATGCAGTTGAGATTCTGCCAGAGTGTTCAGATTGCTTTGCACCAGAAATTTAAATTGTAAAATTCTTAACGGAACCCTGAATCTGATTAAAAAAATAATATCTTGACAATTTCCTAGTCATCCACCTGACAGCACCGGGAAGAACAGCCTGAGAACCCCCCTAACCTATTCTCTGTGGATCCATGACACTGGGACTGCCAGGGGAATTTGAGGAAAAAAACTGGAAATCCACCTCTGGCATGAACAGAACAAAGACCAGAAATATTTTCAGATTTGGGACCATTACTAATCATGTTTAAGAGGCATTTGGACTGTGCCCTTAATACCATGCTTTAATTTTTGGTTAGCCCTGAAGTGCTCAGACCAGATGGCTGTAAGTCCCTTCCAACTGAACTATTCTATTCTATTCTATTCTATTCTATTCTATTCTATTCTATTCTATTCTATTCTATTCTATTCTATTCCTTTGGAGGGGGATATAAATGCCTTCAGACAGACTATTAAACACACAACTGTTAGTTGTGGCCTGTGTTTTCTTGGCTGTCAGACACAGACCTGAAGCCATCTCACTCTTTTCTGATGCTGCCTGCATTTCTCTCTCACGTGCGCTAGAAACACCAGGATTACTTTTCCACAACAGTCATAGCTGAGCCTCAGCTGCCTGATTTTTAAGCTGACACCTAGAAAGGTTTGCCCTATGTCCCCACACACGCCACAGTGCTGTATTACGGCAAGGGAGATGTGTCACATCATGGGGCCCTGTGCTCAAGAACCTGCCTAACCTGCCTGCACCTCGATAGCAGCCACAGCCTGTGGTCCCGCTCCCGTCCCCTGCTCCTAAAATAACCTCACCCACACGGAGGTCTGACACATGCAGACATCAACATAGCAGTTGGATGAATCATCCTTGGAGCTGCACACATGTTACAGCCATGGTTTCCAAACAGGCATTTTGCAATCTTTCAGAGTCGCAGCATTTGTTGGTTAAAGCTTTGGTCTCCCGTCCTCCAGTCACGAGCCTGCTCTCACACTGAAACCAGGTACAAGCACTGCTATCTGCAGCGTGAGAGGCTTAAATGGTGGTTTAACTTGAAAAGGAGTTAAAAGCACGGGCTACTTTCAGTTAAAACTTTCAGTGATGTCAAATTGCTGCCGTGAAAAAATTAAGGGGCATCCAGGCTATTTTTTTGTATTTCACGACAATTTAAAAAGCAGGTGTGTTTTCTTCTCCCTAAGTATAATTATGACATTTTGCACATCACAGAATCCCAGGGTGGGTCAGGCTGGAAGGGACCACAGTGGCTCATCTGCTCCCACCTCCCTGCTCCAGCAGGGCCATCCCAGAGCACACGGCACAGGATTGTGTCCAGAGGGGTCTGGAATATCCCCAGTGAGGAGGGATATTGCCTCTCTGGACAATTTGTTCAGGGCTTGGTCACTGCACAGGAAAGTTCTCCCTCATGGTCAGGTGGAACTTCCTGGGCATCAATTCCTGCCCGTTCCCTCTTGTCCTATTGCCCGGCACCACTGAGCAGAGTCTGGCTCCATCCTCTTATCACGCTTCCTTCCTGAAGGAGTCTACTTTCATCATCTGTAATAGTAAGGATGTCTGAATTATTTGGAATGGATGCTTTTTGGAATTTTTGCTTTTTATCCCAGGCATTTAATCTCAAAATTTGAAAATGTTAACTGATTATGAAGCAATTCCGTAAGGGTTCCTAAGTTCATATTGAGATTTTCCAGTAAAATCATAATTGATTATGAAACAATTTTGTAACGGTTACTAAGTGCATATTGAGATTTTCCAGTTGCTCTCCTGACATAATCACTACTCATGCATCATACACAAATGTCTTATGCCAAATATTTGCAAGGATGTGCCCAAATCTCTTCTAAACTTCTTCAAATCTCAGTAAAAAAAAAAAAAAAAAAAGTATTAAAATCATAGAAAATGAAGAAATCTGGCTTTGGGTTTTCACTTCCAGCTATACCTCCAGTTATAGCGGAAGACCTAATTTCTAGTGAAATCCCACAGGGCTTAGTGGTTTCTTCAAAGCTTTTCTCTCATGGCAGAAAGCAGACACATTTCCAGGATGCAGACGTTTACTCCCAGCACAAGTTCATCCAGAATTTATCTGCTATGGATACCAAACACCAAACACATTTCTACCAGCACTGGAAAAAAGGCCAGTGCCTTCGACGTAATGTTATCAGCCTGACTGACCCTGTGAGTCATTCTTGCATCAACGGAATGCCACTCTTGACTCTCCAGCTCCAAAGACCAGCCTCTTCCTCGCAGGCACAGCCCCAGATGTGGAAGGAACTACCCACCCATCACCATTCCAAATTATTGCTGCTCTGAAATAAACCAAAGTACCTTAAAATTTGTTTGGAAAGGTGAGACCAGAAGTAAGGCACTTCATGTTATGTTTCACAGACGAACTCGAGAGTTTAGGATGACCCAGATGACAACAGCATAGGGTCTGTGGAATCCTATTTCCTCCTTCCTCTCAAAATCCATCCCCAACTCAGAGAGCAGAGAAGTGATGTGTTTGTACAGGCCCATCCCTCACCAGATGGACAGATCCAGCCCAACATCACAGCCACTGCAAAAAACAATCACTGAAACTGAAAAGCAAGCAAAACAACCTTTAGGGTTTTTCTTTTGTGTCTGGCTTGTACAGTCAGAGCTGCTATTTCTCTACAAAGAACAAAATGTTGTTATTATTTTTCTCCTTTAACCCACACTCAAGAAATCTATTAATCCTTGTCTTTTGGTGGGGAAAACTTTGTACTTATCTCTCCACAGCTCCAACCATTTATGCCTGGCTTTTTAAGGGAGCTCAAATATTTTAAAAGACCTGGAATTGTTTATGCAAAGAAGGCTAAAAGCCTCAAGCTAGCCGACACTAGTCCTTCCACATATTCTTAAGGTAGAGATATGGGGAAAACAGGTCAAGGAGGCAATGAATTCTGCAGTACTTAGTAGAGAATCCCACCATCCTTTACCACAGTCAGGAGAGAAAAACCCCCTACTCTCCTTTGCCTGCCTGTATTAATCAAAGGATCAGGGTCCTTTGGATTGTGTAGTCTGAGGAGAAAATCTTTCCTGGTGAGAAGCAAATGTTTCTCCTCGTCACTATTGGCCCAAACAAGAGATTCAATTTCACATTAAAACAGGATAAAATAAGTCAGCCTATCTGTAGAGGAAAGCTCTACAGAAATTTAGTGTTGTGTCTAGATTATTAGAAGGGTAATTTTAAAAGGCTTCTGGTAAACTCTGATTTCTTCTCATAAGCAATATCCTGAATTTGCTTTTCTCTGTTCCAGTAGGCCAAAATAACACTTTAACCACCCAGCACAATTTTAAGTGCAGATAATAAATATTTCATGCAAAATGCCTATTATCCCATGCAAACACAAAGATTCAAAATAATAAATCAGTTAGAAGTACTTCTATGAGGGTCATGAATTTCTATTAGTGATTTCTATTACGCAGAAATTCAGTTGATTACTATCTCATTCCGCTAGTCAGAGAAGTTCAGGTGTGGTCAGAGAGTTGTATCTACCAGATCGTCACACCCTGGAAGAGTGAAACATGAACGTTCTCTCCAGATCTTTCATATGGAATGAAAAAAAAAGCTACATCATTATTTTCATTCCATATTCTTGAGAATACTAAAGATGCACAAATGCATCTCACTTCCTCGTAAATTAATTTGCCAGGTGAATGGGGCGAGTTTAATTTTTTAACAAACTCACAGGAGGTTTTTACCCAATAGGTCCATTTCTTGCCTCTGATCAAAAGGTTACTGCCCATGAATTTTAATGGTAGTTGTTTTAACACAGCGTAAGCATGGAAAGCTTAATAATACAGAGGCAGGAAGGGAGTTATCCAAAGTTTTTCTGTGATCCTTAATTTTGGAAACTTAAGGGAAGCCATGTTACTGATGCTAACTAACCGCATAAATTCTTAATGGCAAAGTGACAAAAGAAAACCAACCCCAAAGCCACACGGAAAACCAGTCCGAGCTCAAGAATGAGACACAGGACCTCCCTTTGCTCGGTTTCCAGTCACCACAAGAGTTTAGTCACGTGCATTTATTAATTTCAGCCTTGCTGGATCTATATTGTCATGGCCAGCCTCCATCCATCTGTTTCCCTTTATTTTATAAGGAAAATAAAGTAAATATTTTATTTTGGTTTCGTAACCTGCTCTGAGAAGCAGCTGCCCAAGACAGCTTCTCCCCCTCCATATTGCCTCTGGAATGTGTTGTATGTTATAATTTATTTTGGCAACAATAACTCCAACACGTTTTTATTTGCATTTCAGTATGGCTTTTCAGTTTTTACTGTTCTGCTTGGGGGTTTCTTTCACCCTCGATACATGCTGAATTTCTAATCCTACAGTATGAAATTAATGTACAAACCCTCAGTTTTCATCCCTGAGCTAACAGGCTCGGAAGCTGAGTGCTGAACTCCCCGCTACAATGAAAGGGAAATTCTTAGCTAAAATTTAACATGTTTTTTCTCACAACTGGGGTGACCTAAGGGCACATGCGCAACCAGTTACCATGGATCAGCTGGCGGGCTGAAACTTATCCCGCCTTATTTTCCTAAAGTGGATGTTTGTTACTTCATACAGACATATTTGAAAGATTAAAGGAGTTAAATCATGCTGTAAGTTTATCTTGTACAGGAAGATACCCATTTAAGTTAGACTGATGCATTTATGTTAAACTAAATGTCCAGCGGAGGCCACAAAGGTGATGAGGGGTCTGGAGCATATCTCTTATGAGGAGGGACTGCGGGACATGGGCCTGTTTGGTTAAAAACTGAAAGGGGATCTCATTAATGCATAAAAATATCTCCAACGGGGTGTCAAGAGGATGGTGCTAGACTCTTTTCAGTGGTGCCCAGCGAAAGGACAGGAGCAGTGGTCATAAACTAAGACAAGAAGTTTTACCTCAACACGAGGAAGAATTTCTTTACGCTGAGGGTGGCAGAGCACTGGAATAGCTGCCCAGGGAGGGTATGGACTCTGCCGCTCTGGAAACATTCCAAACGCACCTGGATGCATTCCTGGAGACTCACCTGGAGACATTCCTGTGTCACCTAGTCTTGGTGACCCTGCCTTGGCAGGGGGGTTGGAACGGACGATCCCCAGAGGTCCCTTCCAATCCTAAGCATTCTGTGATCTATGCAAGAGCAGGTCGGGTTGGGGCGGGGGGGGTTGGTTAGATACTAGGACAAAGTTTTTCACCCAGAGGGTAGTCGGGCACTGAACAGGCTCCCCAGGGACGCGGCCACAACCCCAACCCTGCCAGAGCTCCAGGAGCGTTTGGACAGCAGTCCAGGCACAGGGTGAGATCGCTGGGGCTGCGCCGTGCAGGGCCGGCAGCGGGACTCTGAGCTCCCCCCGCTTCCCCTCCATGCCGGGCACGGCCCCGTGCGGCGCTGCCGGAGCGCCGGGAGCCCGCCGGCCTTGGGGCGGAGCGGGGCGGCCGCAGGTGCGGGGCGCGGCCGGGGGCGGCCCCAGGGGCGGGCGGGGGAGTCCCCGAGGCACCCGGGCAGGGCCGCATTTAAGGAGCGGTGCCGGAGTACGGGAGTGTTGTCATCGCGCTTACAGTCGCCACCATGCCCGTCAAAGGAGGCACCAAGTGCATCAAGTACCTGCTCTTCGGCTTCAACTTCATCTTCTGGGTGAGACGCCCCGGACTGTGCCCCCCGCGCTGCCCGGGGGAGAGCCCGCGGGACGGGGATGCAGGGAGCGGGGGGAGGGAAGCGCCCGGGAGCCGCGTTTTGTTGCCCTTCTGGTGCGTGGTTTTTGCTGTTCTCCCCGCTTGCTGCCTCCTGGAAGGAGAGGGGTGAGTGCCCGGGTGCTCACCGCTTTATTTTTCGCGTTTTTCGGGTTTTGTCGTGAGGCGGGCTGAGTGTGCTGCGAGGCGGGGAGGGGTGCTGTGTTTGCGGATAGCCTCCCCCTGCACCTTCCAGCACTACATGCGACCCGAGCCCTAAAACTCAGTGTGCAGGTCGGGCTCCGCGGCGGCTTTCCCGGAGCCGGGGTGAGCCGGCTCCTCGCGAGCGCGAGTTGCAGGCTGTGGTTGTCGTGTGTGTGAACTCCTCGTGTTGGAAGCCTGGGTGGGAGCTGTGGCTTCCCTTCGAGTTTAATCTCTCGGAGCAGACCGGCACCAGTTCTAACCGCGTCTCCGGTGTGGTTACTGGTGCCACTGCGCCTTGTTGGCCGGGCAGTGTGAGAAAGCATGGCTGAGTTGAGAGGTTGTTGCTGTTCTCAAGCACTCAGGGCGTGGGCCCCTGGATTTAGCGCTGGCTTCTGCATGGAAAAGTACCACGGGAGCGCAGCACAGCTGCTTGTGTGCCTGATGGATGGGTGCGAAGTGTGTGGTTCAGAAAGATGGGTTTTCTCTGGGCTGTTTGCCGCGGTGGAGAAGTGCATGTGTGGCCCTGATGTGGAGGAATGGAGTTGGAGCTGTGGGAAGAAGCCGCGTCTGGAGTCAGGCACAGCACTGCCCGTGGGACGAGTGGAAGTTGCAGTGTTAATGGAGCAAATGCTCAGGATGTCTCAATGTTGAAATGTGTTACAGCAGAGTTGAGAAAACAGAGCTGGGCTGCAGTTGAGGGAAGTTGTGCAGAACCTGACGCAGGAGAGCACATGTTGCCACCTGAGACTCCCCGGGACAGTGAGCAGGGCTGTCGCATTTGCAGGGTTAGAGCTGATCATAAGGAAGAACCTAGTAAAGCGCAGCCTGAAACTTCTGGTCAGTGAATTTCTAAACGTCTTGTTGAAAGAGATTGAAATATTCATGGTTTGCTTAGTGGATGTTTTGTTTGTTTGTTTCAAAGCTGCAGGCTTTCTGCGAAGTATTTTATATAACAAACATTCTTGTTGTGGCAAAGGTATTGCCTCAAAGAAGCTCTTAACCTGAGCATCATCGCCTTGTTGTCTGGGGCTAAGAATAGGGAGCATGGTTTTGTTTAGCTCGGGATGTACCTGTTGCTAGGAAGTGTCATGGTAATAAAGCTCTGAGGCTTTACTTGTACCTTTAGGTGCTCGTGGATACAGGATTGAGCTGGTGACAGGGTGAAGAAAAGTGGTGCTGGGGAATGGGGCTGGTGCTGCTGCCCAGAGGAGCTGAAAGATGGTGGCTTTTCAAGTGGCCTTCTTTGAGACTGGCGGTATCTATCTAGGGTGTGGGAAAGAGAAGAGGAAGAAAAAATAATTAAAGGGGGATAAATGCATCTTGAAGATCCCAGTAAGTGTCTGGAGGCCCCAAGAGGCAGTAAAATGCAAGCAGCTTGGGTTAGTCAGAGATAAGTGTGTGTTTGACTGGAGTGGTCCTTGGCTCTTGGGGATCACCACATGTCATTGTGGCCTGCCAAAAACTGGTGAAGGGGAGTTTAGAGGGTATGGTGTTAGTGAACTTCGTGTCCTTTGTGGAAAAATAAATCAGCTGTATCTTGGGTTGTTCTACACTGAACAGTGTAAAAAGAAAGGTGTCCTGGGGCTGGCAGCATTAGAAGGCGAGAACCACCCTAATAAGAAAAAAGGCTTTAATGTTTCTTATGTCTTTGCGGATGTGAAAAGTCTGTGAAGTAACGGAAATGCATTGACAAAAACTGTTGTGCCAGAGTGCAATTCTGTACCCCCTTTTTTTGAAATAAGTTACCTCAAAAGGATAGGTGAGGAATTCAAGTGGTCTGCAGCAAACCTGCAGATATCTGTGGAGGCCATGTTAGGCGGAGTGTATTTGCCTCCATCAGAAGCTTGAACAAGGGTAAGAGGAAGCAGAAAGGCTCAAACAGTTTGGTGTAGGAAGTTATTGGAATAAAAAGGGAAACTGTAGCTGTACCCAAAGGAAGGAGATAAAGGTTCATAAATGCTGGTGAGCCAAATAAAAGCATACAATAAAGTTACCCAAACGAAAGCTTAAGAAGTGACTTGCAAAAGCAAACCCAACTAACGTACCCTTCTTCAAACACATGAGGAACAGGGAGTTTTGCAGGGAGTCCTTCCAGGCAGTGATAGCTCCAGGTATAAAAGTTTTGGGAGTGCTATTCTGCAGGGCTTTATTTCACTGGGGAAGATTTTGGCAAAGTTCTGTGCCATAACCTGTCGTTGACTCTGAATCCTGCACAGGCTTGAACTGACTCTTGATGCAAAGGAGGTGAAACAGCAGCAGATGTTTGATTAATAATTCTCCAAGGTCACACAACACTTCAGAACTCTTAAGTGAGTTGTGATTGGGTAACTCCCTGTGCTCACCATCCATCTCAGCGCTGGAGGGCTGGAATGCAGCAAATTTGGAATGCAGCTGGGATTTTTTGCTTTATGGTAGTCTGGGATAATACAAGAGTGGCACATCTGGAAAAAGCAGAGGAGAAGAGTCTTTAGAAGCTGGTGTACATGTGGAGGTGTGACATTGGCTACTGCAAAGCGAAGTCAGACTTCATGAAGCCACTGCCTTGAAGCCTTTAAAAGCCTGAATGTTGGAGAGAGCAAGGACTGGTTGGTGTTGGTTCACTTATTCAATGTCTCCTGGCAATCTCAGGCCTCTCGTTAAAACCAGGCAGTCCTGGAGTAAGATCCTGGCACAGAGGAGATGGCTGTTGGAGTGGAGGTGGGGCTGTGGTAAGGTGCAGCTCTCCTGTGGTGAAGAGAGCCAGTGGTGCTGGCACAAACTTCATGGTGGTCAGTACAGTCCCACCTCTTCTGGAGAAGCACGGGAGGTACTGCTGGGGTGCCGGTTGGCATCCATTATCCGCAGTGATGGAGGTGATGCAATTCTGTACCCCCAGCAGGGTGTGTGACACAGCAGGGTGAGACTCTTGCCAAAGGCAGGCATCAAGTAATTCCTGTGGGAAACACCATCAGGAAGCCGCCTGGAGTTAGGAACTGAATGGTTCAGGGGCAGCTGCTGCCACAGAGCAGTGTAACCTTGGGAGAAAAGGATCTGTAATGGCTTCACAAAAGCACCAGGTGGGTGCTCAGCATCAACAGAGCAAAACCAGCTTCTGAAATGAAGGACTGAGAGAAGATGGAAGATGGTGTGCAAAGCTCCCTAAATCCATGGCATGCTGCGGGCTGCTCTGGTCATCTGCCTGCCTTGAGACAATCATAGTAGAACTTGGTAATGTTTGGGAAAGGAAGAGGAAGGTTTCTGCCATCAGCAGGTGTAAGTAAGCTGGGATTCTTCAGCCTGGAAATGTGCTCGAGATCTTTAGAATCGTGATTGCCCAGACAGTAGGTAGGGCCTGATTGTATTGAAAGAGGCAGTGAGCAAGAGCTGTGGGGTGTTAAGCCAGGAAAAGAGGACATTTTCAGAAGATAAAATGTGACTGTGGAGACAGTGGTGGTGCTTTCTCCTCAGCAGATGTTGAGGAATAGGTTGGTCAAGGGGTACCTGGCTAACATGGAGTTCAGCAGCCTTTTGTTAGTTTTTCTTCTCTCAGGGTGCTGTCTGTGTCTTTGCACAATCTTTAGATGCTCAACATGTAGACCAGGAGGAGGCTGGTCCTGGGAAATGCTGCTGTCTGCCATGTTACCCAAACCCTTCCTGAGGATCTTGTGCTTGACTGATCTGATGGCCTTTCTCCCGTTGGAAAGGCAGGGCACTAATGTGATGTTCTCTGAAACTGTGACTTAAAGTGTGCTTGTGGCCTAAATGGAAGGAAGGTGGCATCTTTGGATATTTACTACAAGTCAGGTTAAGCAGGGATCACTAAGTTTTGGGGTTCAGTGCCCTCTCTGAGGTGTGGGAATGAGGGATGGCTGTGTTTTCTCTTGGGATGCAGTGTTGCAGCAGGCACCAGGCTCCTTGCTGGAGCTGGTGTCCTCCCACCCAGGTTTCCAAACAGCTCTGCTGTCTTGACATGGCCAGTGCTGGCCCTGGCATCTCTGATAGTCTGCACTCTAATAATAGGAGTTTGGGGGTTGATTTGGGATTGGAAAGGAGGCCTGATACAGAACTAAAGAATTTTTTTTTCCACTAGGCTGGCTTGAGCTTGGCAAGAAGTCAATGGAAACAACGCATTTTGCGCCTTAAACCTGAGCGGTGGGCTGGTCTTAGCAAAGTTGGCTTGGACCAACCTCAGTGTGAGCAATGCTGGATTGCCTTGAGTTGTGTAATGAGTGACTGCCTTTAGCTGTGCTCCCTTAACTCCCTGGGTTTGCTCAGGCTTGTTGGTCCTGGTGACAAAGTCTTCTCCTAGGAAAACTGCGGGCTCCTGAGCAGCTTAGATCACGCCAGGCAAGTGCCTGCGTGTTCTCCCCCTGGCTTCCTGCTGCCAAACAAAAGCAAGGCTTTGCATGGTTAAACTTCAATGCTGGGTTTTCCCCTTGTGAATTTTGTGGAATACAAGGACATATGCTGCTAATGTTTATAGTTTAATATATTTTAGGCAAGGAAGTGATGCAGCATAGATGCAGAGTTCAGGCTGAAGTTTTTTCTTGCTCTCTTGTTCTGGCTTCCCACTCTCCAGAGTGTTGTGTGTTTATGAACAAATGCCCTTGTCTGTGATAGTGCCTGCTGAAGTAAGATGAGCAGAATTAGGCCTGGAGAGCTCTTTTCCTTCTGTAAGTTGAAGATACCTGTGACTTTGTTCTGAGCCATAACCTCAGCTGCTTTTGTGCACCAAGAACAGCAGCTCAGAGGGTCTTTCCTCCTCCAGTGGAGCGGAGGCCTTGCAGGATGGACAGGGAAATAGGCATGTGTATGTATGTATATATTGTATACATGCAGGCACACATGAAAAACCCAGAAATCAGTTGCTTTTGCTTTCTGTAATGAACTGAAGTAGTTGCTGGTACAGTGTGTGACTCTCACATTGGCTCAGTTCAGTGTTATTTTGACTCCAGTAAGTGCTGTGAAGTCAGGACTGGAGTCGGAGTGTGTTGCCTTGGGAAACTTGATGTGAATCTACTTGTACTGAGTTCTAGCAGTCCTAGCTCGCATTTGCAATTCTAATTGCAAATATAGTAGACTAGCTTCTGAATAGGAACTTGTATGAAATGGGCACTAGTCTTGGCAGTGGTTCAGGAATTTTGTAATGCTGCTCCTACTGTACTGGAGCACCATTTTATTGCAATAAATGCTGTAGCATTAATGTAGCCCACAACATTCTTGAAACTAGCTGAACAGAAAGAAAATACTTCCTTTCCAATCCACTTTTTTCCAAAGGAGTTTGAAAATCACTGCACTTTGTTGTATAACTGCAAGCAGTCATTGCACAAGGGTTAGGGGAGCTTTTTCAGAACTCTGAAAACCTGTGCTGTTGTGGATAACACTAATTCTGTAATTGAGGCTTTAGAGTGATGCTGAGCCTCGTCTGTACTTACTGTTTGAGATTTTATTTATGGAGTACCAGCAAGTAACAGGACAGAAACAGTTCATTACTACTCATGATGTTCTCAATTTCTTTGCACGTGCTTTGAAACATTCTAGATCTGGTCCTGCCTTTGTTAGTTCAGTCTAACACAGTGAGAAGTAAATTGTCTTATGCAGTCAGATTTTTTGGTAAAAGTTCAAGTGTTTATGAAGTGAAGATGGTGACTTTTTTTATGTCTTCTTGTCACATCCTGGGGTAAAGCTACATATAGAACAGTAGTTTAGAGCCTGATATACGTTCTTATTTCAAGAAAAAAATTACTGAGTGTTCTGTTGGATGCAATGCTTAGCTGACAACACTGACGGTAGTATTCAGTTTTGACTGACTTCTGTATTTTCACATAGTGACTTACCTTCTGCTGGAAGTAATGCCGTGAGCTTGGTAGAACTCATATGTAAGCTTGGCCTGAACGTATCAAAATGGCTGAACCCACAGTTTTCTTGTGCAAAGGCTTTTTTTGCAGGCTTTGAGCTACTTATCAGGCGTTTTTGAAGTGTCTGATTGCTTCCCTATCCCTGCCTCCACCCTGTGGAAGTGGAGGAAGGACTGGTGGATGCTGGGGGGGGTGTCCCCTTCCCAAAGCTTTGCCAGGACAGACAAAGGACTGTCTGACGACTTGGTAAGTGGTTGGACCTTGAGCTCCTGAGAGGTGATTCTGCCTGTGGAAAGATAAGATGCTCTAAGGTGTCTGTGGCAGTGGGTGCTTGTCTGGGGATTGTCCCTTATCAAGGTGACAAGGACAGAAGGGACTGAACAAAATGGTCCATGCAAAATAGTGGTTAAATCCAAAATAAACTTTCCAGATTTCCAAAACAGTGTCACACATCTGTGAGCAAAACTGGGTATTTTTTTTTTACTGTTAAAAACCTCAATGTTTTAACCCATGTTTATGTCTTTATCATTAAGTCTAACGATTTCCTGTGCAAGCCTTCTGCTGTGAGACCATTATCTGTGAAACCTCAGGTGGCGGGGAGGTGGCAAAAATGCGGTGGGAATCGCTTGGTGGCGTTCAGTGCCGAGGCACACCCCGAGTTCATGCTCAGGTTAGCCGGGGATGGTGAGGAGGGGGAAGGCAGAGTGTTCTGTGTGGCTCCTGCCTCCAGGATACACAAGTTATTTCTCACCCCAAGTATATCCCGGCTGGTTCAGGTCCTTTCTCAGTTATCTCTTCTCACCTGGAAGGCTGGGACACACCCTTAGATGTGCCCAGAGGCCAAACAAGGGGGACACACCAGAGCTGCGGAAAGGGGTGACTTTGGAGAAAATGTGGGGTGGGATGGGAGAGAGGAGGGAAGTCTTTCACAGGAGGCTCACTAGGGAAGGTGCAGGGCTGTGTAAGAAAGGAATATAAACCAAAAAAGCTGGTTTTCCTATTGCACCAGGCAGAAAGCTGCATGCAGGAGTGAGCTTTTGAAGCAAAGGGGATATGTTTGCATGTGATGTAAAAAAAACAAACAAACCGTAAGGAGCTTCCACAGGACCAGGAGTGATCAGGTAGCTTTCTCCTTGTTGCAGCCGTAGAACAACCAAGTAGAGCAGGAATGAGCTGGAAGTAGTGGTTAGGGAAAGCAAGGAAGCCTGGCTAGCTGGAGCAGGGGAGTCAGCAGCAGAATTGTGCCAGAACACACTGCTACTGGAAAATCACTGCCACAAACTTTTCCAAAACAGTGAGTGAGCAGTACCCCTTTAACTTTATGTTTTGGTCAGATTGGGAAAAAATCCCAGCCCTGTCTTCTGAGCTCTTTTTGCTGTACTTGTCACTATAGAAACATATTACTTACCTCTCTGATAAGCACACAAACCCACTCTTTTCTTTGTGTGTGTGAAACCAGACAAAATGGATTACTTTCAGGCATACAGTGTTGTTCTTTTCCTGTTAGATTTCTCTTTCAGCACAGGGTAGAGCTGCTTAGAAACATGCAGTATTGCTTAACTCCTGTGACAAAACAGGTGTTAGATGGGGAATCCCCTTGGATTTCCAAACAAAAACTCAGCGATTAGGTTGTCTGGGGATCTGCTTCCACAAAGCCAAGGTGGGGGGCCTTGCATCCCTTTCCTAGGAAGGAAAAAGACAGCTCCCAAACCATCCCAGCACGGCTGCCCATCCTGCTGGCATAGCATGGGTGAGCAGGGAGGTGACTGTGCCCCAGCCTCTGGTGTGCCACACTGGCCAGAGGTGCTGCCAAGTTCCCATGGGGTTGTGCTTTTCTCTTCCTCCGAGGCTGGTGTTGCTGTGTCCTCGTTTTTCCCTTGTTTTGATGGAAACTTGAAGCTTCAAATTTCTTGCCTTCTGCTTTAAAAATGCCTTTTTTAGTTCAGTGGTCACTGTGGGTAGGAAGAGCACAAACTGAGAACATAAGTCTGCTTTCCTTAAACTGAGACAAAAAGACTCTTATTCTTGCATGAAGGAGCTGCATTTTATTTCTAGTCCACCGTGCAGAGAATTATCACTTTATTTAATTCTATCACTTTTTTTAGTGCTGTGCAGCAGTTCACTAGCATGAAGTGCTGTCACTGTTCTGTGATCCTGTAAGTCTCTCGTCATCCTGGCATCTTCTTAACCTTTTCTACAGAGTGACTGCTCTTCCGAGGAGAAAACATGCCATGTAACTCTGGGTGGTGGTGGGGAAGGGTTAAATTTGTGTTTTGAAAGGAGCTGTATTCAGTACATCATCTCTGCCCAACGTGAGCAGACCAGTTTGTTGCTGGAGGTCATTAACTGAGCCTTCTCCTTGGCTTGGAATTATAAGATTATCTGCATGGTTTCAGTATGGCTTAAGAGTTTCTTCAGTTTTACAGTCCTTTTCTGTGCCCTGCTCCATTTGTAGAGCTCTCTACTCAAACACTTGTCAAGCTGCAAATACATTTGGTGGGTGAGAAGTGCTGGATGTTCAGGCTTGTGGCTTTGCCATTTGTGAGTTCCTGGCAAAACAGGCAGAGGCTGTAAGTTTCTTCTAATGATGGGGAGGATCTGGATCCCTATAAAAGCTGAACACTGTTGGATGACCCAGGAAAGGGATTCTTAAATAAAGTGTTATTAAGTACTGGGTGACTGAGCAGTCCAGAAGCACTGCATGAATTTTTTTCCATCACTAAGCCCTTCTGATGTTTGAACTGAAGCACTGGGGTGAGATGAGGTGGCAAAGGCTTTTTGAAGTGATGCTGCAGCCAGGAGAGCAGGTAGAGCAGCAACCCTTCTCTGCCAGTCCCCCTTTGCACCTCTCCCTCCCCTCGGGGTGCAGCTGTGGCACAAGAAATTGAAATAATGACGCTGTTGTGGCATTCTGTGTCGTACCAAGGTGCTCCAGCATAACTTACTCATCTTGTCAGGGTAGCCCTAGCAAGGCAAGCAGAGGAGGTGTGTGCAGGTGTGCTTGGGGAGTAAGCACTGGGGACACCAACAAAGGCCTTTTGCGTAGGTCTGGAATGCTCCCGGTGGGTTTGGCACTTTGGGTTGTGTGTCACTTGATCTGTTTTCCCAGCTACAGCCCTGCAGCTCCTCTTGGAGGCAGGCCTGGGAGTCGGCTTCCTGCCCTACAAGAAAAGCTGGTTTAGGAAAGCTGGGGCTGCCTGTGAGCAGGAACTCTTTCACAGCAGTGAGACAGGGCTCTAAGGTGGGCTTGGTGTGGAAGGGGTGTATCCTTGGGTGCTTGCCAGGGGAATGCCATCCATATTCCCACTGAAAATTGCTGTTATTAAACACTTCTCAGTTTCTTAGAGGCAAATCAAGAATGTTGTTTCCTTCTAGAAGGACCTTCTTATCGGAGATCAGGTTTTGTTGGGATTTTATTTTCGCTTTTCATGCGTGCTTTGCCTAACCAAAGCACAGACTTTATAAACTTACTGCTCACTCTTTAAATTTTTAATGTCTGCTGCAACATTTGGGATTTCTGTCCTCATCTCACTTTTGTAGAACTTTTTTTAATAGTTACATGGTCTTCAAAGTAAGAGCTGAGAAGCACACTCGAGCTTTCTACTTTGTCCTGGTTTCTTTTTTTGCTACATGTAAAATACCCAAATTTTTTTCTTTTTAAGGGAGTATTCAGTCTGTTCAAAGCAGTGTTGCTATTGACCTTACCAAAGTGTAATTCTCTCTTTCTTGCAACACTCTTCCTATGCTTTTTGCCAGATGTTTCATCCAGAGGCTGATTTATACATGAAGTGACTTGCAGCAAACACAGGCACCAATGTTAAGAGGAACCTGGAGGCACACAGGCAGAGATGATAATGAAATAAAACTAAATATTACCTAAAATTTGATTGTATTGCTCCAGACCAGCAATGTTGCTACGTTGGCAGCTGGCATTTTCTTCTTCCTGCCGGTGTGGTCACTTAATGGGTTGGTTTTATCTTGTTTTGCAAAAACACTCTTCCTGAACTCTCTTCCATGGTACAGTGAACTCTTAGAAATTTGTTTAATGCACTTGCAAGGCCTTACAAGGCACTTTTCCTTGTGATGCACTTGCTGTTCAGTGTGAAGCTTTAAGATCTCTAAGCCATGTATTGTCACTGCAGCCACCCAGAATAAAACAGTGCATGGCAGGATCAGTGGCAACACTGACACTTGGCTAAACCTTGGCTATTTTCAGGAAGGAACAAGAATGGCATTGTTCTCCTGGGGCATTGGAGTTTATATTATGTACGTGCATCTGACAACAAGGTGCCTCATGTCTGGAACTTTGTTCGTGTGTTGCTATCCCCATCCTTTTATGCTGGTCCTTTGTCGCCACCTCTTTAAATAAAAGCTGTATCCTGTGTTTGCTTCTGATGATGTTACTAATGCAAGGGTGGGTGAATTAGTTGGTATCATTTAACAAGGCTTCCTTGTTCTTACAGCTTGCAGGGACAGCAGTTCTTGCAGTTGGATTATGGCTTCACTTTGATTCACAGACCAAAAGCGTCTTTGAACTGGAATCCAACAACACAAAATATTACACAGGTGAGCTGGGGGGATCACTCAGGCGGTAAGTCACACTTTTGGGCCCTGATTTCCAGGGCTGAGAAACCTTGGCCTTCCTTGAAGGGTAAAAAGGAAAAACACCCCTGAACAGCCCAAAAGCAGCTTCCCCTGGCTGGTGCTTGGGACAGCTTCCCTTGTTATCTGTTGTGCACACAGCAGTGCTGTCGTGTGAGTGGCTTCTTGGCTCTCCATTCTTTTTCCCCCAGCAGTTCCTCTTTGGTTGCCGTCAGTAAACGTTTTGTAATCCCAGGGGCTCCTGGTAGACACACAGGATGTTTCTTCCTGATGCTCATCGCTATATGCATCAGCAAAGTTTCACACTAAATGAGTAATTAATATTTTTTCTCCAGAGCGACCAACCTAAGCTACCCAAAACACAACTCTTGCCTCATCTGTCAGAAGGCACACGTGCACTGTTGTCTAACTCTTAAAGCCCCCCATCTCCTAATTTATACTGAACTGAATGGCAAGAATGCACAAATATCGTGGTCCATATGAGAATTATTCCAGCCAACATGGATCAGTGTAGCTTTAGCTTAGACCAGGTGGAAGATGCTTGTAAGATGATCAGTTAGGGGACAAGCATATTTTCAGTTTCTGTTCATGTCATAGGAATTCCTAAGTGAACTGGATTTTATCTGAACTTTGATTTTGATCTCTACAGTCACTTTCAGGCTTGGGCAGGGGAACAGACATAATTTGGTTGTTGTCACCTGTAGATGCTCAAACCCTTGGAGTGCCTCTGCAATGAGGAAAGGCTGGGAGAATTGGGATTGTTCAGCCTGGAGAAGAGAAAGCTTTGGGGTGACCTCATTGTGCCCTTTAAGTATCTGAAGGGAACCCACAGGAAAGATGGAGAGAGACTCTTGACAAGGGCGTGGAGTGACAGGATGAGGGGGAATGGCTTCAGACTGTCAGAGAGGAGGTTTAGATTGGATATTGGGAAGAAACTGTTCCCTGTGAGGGTGGTGAGGCCCTGGCACAGGGTGCCCAGAGAAACTGTGGCTGCCCCATCCCTGGCAGTGTCCAAGACCAGGTTGGATGGGGCTCTGAGCAACCTGGGACAGTGGGAGGTGTCCCTGCCCATGGCAGGAAGTTGGAATTATGCACTCTTTAAAGGATGGCTTCATCTTTCTCTTGCCAAAAAACTGACTGCTGTCTTGGGCTACTCAACCAGTGACAACTCCCAGACTGGTGTCTGAAGGGTCATTTGCAAGGAGGTGCAACTTGTGTTGCAGCGTCATTGTCCCAGGGTGGCCTGTGCCTAAGGGAATACTGTTAGGAGTGGTGTAAAGGCCATAGTTGGGAATACTGAGATGTTCATGGGACTTCATGAAGAGGCTGCAGGCATGCAAACACATTATCTGAGAAAATTTGTGTTTTGCCCTTGATATGATGGCATCTTGGCAAACTGGGTGGTTCTCGGAGCTGCCAGGAAGGTTCCCAGATGCTTTTAACTGGACCTCGGAAGGGGAACAGAAATCTAAACTTGGCCATTGAGCTGAATATTTAACAAGTCTTATTTTGGGTAGTCTAAACCAACTCTTTCACTTCCTAAAACATAAAATTTTTACGGTGTGATGCTTAAACTACTGGCTGGATGCAGCTAGTGAAACCTGCTTAAGTATCTGTTCGTTAAACAGAGTTTTAAAAAGAAGCTTAATAGGAATTGCTGCTTTAACATAATTTTCTGGGAGTGGTTACTGACTGCAGTAAATTACAAAGCAAGTTGCCTCAAAGGCTTTCTGTACAACTCCAAATAAATGAATAAGAGGTACTGATGGACTCTTTTTATTCTAATTTTTAAAACTGGAAAAAGTTGAGACTGAGGTTAAAAGATCCATATTGGAATTTCCTCCTGATAAGAAATGTCAGGCTTAATCCCTCACAAATGCTTCATCAAGTAAAATGTTTATTTTGGCAGCTAATCTTACTGGTTTGCATCTAGAATATACATTTGCAAATGCTTACGTCTGGCTTCCTTCAATTAGTATTGAATGAGTCTCTGAACTGTATTTTTGTCCCTATTGATAGAAATGTCCTGCTTGTTCCATGGGTTTTGTTGCTGGTTCTTTGATGTTTCACCACTGCAGTAATACTTCCTTGCCATCTTTTGGGAGTTTTCTTGCTCACCACATCTTGCTGCTCCCTCCAGCTCACAGCTATGATGCTCAGCCTAGTTGTTCCCAAGTTTAGGAGCCAGAGGACTGGACAGAAATGGAGCCTTTTATTCCAGAAATGTTTGCTCTTTCTGTTTCAACATATTCACTACTTCAGTCCTGGGCAGAATAGTTTACAAGCACTGACACTTTCTATTGTTTCAAGAGGTATCTGCTTCAAGACTTCTCAGCTGTTGATAAATCACTCTTCCAGCTGTCTCTAATTCCAGTTGTCTCTATCTTCACCTGAGGAGAAGTTGATAACTCTGGCTCTGAACCAGTTTTTAAGTGTCTTACAGCTTATCTTAGATGGCTTTATCTTGCCCATTTTCTAAAACTTGTGAAACTGCAATAGTGGTAATAGATTGATAAATAAAACCTTCAGCTTGTAACAATTACTGTATACATTTTCCCTCAAGTTTTCAGATGTGTTTGCTTTGAAAATCAAGCACAACTTGGTTAGGTTTTTTTTTTTATTTGGAACACCTCAGTAAAGAAACTTAAACCTTGGCAAAAGCTACAAATGCCACCTGTGGAGCAGTTAATGTCATACCTTGCTGCTGAGGTCTCAGTGAGCTGCACACGTTTGTTTTCCTTCTCCCTAGGTGTTTACATCCTTATTGGAGCTGGTGCACTTATGATGCTGGTTGGTTTCTTGGGATGCTGTGGTGCATCACAGGAATCTCAGTGTATGCTTGGCCTGGTAAGTGTTCAGGGTAATGCTTAAATTTTGAGCAGGATGATGAGAAAGGAAGAAAAATATTATTGTGCAATTCAAGGGCAGCAGATTGTGGACCCAGAACAATCACGGAGTTTACTCATAGTCACCTACATAATGCTAAAATGTTAAATATAGTTTTCATTTCTGGCATTAAATCCCAATGTTCATGCTGTATTTGAACACAGGCTGATGTCAAGAGGCTGGATATGTCTGACATACACTGAAGTGTCAAGACTGAGAGTCTTGTGAACACAGAACTAAAATATTGATAAGAGCAGTGCTGTCATCGCTAGACAGTTTATCCTGGACTTTGAAGGTTGCACAATGTTTAATCTCTGAGACCAGAACTGTGGTATTTGATGCTTGAAACAACAAGGCTCTACTGTTTATCATCACAGGATGAGCTCTTCCAGTTGACAACTGCTCTGCAAGCCAAATACTGGAGAGCAACCTCATTGTTTTCAGGCTGGAGGGGCCAGTAGAGCTTACTGGGTTTATGCACATCTGTACACTTGCAGAACTACTTATTCAAATAACCAGAAGACTCAATAAAAGACAACTACTATAGCCACTGAAAGAATAATTCCCTTCTGTGTCACAGAAGAACTTAAATTCAAGTATTTCTTCCAAAATCGTGCCTCTAGCCTTGTGTAATTCTGAATATCTCTTTAAAGTGCTTCTCAATGATAGTGGTGTTTTGGATCTGGTAGTCAGTGAGAGACAAAACACTTTTATTTCTGTTTTGTGGGATACACAACAAACTGACCATTAGTTCTCTGGGAGTTGGTGGCAACCTACGAATTAAGTAGTGACTCCTAAAGCAACAGGAGTGACAAACCAGAGTAAAGAATTGGTGTCAGCTGTTGTGATGTCTGAATGATGACAGCTTCAAAGACGACATTAACAGATGATTGGCTTCATTTAACACTGATCAAAAAGCAGGGCTGGTGCTTGGGGAGCACTGCCAGACCTTCCGACGCTCCTGGGAACAAGTGCTCACCCAGTGTCCTTTTTCCTGGTGTTACCAATGTGACAGTTCCCACAAGACTGGACAAACTTGCAGTGTACGTGTGTGATGCTGGTTTGTGGTGCTGTGGCCTTCATGAATAACATGGTCTTTCTTTTCTAGTTCTTCTTCTTCCTTTTTGTGATTTTTGCCCTTGAAGTTGCTGCTGGGATCTGGGGATTTTCAAATAAAGAAAAGGTAGGCTGCTCTTGAAAGTTGGGAGTGGTGGGATGCTGGAACAGGTTTCCCAGAGAAGCTGTGGGTGCTCCATCACTGGAAATGTTCCAGGCCAGGTTGGATGGGGCTCTGAGCAGCCTGGGACAGTGGAAGGTGTCCCTGCCCATGGCAGGGGGGCAGGACTTAAGTGATCTTGAAAGCTCCTTTCTGACCCCAAACATTCCATGATTCTATGAACGTGCCCACAGTCAGCAGTCTGCTGACAACTCTACCAGTACAAGCCAAATCCTTATTACCCAGGGAATTTGAGGGAGAGGAAAAAGGCTGATTCAAGTAAAACAACACAAGAAATCTAATATTTAAACATGAGACTGTGGCAGGGAAGCCAGAATCCAAGAGGCTGTTGCATGCTAGAGGTGCCCTGCAGACAGTACCTGGCTGGGCTGTGAAGTGAACCGGGCTGGCTGGGAAGCTTTACCACTTGCACAGAGGAGCTGGGTCAGCTGACGGTTGAGTGTTTCTGTACCTGAAGCATGACTGACATGGCCTGTCCCTCCCAAGCTGTCAAGGTTCTGCCTTGCTTCAAAGTCAGGTGTTTGGTGACCAGAGTTGCTTTTCTGTCTGTGTTATACAGTGGGGAAATATAGAAACTTCTGGGTACAGTAGAATAGGGAATATTTTTGGGCAGCCAGTGGGCAAAGACTTGGTTCTCTCACACCTCTTAGGACCTCAGAGATTTGGAAGGGGAAACAGCCTTACCTGTTTGGGTGTGGCTTTTAAGGTGAGTGTGCAGTTACTTCTCACTTGAAACAGGTGAGCCTTCTGTCCACCCTCCATTTGTGCATGGCAGAATGGATATTGTATGCTGCAGGATTTTTGATGACTGACTTCCTGAAAGCAAGTTTTCATAATTAATATAAGGTAAAGCACTAATACACAACTCTTTGCTTTTCCTTAGATTATTGATGAGTTAAAGGAGTTTTATATGGACACCTATAAAAAGAGAACTCAGCCAGGTGCCAAAGAGACCCTGACAGCATTTCAGCTTGCTGTAAGTATATGGTTCTGCTTAACCTGGACAACAGTGCAGCTGCTGCACACTGTTGTCCCTTACTAGTTATACCAGTCTAATCCCTTACTAGTTATAAGAAACCAAAGGAGAATTTGCAACAAATTGCAGAGATATTTTTGTGTAGTGTAAGTGAATTCAGGATGCCTTTTTTTGTCCCTCTGAAGTGCCTAGAACTATTTCTGGTTTTTCTAAAACTCAGCAGCAGGGAGGGAAACCCTAGATGTGTGCTGCTGAGCTAGTGGCATCCTAGTATCCACACCTGCATGTCTGTGAGGGGTTCAGCTTTGTATCTGTAAGGAGCACAGGCTGTCACCAAAATGATTTTGTATGTACTTAATGAGATCTAGCTCTTCCTTTCAGAGCCTTGTCCTTTAATGTAATAAAGGCTTTTTAAAATTAGGTTTATAGCAGTCATGTTGGCAGGACTTGGTCCATAATAAGAGCTAATGTAATTTTTTTCTTTTTTACGAGATTACTGAGCAAAAATAAGGATTATTTAATCTTGTGTGGTTTTTCTTGTAGCTAAACTGTTGTGGCCTTACTGGAACTCTGGAGCAGCAGTTCATGGAAACCTGTCCAGCAAAGACACTGTCTGAGTCGTTCTCTGTCAAGGTAAAGCTTGACTTAATTCACCATCAGCTCTGCCCAGTGAGTAGAATGAGAAACACACTTTAGGGAACCCTCCCAGTGCATGGGAAATCCCCGTGTCACGCTGGTGTGGCAGTCTCTGTGATCAGGCTGGTTGTGGAAAACAAATGTGCTGTTACCGTGGAAGGAACAAGAAGGAAATCTGACCCTGCTCAGGAAATGTGCAGTCTGTGTGTCACAGACTCACTGGCGGAGTGGGCAGTGGAAGAGTCAAACTTTGCCTGAAAAAAAAAACCACCCTCACAATGCTTGAGAGTTCTGTTCTCCTCACTGCGGCTTCCTGGGAGCTGTCACCTCCCTGCTGGTTAGGGAGAAGTAGAGCTTGGGGTTGGAGCAAATCTGAACAGGGAGAGGAGGGTAAGGCACTGCTAGCCTGTTCAGGTGAGTTTGTCACTGTGAAGGCAATTCTCTGAATCAGGTTTCCCTGTTGGAATATTGCTGCAGAGGTGCCTGTATGCCATAGATAATAGGAGAAACAACTTGTGTAGTTCTTAACCACTCCTCTTCCTCTTTTCCATACAACTGTCCTGTGCTCTTACTTCATGCTTCAGAACAGTTTGTATGAGTCCTCCTTTGGCTCTTACCATGCAGGAATTCAGTTAATGACTTGGGGTTTTTTTCACTTTAGTTGACAACTTCATCTGTCTGCCCATGTGAGACCATTCAGTCTGTATCTTTAGTCCTGTCCATGCAGTCTGAGCTGGAGTGTGTGGGAGTAGCTGAGACTGCATGCAGGTTTTAGTGTTTGCTTTTATTCTGCTGTGTGTTTTAGCTTCGTCTGTTGACTTCATCTTGTGATTTCCCAGTTGTAGAAAAACAGTGGATAGTCTGCAAGATCAAAGGGATGTAATGCAGTGTGCCTCGAGAAGCACTGCTGTGTTGGTGTTCTGATTGAACTGATTCATTCTTGCCAGTATATCCCTTTAATCCCAGAGTCAGTCTTTCTTTCTAGACTGGGTAAGGAACAACAACAGAAAAAAAAGCAGCTTTCAGCAGCTCACTGATGTTTGGTGCTGGAACAAGCAGCACAGAAGTTGGGATGAGACTTTGACCAACTACCAGGCTGTTAAAGATTTATACCTCTGTAAAAATGCCTTGTTCCTTTTATTGGCTACTATGTGTCCCTTCTGGGGAGAGGACTGTACTTATATATATTTTTTCTTTTTCAGTTGCAAAGGTAATTCATTGTCCTGGGAACACCAAACTGGCTTCTTTATGACTCTGCCTGTAGCATGGATCCTAGACTGGGATATTCTGCCATTCCCATGCACTGTGGGTTCATGAAGTGTCTGCAAAATTACAGTAGCAACTGGCAATATCAAGAGTGGCTTTAAATCAGTTTTGATAAGGGATGAGCAGTGCATCATCTAAAGTGCTGACAGCCATTAGCAACAAGCCAAGCCTGATAAACTGCATGTTTAGATTGAGAGGGGAATCCTGCTGTAGTCAAGGTGCTGTTAAGAGGTTTGAGATACTTGAAGAGTAGATTGAGACTTCTCCACCAGCTCTTGTATGGGACCATCCCTAGCTCTCTTTGAGAATGTGGCAGTAAAGGCCAGATCAAAGCAGCTCTCAGAAGATGAGTCTTCAAATGAACCTTGTGTGTATAAAACACTAATGAACAATCTGCTCTTTTTCAGTCCTGCCCTGCTGCCATTGATGATGTCTTCAAATCCAAATTCAATGTGATCGGAGCAGTTGGCCTTGGCATTGCTGTAATGATGGTGAGTTTCCAGATGATTTAAGAGGGTAGCTGGGTGCTCAGAGGATACTCAGAGCAGAACTCTTGTAGAACCATGCCTGGCCCAGCAGCCCACAAGGCTGTTCCACTGAAGACAAGTCCCAGCAGGATCAGGGTGTGTGCTTCAGGACCCTGAGGCAGTGCAGAGGCTGGGATGTCTCAGGCCTCCCAGCTTTTACTTTGGATTAGGATCTGCCTCCTTGCACTTTCAGCAGTGGGGAAATCTTATCAGTGGTGTGTGTATGTATGGAGTGAAGATGTATTGGTCATGTTGCTGACCCGCATCTTAATCCTAATATCTCTTGGGGAGTCTTCTTTTCTTTCCTTTATAACAATTACAGGCTCTGCTAGAGGGCTGAAATAACAGGGCTGCTAAGAAAACTTGCAGTTTTGTGTTTGACTTCTCTAGGGAAAAGTACATGACGATCAAAGATTTCTTAGGATACGTGGCAGTGGTTTACAGCTGATGATGCTGTGCCAGGGCCAGGAGGTGGGCTTGAAGGTCCTTTTCAGTCCCTTCCAACTTGACATATTCTGTGATCTATTTTCAAGTAGTGAGGTGAATGCAAATTCCTGGGAATGAACTCTGGGGATGGTGGGACAGGGATGGCAGAATAAAGTGTAACAATACAGAATAAATGTGGCCTCTGCTGCTTGTCCTCATGCTGATAAAAGCACATGCTTTGCTTTCCTGATTTCTAATCCATTTGCTTTCTTTCCAGATTTTTGGCATGATATTCAGTATGATTCTGTGCTGTGCCATCCGCAGGGAAAGAGAGATGGTCTAAGAGCTACAAACCCAAGATTCCTGCACTATAAAAATCCTCGTTGTTAACTTTAGTGTTCTGAGAGCATTTCTAAAACGTTATATATTTGTTACCTTTTTAATGCTTTATTTGGTACTGATGTAGGTTTGCTTTTTATGTTACAGGTTAAAATGATAAAGGTTTATCTGACTCAAGACAAATATTGTACATAAAATATCTGACTTTCTTGAAACTTACGTAATTTGGATGTAATTTATGTTGGAGACAATTTGATACTTAATAAAGAGTAAGATGTATTGTTTGTGGGGGAGAGGAGATGTTGCTATGTGGATTAATCCCACTGTTTGATCCATAGCAAGGAGTTGAAGTCTCATAACAGGTTAAGTGTTTTTTGTGTAAAGCAGGAAAGAATTTGTAGGCCAATGCCCCATGTTTGAAGGGAAGGGGAGATGATGTCAGGGAAGGTGTGGTCATTCCTCTTTCCTTGGTGTGTGTGAACAAAAGCAAATCTTAAGTGCATTCCTAAAATGTCACTGCTGTAACACTTTTACTGTCACCTCCCTGGAGGGTGGCAAAGGCTGGCTGTCACACAGGTGATGTGCAGGCAGTGGTAACTCGATGCAGCCAGGCTGGGCTCTGCCCTGGGGCCAGCTGGGCTTCTGGACATCAGCCTGTCTGCTGCCACAACTGTCCCCTGGCACCTGGCATGGCCTTGGGCCCTTGCAGGGCACATTCCCTAGTGTATGCTCAGGATTTTTTCACTGGCTGGCTGGGGGCTTTGTTTCTCCGAAGCCAGCAAGGTGCAGTCTCAAGGGCTTACAACACGTGTGCCAAATCTCAGGTTTCCAAGTGGAATAAACATAAGTTGCATGAGAAGTTCAGTGTCCAGCTCTGCAGTTGCAGAGTTGTGGCCGTCCTGTTTCAGTTTAGATATGGGTATAGGAGAGAGCAGAGACACCAGTGTGGAACCCTTAGCCTAAGGAATGGCCAAGTTGTTCTCTATTTCTACTCTAAATGGCTTTTAAGTGGTTTTTTTGTCTCTCAAATACTTTCTGGTGGGGGCTGCCTATGGACTTACCAGCAAGTTGATTTGCTGTTCCTGTACCTGGTGCTCCCTTTACTGTATAATCTCATCTGTGTTCTTGGAAGCTTTTGGTCTTTGTCCTCTGGGTAATACAAATGTCTCTGGGTAGTCCTTGCTTGTTCCCTTTTTCTCCTGCAAGGAGGTTGGTATTTATTGTGAGAAATACCAGAATTGGTGGGTGTCAGGCTCTGGCTGATGCATGAATGTATTGTCACCTTTGTGTTACCCACTGTCACTTGTCTGAGGGAACCATGCAGCTCTCCTCTGTAATGCGTTGCACTGTTCTGTGTTCATGGGCCTTCTTAAAAAAAAAAAAAAAAGTGATTTAAAAAAAGTCAAATGGTAATCATGCTTTTGTGTGTCTTGCAGAGACTGAAATGACTCCAGAAAGGAGTTGATCTAATTTTCTTCCATGGCTATATGTGGCAGCCGGGTGGGAAAAATCTCTCACGGGAATTTGAGAGCAGCCATGTCCCCATGAGAATGAACCTGGCACCTGGAAGAGCTGGGGTGAATCACTGTCAACCATCAGGAAAGCTTACTGCTGACTTTTTTTGCTTCTTTTTCACAGAATCATTTGGGTTGGAAAAGACGTCCAAGATCACAGAGACCAAACTTTGACCAACCACCCCCTTGTCAACTACACCAGAGCACTGAGTGCCACATCCAGTTGTTCCTTGGACACCTCCAGGGCTGGGGACACCACCTCCTCCGTGGGCAGCCCCTTCCGGTGTCTAATCACCCTTTCTGGGAAGAAATTCTTCCTGATGTCCAACCTGTCCCTCCCCTGGCACACCTTGAGGCTATTTCCTCTCATCCTGTTCCCTGGGAGCAGAGCCTGCCCCTTCCCTGGCTGCCCCCTCCTGTCAGGGAGTTGGGCGGAGCCACAAGGTCCCCCCTGAGCCTCCTTTTCTCCAGGCTGACCCCTGCCAGCTCCCTCTGCTGCCCCAGACTTGTGCTGCAGACACTTCCTCAACTCTTTTGCCCTTCCCTGGACATGCTGCAGCACCCCAATGTGATTATTCAACTTAGGGGCCCAAATTGGATATGGGATTAGGGGTGCAGCCTTACTGGGGCCAAGTACAGAGGGACAATCACTGCCCTGGTCCTGCTGGCCACACTTTTTGATGCTGGTGCATGTGTTCAGGTTGCCAACATCCAACGTGATTTTAGTCCAGCAGCTCTTGGCAGAGTCCAAGAAAATCCAGCGGGTGGTATCTGGATGGTATCAGAACTCAGCTCAGCACCTCAGATAAGGTGAGGTTTGGGCAGTGGCTGAGGAGACAGCTCTTGAGCTGGCATCCAGGTCAGCTGAAGACTCATAAGTGAATACCTGCCCCTGTTCCTGTGTTCCATAGAAGCTGGAGAGGGATTTGCTGGGATTTAGTCTAGCTTGCAGTGCTACTGCCTTACCCAGTATTTATGCCACACCCTGCCTCTTTGATACCTGCCCTCATCCATATGTGTTTTTTTAAACCCTGTAACCCAGTCTTTTACCCTTCTTTTGAACATCCTCTGCACGTGGGTTGATGCTTTCTGAGGAATCAACAGATTGGGTAAGTCTTTACCAGAGAAGGAAGAGCTGATCTTTATTACTCAAGCTTTACTTTTGTTTTAGCAAAAACATGGACTACAGATGCAAAACCTGATTGCACTCAGCCTAAGACCTGCAGGCTAGTCTGGAATGAGTACTACTTCAGTAATGAATATTGATGAGTTCTATGCTCAGCTTCATTTTACTGGTAGCAGTTGTGGTGAAATTTCCTGAAGAACTGTGTTCTAAGCAATGGCAGCCCTAAAAATCTGAGTGTGTGGCACTGACTGTCCAAGCAGGGAGCAAGTTCCTGTTTTTGAGTTAGGTCAGGAATGGAATGTGACTTGTGAGGTAACAGAGAGAGGCAAAAGGGGTAACAAATAGATTGTTCTGGAAAACAGGAGTGGGGGATTACAGTAGTGAAGGAGAAACAGTGCTTAGGACAATGTCAGAGCTGTGCCAGGAGTGACTGACACTGGTGAAATGCTTGTGGTGGGAGGGAGAGAAGGATCCTTCTGAGGAATATGTCCACCCAAATTCAGAGGGTCAGCAGAGAAGCGAGTACTGATGCTGGGGAAAAAACATGAGCAGGGAAAAATTATCCTAGAGATGAGATGTCTATTGGGAGGGAAAGAGAGGATGAAGGAGAACATACAAAAGTAAAACACTTTTGTCTTTTCTATGCCATGCTTCCCCATCAGTAAACAAAGGTGCAGCTATGTTAAGACCTTAAAGCTTGCCTGGAATATGAGAAACCTCTCCAGAAAGGAAAAGGGCTTAAGCAGCTTTGTTTCCAAACACAAGCAGATTTCTTCTTTACACACGGGTGCTACTAATTCTTTGTTGTAAATTTGCTTCAAATAGCTGTGGTTTGTGGCCAGATGTGACACTATATATTCTGTATCTATGGGAGTTGCTTGTGGATAGCAAAGAGCTTTGGGATCAGAGCAGTCCTGGTTTAGATATTTTCTTGCATTTGGATGGTAGAAGAGATGGTAACTGCTAGTCTAAGTCCTGTGAAGCACTAACATAAAGCACTGCCTGCAAGACTGTTAAATCATAGAATCACAGAATGGTTTGGAGTGGAAGGGACCTTAAACATCATCTCGTTCCCACCCCCTGCCATGGGCAGGGACACCTTCCATAGCCCAGGTTGCTCAGAGCCCCATCCAACCTGGCCTTGGACACTTGCAGGAATGGGAATTGCTCTGAGGCTGCTCTCAGCTGTGCCCCTTGGCTGCCGTGAGGGAAATAAGGGCAGATAAAGCCAAACCACTAAAAGATGTGTTTATTTCATGTGTTGTAACAGAGCACACGCAGAATATGGGAATTTGCACCAGCAAGTAGCCTATTGCTAGCTTAGGAAAGTAAGTGTTTGAATAAAGGGAAAGATGTAGCAGTGAAGTCCTGAGGAAGGTTGGGTTTTGTTATCTACAAGATAGAAGAAAGATTTTTTTAGATTTTGGAAAGCAAGCTAGCCTGCCTCAGGAATGGAGGGAGTCTCAAGCTAGCTGCGTGGTCAGCTCTGCGGGAAGAAGGCGTACCAAGGCAGGGAGAGCCTGGTTTTCCAGGGAGACAGGGTTTACTGCTGGGAAATGTCTTCCTCCTTTGCAGTAGAGCTGGGAAAGTCTGTAGTACAGCACGTTGTCATTTTACAGCAGCCCTGGCACATGAGCATCATAACTGAGTACCAGGAAAAAATGAGAGTGGGCCCAGGAAGTGAGGAAAGGGTGTGGGAAGCAGCTGGCTCCAGTGGAGAGAGGTGAGCCCAACACGTTGGGAGGGCTGGAATAAATCCTATCCTCTCATACACTTCAGAAACTTAAATCCCTATGTTTCAGCAATTAACAGTCTTACTCATAGAGGGTGTAGAGATGTGTTTGCAGAAGGGGAGGATGTCATTACCTGCCAAGTGACTTGCAAAAGAGCTCCTAAAGGAGTTGCTCCAGTAGATGGAAAAGCCTGGATTTCTTTTGACAAGCTCTCTAAGTCAGGACTATACTTCTCCCTCTCCATCCACCAAGACAAAAGAATAGCAGGAATAGGAAGTTCTTGCAGACAGTTTTTTAGGAACTGCCTGTACGTCTCCACTATTTTTCTTCAGATGAATCTCAAAGTCCAAGCAAGCCTTGCAGAAGCTGGGCTCAGAGCAATTGTCCTGGGGTGGAAAAAAGCAGTGGGGCCTAAAATCCCAGTGATAAATGTGAGTCAGACACTATTTCCATGGGGGATGTGCCGTGAAGTTCAGGCTGAGCCCTGCCCTGTTCCCTTGCAGGCGCTTGCAGCCTCTGCAGGGAGCTGCCCAGCCAGCCTCCAGCTGCAGGCAGTGATAAAGGCACTGCCAAGGCTCCCTCTGACTGCTCCAGCATCTTTTTCATCCTGAACTGCCTGAGAGGGACCTGGGACTCCCATGAAGGATGTCCCAGGGGGACCAGGGCCTGCTGTCCCTGGGTGAGATGCTGTTCCAGCTGCAGAGCCCTAGCTGGGTTTTGTTGGGTTTCTATGTTTAGGGGGTGGTTTATGCCTATGGCCACTGTATAATTATAAAATAGCCACCTCTTCAGTTTCTGCCTCTTGGCAGCTCTCAGGAAATGACCTAATTTGAACTGCCAGCAGTGAGGACCTTGAACCCTATCAAAAGTCACTTTTAACTGAACCTAGAACATCTAGACATTTACCAGACTCTGCTGGCAGTGACAAAAATAGTTCAGTGAGATTTTTCCACTGCTGGACACAGGCGTCCACATGCGTGGCTCCCACAAAATGAATCCACAAGGCGGCCATTCATGGCATGCTGAATGCCTCTCTTCTCTCGCTGCCGATTTCAGGATCAATAGAAATTCATTCTGGGGCTGAGAACTGACCTTTTATTCCTCATTCTATTGCTGGCCTTTAGTCCGCGCCTTGCCACGCACTGGGTGGCTGCGCTTCTGCTCTGCCCCACCAGCACCACCGCTCCCTTTCCAACACCAACAGGGCAGGTCCTGCTGGGTGAAAGGAGCTGGCATCTCCAGCTGCTGCTCCGTGGCTGTGTGTGAGGAAAGAGCAGGGTGGAGGAGAGCCAGGGAAGCTGCACCACAGGACGGGTTTTTCAGCTTCAGGCTGGCTGCGCCTCCAGCTTACGCCGGCATCGCCTCTGCTTGTGGAGAGCTGGGGGAGCACTCACCAGCCCTTTCCAGACCCACAGGCTCACTTCAGCTGCAAGTCTGTAATTAAAAGGAACAGCTTGAAATATCCTGGCGGTGGAGATGCAGGGCAGAGCGAGTTCTCAGCAGGGACTTGGACATGGCTGTAGCTCGGGTGATGTCCCACCATCAGTAGCACCCCAGAGGCAGGGGAGAGGTGGGGCCAGCGTTCAGCAAGTCATGATTCATGGCTTGGTCCACTTGCACAGTGTAAGTGCAAACAGATGGGGAAGGTTGCAGTGGGTGTTCAAAAAAAGTTGTTCTTTTGTGGGATTAGTCACTCCTTTGCAGCTCTCTGTGACTTTATTCTGCATGGGGGTGAAGGGAGAAAAATCAGGAGTGCCAGCGGGATCTGTTGCTGTTTTCAGGTAGAAGCCACACAGCTGTGCTGTGCCATGGGGTGGGGTGGCTGCTCCACAGGTGGGGAATGGCTTTATTTGCAGTGTGAGTTTGAGGGGCAGCTGCTTATCCTGATTTTTAATGCAAGGGAATTCTGCCCTTACAGGGTGACTGCATTGTAGCATGGGGACATTCGGATTTGTACACCCTCAATCATTAACATCACCAGACTGCCAAGTAAAGAAAATTATTTTTATTGTGGTTTTACTCCTATTTTCCTTCTTTTTAAAATTTTCCTGGAAGACCTATAAACATTCAGCCGTTAGGTGAGGCATGGAAAGGGACTTTTTCCCCTCATGCACAGTCTGTGGCTGCAGCCTTTGTCCTCAGCACCAAGCTGAAGGTTTGTGTATGGTGTGCACATCAAAATCACTCTGGAAAAGAAACCAGGGTGGCAAATATGGTGTAAATAGATGGAAGACGGAAGATTGAGTCAAGTCCTCCCCTCCTGATTGTTCAAATTATGTTGTAATTGCAAGTGTGTGAGGTTGAATGAGTGAGGCTTTTCCCTGGAGAGGCAAAAAGAATCACACTGCATGCATTAATTTTTACAACAGAGGCTGTAAAAATCTCTAGGGTATGTGGACAGTGACGTCTAAAGAGAGGTAGGACCATAGGATGGCAGAACAGCTCGATTTGGAAAGGACTTCAGGAGGTCCAGCCTCCTGTTCATAGCAGAGTCAGCCATGAGGTCAGAGCAGGTTATTCAAGGCTTCACTTAACCCGATCTTGAAAACCTCCAGAGATGGAAACTGCACAATCTCACGGTCCCCTGCTGGGCTGGTGTCCTGATGAGAAAGTTTCCTTACAAGTTCGAACATCTCTGGTTTCAGCCTATGCCTGTTGTCTCACCATGGTGAGCAGTCTGGCTCTTTTTGGTCGTCTCCTCACAGATACTGGAAGGCCTCTCCCTTCCCCTCCCAACAACACCCCCTCTTTTCCAGGCTGGACAAGCCCTGTAGCCTGATCATGTTAATGCAGCCCAGGCTGCCATCATTTCATGGTAGCCCATTAGTAGCCAAGGTCAGAAGAACTTCATCAGTGGAAAACAATACGCAGTTCCTTTCGTGTTTTATGGCTTGGTGAAGGACAGTGTGTCAACTTCCAGGACTTTATTGTGGAAAAAGAAACAAAACTGATTTTGTTTGGGGCAGGAAAGCTGAGCAACCAGCAAACACCACTTGGCCATTCCCATCCAGGACTGTTAACCCTGTGTGCCAAGATCCCCTACACAGAGTGAGCTGCTTCTCTTTTTGAGGGCCATCCTTGCTCCACCCTTGGCTTGGCACTGCAATTAGGAAAAGCTGATTTTTCTGCCACCAGTTCCCCTTCCTGAGCCTGTCAGTGCATCTTGTGGCTGCCACCTCTGTTTTTCCAGCCCTGTGGACACAAGTGACCACATCCCTTCCCAGAACAGAGAGCCCCTTGCTCACTGCTGATGGCATCTCCTCCCTTGGGCCTGCTAGCAAAGATCCCATCTCACTCCTGGGGAAGATTTCTGTTAAACAGTGTAGATTTTCCTTCTGTAAGTGGTTTGTTTTACAATCTAAGTCACATTTATCTGTAAAATTAATTCTGAAGCTGGTCCTAGCAGTTCCTCCATGCTTTTTGTGATTGGGCTCTTATCAGCACCTTGTCGTTGCTACAGTTCAAGTGTCTGGGCCAAGACTTTCTGTGCTGCCTTCCTCGAGGTGCATGGAGGATTTTTTTGTATGTACTGAAGTATCTCTGGTTATTGCCAAGAATTATTTTAGCAGAAAAATGTTGTTTAGCCTGTGCTGTAAAAAAAAAAAAAAAAAAAAAAAAAAAAAAAACCTTTACNAAAAAAAAAAAAAAATCAGCCATTTAACTTGAAGCTCAGCCTGTTTTGGAAGCAGTGCCTCAGAGTTGTGGATGGTTTCTTCCTTTTGTTAGAGAGGTGCCTATGGGATTTCAGAAAGGAAAAGTTGTGGAAGTGCGAGCTTCTGGGATACACCTTTGTACAGTCCTGATAGACCAGGAGGGGAAGTCACTAAAGTACCTGGGTACCTAAGCTTGTCCTTGGGACTAACAAGGCAAAGCTCAAGAGCTTCACCTACACTCAGCCCCCACACCCCTGGAATGTGCAGATAGTCATCAAGCTTTGCCTGGGAACAGGAGCTGTTCCCTAATGCAAAACAAGGTTCCTGAGCCTGGTCAGAGCTGAGTTGTGTGGCTCTTGCCTCAGGCTTGCCCTCAGGAGGAGGTGACCTCACCTGCCTCCCTGGGAAGGTCTCCCTATGTGGAAATGTGCATCCTGGATGCTTATGGGCACCTATGGATGTGCCTGGAGGATGGGATGGGGTGTAGGTGCTCCAGAAGCAAATTTTCTCAAGGTCATGGCAGGAGGAAAGGCCCTTTCATCGAGCAGATTCCCCCAGGAGTCCCTTCCCTGCCCAGGGAATGCATTCCCCTCACCCATCTCTCTAGATAAGCACCCAAATTCCTTCTCCATGTGCAATCAGTGGAGGAGACCAGGCTTTTTTTTTCCTTTTTCACAAGGCTCTGGTTCAGCCAGGTGCCCAGCACACCTCTGCCATCAGGTTCATATGGGGGAACACGTACCCTTCTGGAGGGACACTGTGATGAGCTACAACCTGAAAGCACCAGACCTGGCACAGCCCAACAGGCAGCCAAGCTACTGAGACATGTGCTGAGGTGCCAGGCACACCTGGAAATAGCCCTCTGCCCTGTGGATTTGCTGGTTTCATTTGGATTCACACAGTTTTTTCTCTGCCAACCCTGGGCTTGTGAAACACAAACCCAGAATGGATGCAGCAAGATTTAAAGCAGGGATTTGTCCTTAGGGGGAGTGTGGGAATGTGAGGTTGCAAGTGAAGTAAACATAAAAGTCCTGGTCGATCACTAACCTGCCTTTACCTCCTGCAGTTGTCCCAACTTCTCCTGGTTGGGAGGCACCTGGTGCCCAGGCATTGCCCCAGCCCAGGATGCCTCATTTGGAGCTAAGACCATCAAGGAATAAGGGCTTTTGGGATCCTTGTTGATATCCAAAGTGCTCAGCTGTCCATCTCAGGAGGTGGGTCTGCTGGGCCAAACTTACAGATCTGGTTTCGGGTGCCCCGGTAAGGCAGCCTTGAGGTTTTCTCTCTAGTCAGCCCTCCTGGTTAACTGGTTCATGTCAGTTCTCTCAGCTTGGTACCAAACACTCCACGGCAGCTTCCCAGAGTGGTAAAACTCTTGTTGTTTTTCCACAGAAAAAAACCCGCAAAATCCCACAGGTAACCAGTGACCCCTTTCTTTGTGCCAGTCCTTACAGCTACCAGGAAGTGATAGGGCCATCCCAAAAATCCTGGGGGAGGGCCTCAGCCACTGTAACCCAAAGAGGATGAGTAGGGGCTGAGGGCACCACATTCTCCTTCCACTCCTGTTCTGCTTTCTGGCGAAGTTTTAAAATAAAGCAGTACATCCTTCCCTGGGTTTGCTAGGAAAAGCTTCCCTCAGGTGTCCTGTGCTGGGACCTGGAGCAGGATGTCCTGGAAACAAGGTGAGACTTACATCAGGGGAGAAGAAGATGAAGAGAGGGGCTTGGAAAGTAAAGGAAGAGAGAAAATAGGAAAGGGTGAGTACTAGAAATAGAGCAGGGAAGGCAAATGCAGAGCACAGATATGAGGAGAAAGGCAAGGGAAAACAGCAAGTTGTGGGGAACGACAGCAACAGGAAATATCTGAGAGAAAATGGAGTGGCCTGGGCATACAGGAGGTCAGATAAAGTATAAAATACACAAAGGGCTCTCCCACCTTGAAATGTTGGCAACACAACAGGGTCTAGGAAGTGGTTCTTTAGCTTAGATGATGAAAATCAAAGACTCCAACCTTCTGATAGTCAATATGTGGCAGCATGACCCCACACCACAAACGGTAGCTTTTTCCATTTATTAAAACATCGAAAACAAAAAGAAACCCCAAAATCAAACCCCTAGAAAAACCACCAAAAAAACCCAGACAGAAGTAGATCACAAGTGGGATTAAGACTGCAGTCTCAGGTGATGCTGGCATGAAGAGGAACGAGCACATGCATTGCAATAAAGATCTGCAAGATCTGTGCTTCCCTTCTGGCAGGATCTTGGAGGCTCTAAGGAACAAATCTAGGAATTCAAGGAACAGATAGAACAGTTGATGTTGTCCTGCTTCAGGCCCAAAGTGATGTAAGTCAGAGGTTCTGGAGCTAAAAATAGTCTTTACTTACCAGATCAAATGTGCATAGGCACAAAAGAGGCTGAATAATAATTTAAAAAAAAGTTGTACCATCCTAGCAGCCTTTCCTAATTTTTGAATTGTTGACTAATTTTCTGCATTTTTTGAAGGGAAAAATTTACACTTTTTAAAGTGCTGTTCTACCCCCTAAAATGTGACTGCATTACTGCTTCCTGTCACTGCCTGCACATCAGCTATGCTCTGTGGAAAGTCTGTAAGCTGGGTTTTGTTTGCTGCCTGCCAGCTCTGTTTCAAGCAGGATATTTTTCAGTTTGCATGCAACTGCCAAAAAAAAAAAAGTCCCAGAGAATTCCACGCATGCCTCTGTACCCCTCCAGATAACAGCTCCTTTTTATGTTAGTGCAACAATGTTGTAGCTAATTTTGTGCAAATACCTTTGAGGGCAAAAGATGCTCCTGAATCAGGAGCTTAATTTAGTCAATGCTGTGTGAGCTCAGAGTTCCTCACTCATTTTCCCCTGGCTAGGTCAGGTTTGCAGATCCAAGAAGTTAAGCAAACAATTCTTATTTTAGTATTTTATTCGGCAGCATCACACTTACACAGAGCAGAATAGGGAATTCCCTCTTTTCTTCCTCCTCCTTCTATTTTTTTTTTCTGTGCTTCCAGTCCCTGAACCAGGGTAGGATAGGGGGAGGGTGTACCCAGCACTTTATTGACCAAGAGTTTTGACCATAGGAGGAGTCCTTCCACCAGCCTGGAACCTACTCAGGCTCCAGAGCAAACACTCCTAAAAACAGCTTTCACTGAAGCCAAGCCTGCTGAAAATGCCATTGCCAAAAACAACAGAAAGATTCTTTAAATCCCTGTAGGACTTGGCGACCTTCCTCCAGCCTGGAGGGCAGCACCTCTGTGCTCTGTGCTCTCACAGATGCAATCACCTTCTTCTGCACATGCCAGAAGTGCTGCTGGAGACCCCCTGGTTCACAGCAGCCAAGCAGAGGAACGATGTCACTGTGTTTGCCCTGGACTCTGCACCCACACCTTCACAGAATCCCAGGATGGGTCAGGCTGGAAGGGACCACAGTGGCTCATCTGCTCCCACGTCCCTGCTCCAGCAGGGCCATCCCAGAGCACACGGCACAGGATTGTGCCCAGAGGGATCTGGAATATTCCCAGTCAGTACACTCCACACCCTCTCTGGTCTCTGTTCAGGGCTCAGGCACTGCCCAGGACAGAAGTTCTGCCTCCTGTCCAGGGGGAACTTCCTGGGCTCAGTCCCTGCCCGTTGCTCTGGTGCCATTGCTGGGCCCCACGGAGCAGAGCCTGGGCCCTGCCCTGAGCCCTCCCTGCACACAGGGACACCCAGGTCTTAGGGCTCCTCTCAGCTGGGGCTCCTCTTGAGGCTGGACAGCCCCAGCTCCCTCAGCCTTTCCCTGTCACAGATGCTTCAGGCCCAAAATCATCTCCGCTGACCCCGCTCCAGGAGCTCCCTGTCCCTCCTGTCCTGAGGAGCCCATGCCTGCACACAGCTCTCCAGATGTGCCTCCCAGGGCTGGGCAGAGGGCCAGGAACACTCCCTGACCTGTCCTTCCCAATGCACCCTGAGCTACATGTCTTGTCCACCCATCCAGGGAGGCTCAGTGTAGCCCAACTTTGGGGCAGAAAATATTTCATTGCACAAGGAATTGTCAGAGAGGAACTCAACCCATTCCTGCACTCCTCATTTGTACCCTCTGTGACCAACCACGTGCTGCCCACTTCACCCTCACTGTTCCACCTTTACCCGGTTGCTTCTTAGCCATAGTAGAGAGAGAGAGAGGTGCATATTCCTTCAATTACTCACTCTTCCCCCATGCAGAGGCTCTCCCGTAGGAGCAGCCCAGCACCGCAGGGCAAGCCTCGCCTATAGGGAGGCAGGGAGATGGGGATTCCCTTTCCATTTCCTTCCTTTGTGCAGACAGAGTTTAAAACAGTGTTTATAATCAGTGGCATGACTCAGGAAAGCAGCGCTGGCAGGGTGGAGAGCCTAATTTGGGGAAGAAAAAAAAAAAAAAAAAAAAAAAGGCAATGACTTTTGCTTTATGATACATTGGCTGCTATTCAGCCAGCAGTACACAAAAGGCTTTTCTTCCTGAGCCATTAGCTAAATGAATCAGCAGAGATTTCCAGCGGAGTGTTCTTCCCGAGCCCCATCTCCTGTTCTCCGCAGGCTGGGAGGGCACGTATCCCTCTGCCGCTGCACGGACAAACAGGACACAAACAGGAAGGTGCCTCTTCAAAATGTGAGGTTACTGTAAAAATAAATCATGACTCTTCTGGGAGAACAGCAAACACAAATTATGGGAAATATTTTCAACCTTTGCCGTTGCAAACAGAGCGAGTGTAAACAGCCCAGCTGGCACAGCAGACTGACACCGGGTGTGGGATGGCTCGCAGCCCTGCAGCTCCAAGGCTGCCACAGCATTCCCAGTGTTCCCAGTGCCTGTGCTGTGGTGAGGAGAGGGAGAGAACAACCCCCTGTGCTCCCCGGAGCTCTGCTCCAACCAGCCCAGCTCCCCCACACCCAAGCACAGCGCCCAGACTCGGGGGGGGGATCCCCCCCATCCAGGTCTCCAAATAACCTTTATTTCAGTTTCTTCACTCCCAACAGAGGCTTGAATGAAGCAGCTGTCCCAAAGTCACGGGAACACTTTCCCTATGGAGGCAGGCTGCAAAGCTGGAGCTGTTCAGCCTGGAGAAGGGAAGGTTGGTGTGTGGACACCTCACAGAACCTTCCAGTAGATGAAGGGGCTACAGGGAAGCTGGAGAGAGACGCTTCATCAGGAACTGGAGTGACAGGACAAGGGGGAATGGCTTCAAATTGACAGAGGGCAGGCTTAGATGGGATATCAGGAAGAAATTGTTCCCTGTGAGGGTGGTGAGGCTCTGGCACAGGTTGCCTGGAGAAGCTGCAGATGTCCCATCCCTGGAAATGTCCAAAGCCAGTTTAGATGGGGCTTGGAGCAACCTGGGCAGGGGCTTGGAATGAGATGATCTTTAAGGTCCCTTCTGACCCAAACTCTTCCATGTTTCTGTGATTCGAAGGCTCCCAAGGCACCAGTAAGGTGTTGGGCACCTTCTGGAGCCTCGTGTGCTGCACGGAAGAGGCTGTGCCCAAGCCCCCAGGCAGGCAGGTGGGATTGACACGGGAACATGCAGGGCTGCCTCTGCCCAACCCCAGAAAACAAACCCAACTTCCCTAAGCAGCTGAGTCAAGGAGAAGTGGCCATGTGACTTCCCTGCTAAAGGTACATGGGAAAGGCAAGGATGCAGTCATCTTCCCACAGAGGAAAGGGAGACCAGTTCCCCTCCCCAAAAACTATGGAGAGGCTTTTATCTGTCACAGCAGGGAGTGCTGGAGGAGCTGGGTTCCCTCTCTGCCCCAGCACCAGAAGGTGAGGTGGACCCAGGAGGCACTTTGCTCCAAATTCCTGAAAACAATCAAGGGAAGAACTTCCCCACCTTGTTTAAAGTGCTGCAAAAATCTACAATGAGCACAGAGAGCACAGGAAGCATTCCCAAGAGGATGACTTCTATCCCATATATAGCTAGAACTTTTAAACTCCTGGCTATTTACAGCTGCCTTGCTGTAAAATCAAACACTTTTCAGCAGTTCTTTTCTCCAGCATCAGCCTTTAGGAGACTGCTATCACAGCCCTGGGCTCCGGGAAGCTGTTGCCTTCATGTTCAAAATTTACCAACCCCTTTTTCTGATGGACCAGGCAGATGTGGGATGTAGGACACACAAAAAGATCAAGGAATGTGTCCCTGAAGTTGCTTTGATGACTGAGCCGTGCAGGCTCACCTGGCAGATGCATTATCAGTGCTTAAGGTGTGATTATCATGAAGCTAAATGAGATCTCACAGGTGCTTCCATGCTCATCAGCACTTATCCATGAAGATGGAGGGCACTGGCAGGTGATTGATCTGGGTTTAGTTTGTTTTGTGGGGTTTTTAATGTGTTCTGCTTAGCACAGCTGCGTGAAGCAAAATCAACATCTACCACTCAGCAATAGATGATTGTCTCCTGTGATTTGCAGCAATCTTTAAAATAAATGCAAAAAATAATTCCTGCTGTTGAACTGAATTAATGTAGATACTTTCTAATGTATCTCACCTTACAGAAACTAAGAGACCTGTAAGAAAAGATTTCTCTTGTATACTAAAGCTGAAGAGTTAATTTGTGAGAGTTCAGGTACTCTCATCACATAAAACAGGACTTGTTTGTAGAAAATAGTGTCTTTTTGCTGGTCAAGGCACACAGGAAAACCAAATTTACCTGGTTACACATCAGCTATTGAGAAGTAGCAGAAGTTTAAAAATTAATTATGCTAAAATATACAAATAGAGGACAGACACACACATATGTGCACTGTCAGCTGAACAGCCACACTTTGGGGAACTGGACAAAACCTCACAGTGCTTTTCTTCTGTGGAAGAAAGTTTGTGACAATATCCTCCCTCCCATTTCCAGTCTTAGAGCCATGGTACTGCACGAGTCCAACAGCAATACCTCCACAATTTACCCTTCCACCTCAAAAAACAACTCGAGAAAACCCCAGCAACACTTGATAACACACACAGCTTTCTCTGTTTGCACCAAGTCTGACTCACTTTGAAACCCTGTTTGGCTTGGCACTTCCAGTTCAAATGACAATACAGAGGCAAAACAATTCTCCACACTTCAAAGGAGGTACCACAGTCAGGCAGCTGTGGAATTTGGAATTTTGATCCTGCCCACCCTAACAAAATGAGCCTTTTTGAGACTTAACATGAAAAGGGAATAGCAACGAAAGCACCCATGGTGTCTTGTCCAACACGCACCTAATTCCACTACAAGTTGCAGCAGGGAGAACATCACGAGGAGCCTGGAATGCTGGGATTCCAAGATACCAGCGCAGCGTGGATTGCAGGTGCAATAGGGAGAGTCACATGAGGATGGAAGGCTCTTCACCTTGGTGGAACACCTGCCACATGGTCAAGGGCTGTCACTGCTTCTGCCAGAGGCAGCACTGGAAAAAAAAAATCCTGTCTGTGGTTAACCTTGGTTTACAAGGAGCACAGAGGAGATGAATCTGGCCATCCACATACTCTCAAGTACCCACCCTCTCCTCCTCTTTCTGATAGGAAAGAAATCTCAGTTCAAAACTCCAAGCCCTGGCAAGCTGAAAGTACAAGCATGGAAATCAATCGGAGCATTCTCCTCAAACCATCCCCAGAAAAGTTTATGTTTTACCCAAAAGTTTAAACGCCAAGGATTGGCCATTTCAAAAATTTCACTGTGCTCATTCACTCCCCAAAGCTTTTGAGACTGTAGCACATACAACTTAGTGCTCAGTGTCACATTTTGATTGGGAATGCTGTAGGCAGATGATGTGAGCTGGGGTGGTGACTCTGCCACCAGACCACATCCCAAAGGCCTATTTCTGAAAATGTGCATTTCTCAAAAAGCACACTAAATTAATTTCTTCTTCATTCTAGGACAAGGGGCAGGTAGGGCTGAACAAACTGGCATTCTGTTGGTTTTCTCCTCCTCCTCCTTCAAATCTGGAAGGGCTGCTTTGGGATCCAGGCAAGATTCCCAGCCAGCCCTCGCTATGATGAACTTTGCTATCGTCACCATGAACAGCTTTCAGAGTGACTTGTAATTGCAATGAAACTCCTATTCACACCTCTTGGAAATATTGGTTTAGGCTGTTCAGCTGAGGATGAGTGAAACAAGTGTGAACTAATGCACATTCCCAACCGTTCTCAGCTTATTACAGGCAAGAATTAACTTCTGCTGTAGGAAATGGAAATTCCAGAATAGCCACACAAAGCTGTAGACTCAAAATTGGTCCCTGTCTATAATGCTTAGTCTTCCAGTACTGTTCAGCCACTGCCAGACATAACACAGTGTTTTACAGGAGGAAGAAAAAGGAGAGGATCTGCAGCATCCAGCTCCTGCTGGACACTCCACGGACAGAGTGCAGAGGAACTGCAACAAAAGTCCTGGTAATGCTTAATTTCACAAGGTACAAGAGGGGCACCCACATCACAGTAAACATAAAAATTATTTGGGCATTGCCTGTGTCTGAAAGCCAGTGGAAAGACTCAGGGTTAAACACAGGAAGTAACAAAGGAAATGCATGTCCCTCTTCCTACAACATGATGGTCTTTCCTCACAAGGACAGGCCCGGCACCTGACATCCATTTTAGCCACTTGTATTATACATCCTACACATCCTGGTGGTTACAGCTCCTCTGGGAAGCACAATTCCTGGGGACTGCAGCTCTCAGAGTGAACAATCTCTTCACTGGAGTCCTCTGCTCCTGCTGCTGACCACTGATTTCAGAGACATCTTTCATCTCTGTTCCAGTCAAAGCAGGAGCCGAGATGCTTAAGCCGAGATCAAATAGATCAATTCAAATGGGATGCTAAACCAATTAACAACAGACAGGGATCTGGTTACACTGCCAGCACTTATAGTTACAGCCTTGCTGCTATTTATTATTATAGTTTTGCAATGAAAATAATTTTTTAGAAGTAATTCAAGGCTAGCAAACACCAAATCACTGGTGGACTTCCAATGACACGTCTTTTGCTGTCTGGAGTCCCTAAAATCAGGTGTAGTTGCTGGAGTTCCTCCTCCTGTTCTGCATACATCTTATTCCTCCTGATTTCTCTTTCCAAGTATTCCAGGACAGCAGCCAGTCCTGACACTTGCATGATCTGGAATTTTCACCCATGGGACTCTGGTTCCTCTATCAGCTCTCTCCTGTCTGAAGGCTGGTCAAGATTAGAATTTGTTAAGAAGAACAAAGCCAGGAGATTAAAAAACAAAAAAAAAAAACAAAAACAAAAAAAAAAACCAAACAAGACAGAGCAGGAACTTTTATTGAGTGAAATATTCCTGCTTCTTTCTTCACCAAGAAAATAATCATGGCAACAAGAAAAAAAAAAAAACAACCCAAAAAAAGAAATAAAAAAGTGCATCTGTTGCAAATATTATTATTCTTGTCTCTCTTTTTGACTCTTATTTTGCAGTTTAAAATAGCAATTTTTCCTCTTCCTTTGTTTTTTTTCTCAGAGTGCAGCATCAGTCATTAGTTTCTTCTTTAGTTTCTGCAAAATACCCCAAACAGGTTCATAAGATAACGTGAGCTCACATGACACAAAATACCTTGAATTTTTCAAATTTTTTATATCTTATAATTAGACACACACACCCCCTCCCCCACACAGACACCCCTCCAAAGAATATTTATGGCATATGACACCTTTAAACAATTTTAGGGTGAGGTAACTCTGTTTCCAAGGTAAAAGCCTAAGAATCCAAACATAAAGCCCTCCCTTACCCTTCTCCCTTCTCCCTGAAGTTCTGCCTTGAAGAGAGGTGTTTATGCCTCTGGAAATCTTAGAAATAATCAATTCTGTGCAGCCATACAGCTCACAACAGATGATGTCTGAGGAAACACAGAACTTTGCCATCTATTTTACTGACTTTTATGTCCCCGTTTCTCAAAACAGATGGGTGTAAGAACTAGGTATAGGATAGGTATAGGATCATGGGAGCTGTCTCAGGCAGCAGCTCACAAAAAAAAATCATGCCACAGTTTCCATCCTGAATTCAGGGGAGCTACTGCTGTCTTGGAATTCTTCCCTCCCCCCCCTCCTTCTCCAAGAAAACAATCAGCTGGTTACCAACAACAGTCTCTCCTTTCTTGCTGCTGTTCTCTACATCCTCTTTTTCAGTGAGTGCTGCCAACTCTGGCTCTGTTTGGCCGCTCTGGTAGGAACTCTGGTCTGGTGGTGTCGCTATCTTTTGTTTTCCAATCTGTGGCATGGATGCCAGTGCTGTTCCATTGGGCACTTGAAGGAGATATGGCTCTGTGAAGTACTGTCCTCCTGCTGTGCTACAAAAGGGCATTTGGGAATGCAACTGATTGGAGAAAGGAGCTCCCTGCATGTAGAAATCACTCCAGGGCACAGCTGGATAGGCAGGGATGTCTGCTGAGGGAAAAGCCACCAAGAAAAGACAGAACAATGAAAACGATGGAAGCATGTCTATGTATAAGATGTGGGTGTTATGCTCTGCTCAGTGCAAACACAGCATTGCAGTACAGCACTCACCACACACACATCAAGGATCACTTTGCTCTTTACACTGCAGTGTATTTATCCCAAACATGGTTCTTAGAAGGAAAAGCTTAGGAAGTTCATAGCATTGTTATAATCTTAAAAAAATCCATGATGCCACTCAGCACCAATCCTGAGTGTATATAATGACAGAAGAGACACCTCTCAGGTTTTTTTTTCCAGTCCCCATTTTCCAAGTTAGCTCTGCCAAGCATAAACTGGATGCTAATCTTCACTTTCATTTGTAAAAGCTGTAATCCAGGAAGCAGGAATGTTTTGTTACTTAATATCCATAATTCAACTAAGCTGCTCACTTGTTTAGGTGCCGAAGACTCCCAGGTGTTTCTGCACTGACGGACTGGTTTCCAGCTCTGCACTTTGGGAATCCTGGAACCTTATCAGGAAGAAATTCTTCCCTATGAGGGTGGTAAGGCACTGGAACAGAAGAGCTGTGGCTGCTCCATCCCTGGAACTGTTCCAGGTCAGGTTGGATGGGGCTCTGAGCAACCTGGGATAGTGGAAGGTGTCCCTGCCTATGGCAGGGAGTGGGACTGGATGAGCTTTAAGGTCCCTTCCTAACCAAAACATTCCAGGATTCTATGATTCTGTAAACTTGGTCATCCCCACTGCATAACAGAAAAGCTATTCACTGCTGATTGTGCTCTGGACAGAAGTATGGAATAAGAGAATATCAAATCTGCCTCTGTTCCTTCAACAACCTTCCAACTTCACCAGCTTGCACCTTTACACAGCCCTTTATGCTCACACAACATGCCCCAAGGAATGCAACACACACTTGGGCATCAAGCTATAAAAACATTTAATTTGATGCAGAGGGCACAGCCATCTCATTATTTCTGCCACTTCAGACTGAAAATTCACAGAAAATACTAATTATGCCTTGGAATTAGAGCAGGGAGCAGGGCCAAGTGTATTAGATAGCATGGGTGCTGCCAACCTGTCCTGCACAATGCCAGCTGTGAAGAGTGGGGACACGAGCCAGCTTGCAGCCTGATGTGAGTCAGACTCTGAGTCAGACTTCCCTCCCTGACAAGGCCCACAGAACTGGTACAAAACAGCAGCAGCATCTGTGGTCTAAAACTCTTTGTTCTCTCATGTCACAAGACGAGGATGGAGCTTTTGGGCTGTGATCTTAATTTAACAAACCTGCCAGTCCAAATGAATTAACTACAACAGTTTGCCATTTGATTATAATTGGGCTTGAATAACTTCAAAATACAAAGCCCAGACACAAAACAAGGACATCAACAATACCATTTTTACCTAGTTTTTTTTCCCCAGAAAATTATGCTGGAGTGCCTTAATCTCAGTGCTGTTGCAAGTTCACATCAGAGGAAGAATCTATGTCCATACTCCATCAGCTCCTCTCTCTCTCTCTTCTTTTGCACTACACTAAGATACATAACATGATTTCAAACTGGTTTCTGCAGAAGTCAAACAGTGAGAAGCCTGTTTTTCCTCACTATCTCCAACCATCCCATTTGCTGTTCACTTTTCCCACTTTGCACCCTTGATTCCCACCACACACAACAAAGGGATGTTCGCATACACAACAGGACACTCCTGGAAAAGTCACTTCTCCAATCCAGACAAAACCTCTGCACTTCCTAACGCATTCACATTTAATGCTCTTCCTGACGTGTGCAGTCTGGGTAGTAACTTTTGGTTCAAATGAATGGGTCACTCAGGACTTTAAAAGAAACAAGTATACAAGGAAATTAAGTGAAAAACAGATGGGTACATCTATAGATTTGTGCAGGCATGTGGACATTTTCTTCTTTCTGTCAGTCACCAGTAAACCCACTGATCATCCTGAATGTTTCAGGATATTGTTTAGTTACTCCAGAGGAGCGGGATGCTAAAATATTTCAGATATTTACCTGAATTTCCACTTGGGTGCTGTGGCATGAGTGGTCCCCCTGTGTGGTTTTGTACATAGCTTTGTGTGGCTCCACAGGTTATGGCTCCACTGTTGCCAGGTAAGGCAGGCAAAGCTGGATAGGACTCCAGGGGTATTGGAGGAGGGAGGTGGTCACTGGAGAACACATTGCTGGCCAGGTGACCTGGGTGGATGTGATGGGAGAGCTGGGAGAGCTGGGAGATTCCCCGCTGGCTGCTGTACTGACAGTAGGTGGCCTCCAGGTTGTCTCCAGGCTCCAGCTGTTCAGGGTAAGGGCAGGAAACCGGTGAACTGAAGCTGCAGAGAGCAAGGAGAGAGGCAACTCAGAGATTAAAGGACGGTCAACAGCTGTTTTACTGCCAATCCTTCCTCCCACGTGCCAGGCACAGGACAAGGGCAACAGAAGCCACTTGAGCCAAGTGCTTTCACAGCAGGATTCTTGAAGAATGGGTATTAGTGGGGATTATCCTCCCACTCTCCAAAGCTTGGAACACCCTCACTTCCACTTGACGGGCATGCAATTCTGAGAGCACTCTGAGTACAGGTAGCACCTCTCCTATTATGCACATTATACAGCTTTTAATACTTCCTTTAAAGGATGTTGTCACATGTGCATCTCACTTTTCATTTAGGCTCCTACCTAATTCCTCGTCCCCTGTTCCACCTTCACCCCGCCAAGGCTTCACCCGGGGGCTGCTTTTTTCATCTCCCTCAAAGACACTCTCATCTGTTCCTACCCTTGATTCTGGCCGCCGTAAGTGAAGGATTCCCTGGAGCCGTTTTCCTGACTGGCCAAGCTGCATTCGCTGCTGGGCGTGTCCAGCAGCAGGGGAACAATGTGGCTGCGGGGGTTGAAGGCCAGGCTGAGCGGCAGGCTGGCCCTGCGGATGGGAGGAGGGCTGGGAAGGCTGGGGAAGCCCTCCAAGGCGCTGGAAGGGAGGTGCAGCTGCGGCAGCGCCTTGGTCTGATCTTGTGCTTCACAAGGTGCCACCACTCCTGCCACCGAGGATCCTGTGAATAAAACAGAGACTGTCATACTGGGAATCAGCAGGGGCAAGCAGAGGGAATGACAAGAGGAGCACAACAGAAAAGCAAAATGCTAGTGGAAGAGTGGACATTAATTGATGGGAATAAAAGTAAATGAGTGCCAGCACTGCTGTTGAGAAGCAAAAGGTAGTAGTAGCAAGCTCTCTGGAACACAGGATGATGTTTACTTGTTAAATAAAATTACCTTTGTGATTTCAGTCTCTGCACACTATCCAGCTCTCAAGAAGGCAGCAAATGAAGCACAGTACTTCCTGGAAAAGAACCAGGAGCAACCCCCCAGTCATCTTCCACTTCTACTGTACTCTGGGAGGAGAGTGCTGCAGAGATCACCCTTTTGAAAAAATGTACTGTGGTTTGAAAGAAACAAAGCTGTGCCTTTACAAATCCACTGTCTAGGCCGTTTTGAAACACATTTTCACTCCTGGTTTGGCCTCTGACGAGCCATGCCGAAAACAAAAATTAATAAAGTAGAGATGGCAGCTGGAGGTCCTTGGGAAAAAGAAGCTGGGAGATGGAAAAGGCAACCAACACCTTGTGGTTGCTAGAATCTTGTTTGGTGACCTGTCTCCTTGGTCACTGCCGGACAAGGAGAGAAGAACAGTTTCCTACAGAACAGCTTCTGTGGAAAGAGGACAATAGAGGAAATTAAAGGTCAGAATCAGGTATGCTGGGGATCCAGAGTAACAACCCTACATGAAGCTCAAGAAGCTTGGGCACAGTGCAAGAAAATGAGTTTCACTCTTATTACGGCAATTAGCAAATGGTTTCTCTCTTCACAAGTGTAGACATCAAGTGTGCAGGAAGCTGAAATGATTTTTCTGGTCTAGCTAGGCTGAACCAGCACAAGGATGAGGAAGAGAAGAGAAAGTATCACCAGCTTCTCAGGTGAAGCACTCCCACACATGGCAAAGCTTTGAGGGAAAGCCAGGGAGAGTCTGCAGCTGCATTTCACCCTTGCAGGCATAGAGAGTAACATCAAATGCACTCCACCAGGTGTGAATCAAAGGCCTTGAACACAAAACCTAAACAAAGATGCCACAACAAGCATTAGCAGCCTTTAGAGAATTTTGGAATACATATCCAAAGAGCTGATGAGGAGCTTCAACTCCAACATCTCGTAGCACTGTTTCTCAGATTCCCCAGTGCACTGGGCAGTTCTGTCTCTCTTATTGCATCTTCCTACATTCTGTTTTTTCCAACTCTGCAGCCATGGAGAGAAGGAATCACAATGTTTCAATGAAAACTTCAAGTTTTGGGCTCAGTCAGAAAACTGAAGCAAGATCTAGGATGGCATCTCTAAAGCATTCACATGCCCAGACAATTCTCAGTGGTTTATTTTTTCTGTTTGAACAATAAAATTTGTCTGTGCCAGGCAGCATCTCTGATGTACCTGTCACATTCCAGGTTCTTGACTTAGCCAGCAATGGAACTGAAGATCTCTTCTGATTTGTTTAAACCCTTCTTTTGCACTGGTTCTCCTGACCATTGTGCCCCAGAATGTTCACACAAAGGTTATGGAACAGCAGCCACGTGGGACACAACTTACCTGAAAACCAGTCTATACCCAGGTAAAGCTCTAGTTCAATAATGACAGCTGCTCTGCAGAAGGCCCTGCTCTTCCTCAGGATGAACACAAGCAGCCCAGGAAATCACTTCTAAACCCACTGTCATACCTACTAAGAATTAATTAAAAAAAAAAAAATATTTGCAACACTTAGTGCAGATAATCTCTGTGGATCATGGCAGTAGGACCCCCAGGCAATGAGACTGTGAGACAGCACCCTTGATCTCCAAAGAGCTGGTTCAGCCTTTTTTAAAGTCTCCTCTGCTTCTTTGTCCTTTCAAAGACAGACACTGAAATTGTGTCTTCTCATTAAAGTCACAAATGCAGTAAGAACAAACAATTCCCAGAAAAGTAATACCTGCTAAATCTACAAGCAAGCTCAACATTGAAGTTTAGAGGCACAAAAGGCTTTTACAGCAAGTAGTGTGGCTGCTATCCAGATCAGAAGCCATAACTGCCAGCAAGGTAACACACATCTCAAATACAACTCACTGACATTTTCAATTAGCTTGTTTGGAGAACTGCTAAAAACAGTGGGACATCAAAAAGAAAAAAAAAAGAACCCACAAACCAACAGACAGTCAGAAGTACTGGGTAGAGCAAGGAAAGCAGTGGAAATTGCAACACTGAACAAAGGTCTTGGGTAAGAGATCACAATGTTCTCATGCACTTAAGTCATTTTCTTGTCCTGCTGAAAGTGGTTAATAAACACTGGAAAGCACCTGAATAGCCACTCCAGCAGGTGACACTCTGTGGGCTCAACTGCACCACGATGCACAGATCACAGGATTTTGCTGAAACCATCCATGAGCTGTTTCCACAAGGAACACTACTAATCAATTGGTTTTGCCTGGTAAATTGATAACCTTTTTTATTCATCTGTTCCCTCTTTTATTTTGCTCCTGCTAATTTGGATTTTATTCTATCCAAATTTTGTCTCCTTCATTTTCTGAGATATCCTAATAAAGAAAACAGGTGGTCCCTGAATGACCCTATTTCTAGGCAAGCTTTTTTTTCTGAACAAGGATGCTGAATGGATTCAAGTCACATTGTCTTTCATTTTCCTCCTGTTTCATTTTTGGCTTTCACTCTTAAAGAGACGTCTGCCTGTGCAATGGTAAACAACAACAAAAAGAGCAAGTTTCATTCCCCATAGCTGTGTTATCCTGCAACTAGCAAGGCAAAACTGCAACTGGAGTTTTCCAGGTGACTGTGCCATGCAGATCTCTCTTCTACAAGGACTCTGCATGTAATATCAGTCTTTTTCTCTCAGAGAGGACACTTGCCCTTGTTGATCCTTACACACTGCACCAAGAATTCAGATGGGACCTTTCTTTCCTGTCAGAAAGAATTGCTTGTGTTTTCCACATGGAGAGGTGCATCCCAGTGTGCAGATCCCCCAGAAAGAAATGGCTCAATGCAAGCAGAGGACAAGATCACATCCCTGAATGAAGCTTTATTTCTCTGATAGACATTACCTAACAGGGCAAATGGCTTCATGCTGACAGAAAGTAGGTTTAGTTTGGATATTAGAAGGAAGTCCTTCCCTGTGAGGCCCTGGCACAGGCTGCCCAGAGAAGCTGTGGCTGCCCCAACCCTGGAAGTGTCCAAGGCCACGTTGGATGGGGCTCTGAGCAACCTGGGATAGTGGAAGGTGTCCCTACCCATGGCAGGGGGGTGGAATGAGATGATGTTTAAGGGCCCTTCCAACCCAAACCATTCTGTGATTCCCTGATACTCTCTCTTGACTAAACAGTGTGTCTGCAGAGCTACTTTAGGAACCAGGAGAGGTTCCTAAAGCATAGAAATCAGAGAATATTTGGTTTATTTTCTTTAAATGAATTGTTTCACAAAACCTTGGTTTCTATCCAATTAAATACAGGGCTCAATAGACTACACCACTTCATCAGTCTGTAAGCAGTGAATTACTCAAACACTTTCACCATATTTTCTCTGTTGCAAGAAGTGGAAAAACTGGAACTAACTGAATTACAGTCCTATTGGTTAAAAAGTTCATTGGATTGACTAAAGGAGTCGTTGCCTTGAGAGGATGACAGGCAAATTTAAATAACAGAAGTACTAAATTAGATTATCAAGAAAGTATCTCAATTACATACTTTTCTGCACACATTTTAGCATTTTAAGCTTATTGATACAATCTTACAGTTGCTTTCCACAGTACTAAAATACTTTTAAGGTAAAAGCACTATTAAAAAATTTGAGTCATTCTTAGCAAATGAGTTGTGGGAACTGGCCTTAACACTGATAACTAAATACTGATATATTTAGAATACAGTGAGGGAACAGACATGATAGCATGAAATTCCAAAGAATTAATTACACTGGGAAACAGGAAAACACACAGAGCAGTACCACATGTCAGCACATCTACTGCTTGGGATATTCATCCCTAAGGAAGTGGTGGAGTCCTCATCACTTCAGAAATCTTTTCATATTGTGCCAACTTAGAAACACAAACCTATCTAGGAAATGCTTTAGGGAGCATCCCTGACTCTAGGGAATGCTCTTGGACTGCACACATCAATAAACAATTAAACAAATCCTCTCTCTTTCGTTGCTATCAATCTTTAAACATAGCTCAGGTAGAAAGCTGGTTGAACAGCACACCCCACTGACTTAAAACTCCACTGCAACACTGATTAAATTCAGCCCTCAGCTTTGGAACTCGGCTACTCTCACTCCCTCAAGGTCTTGCACAGACTGGAAACTTGGCCTGCGTGGAGAAGCCAAGGAAGCCCCTTTGGATGTTTAAAGGTGTGGAGTACCTGAGGGAGCCTCCACAACACCAGCAGTTCACAGAATGCACCTGCCCCACACAGCTCACTTGACTCAGGTTGTAGCCAGAATGTTTCCATCTAAGCCAGAATATGGGATGTGTGTTTCTGCCATGGGGAACAGCAGAACCAGAACAACACTTACCTCATCATTTACAGCAGCAGGACCAGTGTCAAACAGCTGTTATGGAAGAATGCCCTGCTCACTTACCCTTATGAAGTCCTATTCAGAATTCCTTGCTGGCTTATGCTAGGACAGGAACAAGGACTGCAAAATTGTCTCCAGAATTAGCACAGAGGCACCACAGTGCTGGTACATAACTGGTAGAGACTCAATCAGCAGTGAGCTGCTGTACCTACAATCACAGAATCATTGGAAGAGACCTTAAAGACCATCTCATTCCAACGCCCTGCCACAGGCAGGGATACCTTCCACCAGACCAGGTTGCTCACAGCCCCATCCAGCCTGGCCATGAACACCTCCAGGGATGAAGCAGCCACAACTTCTCTGTGCCAGGGCCTCACCACCCTTTCTTCTTAGGAAGAAAGAATTTCTTCTTAATATCTAACCTAAATTTCCCCTCTCTCAGTTTGAAGCCATTCCCTCTTGCCCCACCACTACAGTTCCTGATGAAAAGCCTCTCTGCAGCTTCCTTGTAGGCCCCTTCAGATACTGGAAGGTTCCTGTGAGGTCTCCACAAAACCTTCTCTCCTCTAGACAGAACAGCCCCAACTTTCTAAGCCTGTGGGGTAACCTGGTGTCACTTTTTGCACTGATGGCGTAAGGTTCTCACCTGGCCTTCCTTAAAGCATTTGGGAACCTGCCAGCTCCATCAGCTAATGCTGCAGCTGTGCAAAACACTGTGTTGGTTGGGGTCTCACCTGAGGCAGAGGTGAGGGGTGCAGGGTGTGTGCTGAGCAGGCTGGAGGAGTTCCCAGCTCCAGGCTCTCCTCCCAGCATGGCAGGCTGGTCTCCAGCAGCATCAGGCAATGGAGGCACAGGCAGAGGAGGGGCCCTGGAGGCAGACACAGAGGACAAGGCAGGGCATTATAACCAATCATACACTCTCCTATTCTACAAGGGGCAGACCCTACATCACCAGCAGGTGGAAAGGCAAAGCACTGGCTGACTACAAGTGCAAGGAATGCTGTAGCAAAAGTCTTTGTGGAAGCAGCCCCAGGTCACTTGTGTAGGACAGGCAGCAGGGACAGTGCAATGAAGTAAGTCAGGTGGTCTCCAGTCTTTCACTTAATTTCTCCTCTTCCACTTAATTTTCCCTCTTTTCATTCTGTTTTCTTCACAAGAAGGCACTCGCTCCAGATTGCCACAAAGACATCCCTATGGAGATTGATTTCCTCCCTCACATTCACTATGTCCTGAAAGACCATCTATCCTCTCACATATTCCCTTTTCCCCCCAGTAATGTCCTCTGCTCACATATGAAATGTGCCACATTGTATTTCTTCAAAGAAGCCCATGACTTGGTAAAACTGATCTAAGCAAGCAGCATTTCCATGAGCAAGTGAAAATCCATGGAAATGGAAAGCAGTGGTGGGAGAACTGGGTTAAAAGAATCCCCAAGCACACCCAGAGCACCTGGGCAATGCATTCACAGAAACTAAAAATGAAGAGATGATTCAATAAACTTTTCTATCTCATCCCTTGCTCTCTATATGACTTCAGCCAGAACAATTTCAACAGTTTTATTTAAAAATTAATTTGATTAACCTGTGCTACAGGTTAACCAAAAGCACTTTTAAGAGGGTCCACCACAGTTTGCCCAGAAATCTGACAGGCTACCTAGGTCCAACTCTGTGCTCAGCCCTTCACTGTTTAAATGGAAAGGGAAAATGGCAAAAGAAAATATTTAATTTGTTAGGTATCAGTTGTGGAGAAACAAAGAAACAGTAAGTTCCTCACCCATAATCCTCTGACCCAAAGGGGACTGACAGAGCTGATGATGCTGGATATTTTCTGTTGCCTTTCATACTCAACTTCTCCAATTTCCGCCACTTTGCCCTGCGATTCTGAAACCAGACCTGAAAAATGGGAAGAAAGGAATGCATTCAGGGAAGAAACCATCTACACATGGGGACACTGGCAATGTTCCAGCCCCTGTCCATCCCTTGTCTGCACAGAACCTCCAGCCAGCACTGTCCCCCAGCAGGCGTTACCAGGATACGCTGTGGTGTCACACCAACCACAGCTGCAATCTTCCTCCTCTTCTCGTTGTCAGGATAGTGGTCTTCCTGGAACATCTTCTCCAGCTCTTCCAGCTGCTCTAGAAATGATGCATTGTCCAAAGAGAGAGAGAGGTAGGAAGTATGTGACAAGAAAACAAAGAAAAAAAATTAACAACTGAGGGAAACAGAAAAAAAAAATGAACATTTTTACTATACTTATAAACACATTAATATTTTTTTAAAATAAACCACAAAAATAAACAAAAATCTTCTTTTGCTGTAAAAGCAAAGAGCATTGCTAATGATGCTTCTAACGTAAGACACTCAGCAACCTTTATTTGTTGGAAGTCTTCACACATCTGCTGGTGTGGAATGCAGTGTGACACCAGTTAGAGCAGATCAGCACAGGGAAGGAAACACCAAGTGCCACTGGCACTGCCAATGTCAGGGTGTGCCAGTGTGTGCCCCGGGATCTACCTGCACTATAGAAGGTGCGGGGCTTCTTCTTGACAGGTAAGGGTATTTTGGGCACATCATGTTTGCCTCTGGACTCCAGGACTGAAGACCCCTTGTAGGAATTCTGAGTAGCAGCACTGTCTGGAGCTCCTTTGGATGGGCGAGGGGCGGGGCCGATCTCGTCCTGCCTGCAGGGAGCTCCAGCCGTTCCATTGGATGATTTCTCAGCCCAGCTTCCACTGCTGTTGGTGCTTCTTTTCTTCTTTGCCTTCTTTTCTGGCCCAGCAGGGCAGTAACTCTCGGAGTGTTCTTGTGAGCCTGACTGACCTGTGGGCTGTTGTGCTAATCCAGCCGCGGGAAGCAGGGCCACAGCCGTTGTGTCACTGCAGAAATCCGATGGTTGCCCACACGCCGAGGCAAAGTCGTGCTGGCTATCAAGGACCACCGAGCCTTGGGAAGACGACCCAGTTGCCTTCAGGGTTCTGTATCCCCCATCTTCTTCCACCTTCTTTACAGAGCTGTTCCTATCTTCTGTTTCCAAGTTATCCTCAACTTTTTCTTCTCTGGCTGTGCCTGGGAATGCAGTTAGCACACTGCTCCCTCTGTCGTGACCACCAACAGCATCAGCATCCACCACAAAGTGCTCTGTATTCAGCAGCACGTTCTCCTTCTCATCCTGGCAGTCTACAAGGGAAAAAATGGAAAAAAAAACCCCCAAAACCAAGTCCCACCCCACATGCACATTGCCTAGGCTGGATGCACCTGGATGAGGAGTTTAAGTTATGGGGGCAAGCAAAAGCCCACACAACAAAACCCAACAGTGACAAGAACCAGAGAGTTCAAAATAAAGACAGGTGCTTCCAGGAAAGCAACACCAAATAACCTGATATGGTCAATATGGAGATATTCAAACATCAGTTTGAATGAGAAGAGATGAGATGAGATGAGAAAAGCCTCATTTTAAAAGCAAACTGTAAACTGCAGAAGAAGGTAATTCCAGACACAGAAAATAAAGGGAGGGTTGTATATTGCAAATACAGTAGTGGGAAAACAACCCCAGGGATAACAAAGGTCTCTGGGATAAGCAACAGAACAAAAAAATCAATGACTTGGCAAGATCCTGTCACCCTATTAAAATGAGCAAAAGAAAGACATCAGTAAAATTCTGGTCTACTGTGTCAGCAGGGATTATCTGGCAAATGTAATCACTTTTTTACTTTTATATAGTTCTATCATACCGAAGCTGGGCAAGCAAAAAGACATTAATTGTACAAACTGCTAATAACAATAACTGCCTTAAATCATTTCTCTGCAGCTTCAGCCACACTTCTAAATAACAGACTTACAAGATAGGGAGTGAAATGAGTGGATGAGGACAAAACTAGGTGCAGAAGTCTGACTAAGTTTAACAAAAAAAAGCACAAACTGCATTACAATACGAGAGATTGAATCATAGAAGACAGGCCAGAAAGAACACAGCAAGAGAAATAATTAAAACAGGCAACAGAATAATACAGAAGCATTCTACTTTCCCAGCTGACATGTACATTTCCAGATAAAAAGTTCCAAAAACCTCCCAATTGTCTCAGAATGTGCGATTTCTGCTACTTAAAATTTTTTTTTAAAGTGCTTATTTCTTAAGAATAGAAAGTAGAATAATAATCCCAAACCTGTGTATTTGCCTCTATCTGGAGAGAGAAAAGTTTGAGCAGACTGTTGGCAGCATTTCAATAGTATGTGACAACAGAGAAATTTGACAGTTTAATTTTGTGGGGGGAAAGGCAAAATAATTTCATTTCACTGTGCTCTGCTTTTGATATATATTAGTGCAATGCCAAAATAAAGGATTTGCTTCTGCCTCAAGATCTCTTTCAGAAACAACTTTTAATCAAGAAGGAGCCCCACAACTCCAAGCAGATGGGAGAAACTTCATAGAAGTATGAGGGGATGGCAGGCTGCTCCAAGAGCATCTAATTCACTTTTTACAGGATTAAGAGAACCTTATTTAGTTGCAGGGAAAAGAAACAGAAGCAGAAACTATGCAGCTATAATAATTTGATCTTGTTAAGCAGCAACAAGTTTCCACTGATGTTAAATGAGATGAAATACCCTAATGGGGAGGATCAAGAACTGAATGAGGCAGGAGCTGGCTCTTATCTATGTAATTTCTTTTTTCCACCATCTTCTTGGTTACATCTGAGCTTGTCTCACTCATTATGTGAAAAAAAAAGAGTATTTTCCCGTTATTTGAGCAGGGTTTTTACTTTTTTCTATGCAAACACCAGTATGTGTTTACATCACAAAATAAGTGTCCAAGTCTTATGTGGATACCTTGTACCTGTAGCAGAAATGGACACTTGGGACTTTTATATCCTCTACGGAAATATTCTTGAGTGAAAGTAAACTGCTGTGTTTTGTTGTTTGTTTTTTCTTTTTTTTTCCTAAAACAAATAGCAAAGGCCTCACAACAGTTTGGGACTGCCAAGGAAAAGAGCTGAAATGAAAACCAAGTTTGGAGAGAAAGATGGGCCTTCTTGGTAACAAAGACGGCCTTATAAAACCACGCCTTTCTCCCTTCATTCAGAGACCAGACTAAAACATCACTCTGTCCCACTTTTAGATAAACAGAACCTTAACTAGAAGGGATTTTAAGCGAGTGGAAACATCAGGCACAGGTAGCCTGCAACACCTGGTGCACCGCCAGGAAGCCAAGCCCCCTTTTCCATCTCACAACCACCTCTCTTAGACATTCCTCGAAACAAGCCAACCACTTGACCTGCAAGGTGTTTAAGGTTGTTTGGGGCATTTGGTACAAAGCCACCTGAACACACGCACACGGCAGAGGGGGAAGAAACAGCTTCAGAGGTCCCTCCACACAAGGAGGAGGAAAACTGGACGGCGGGGGAAGGAGCGAAAGAGAAACCCAGAGGCAGCGGGAGCCCCTTGGTGTGACACAAAGACCCCCAACCCTCGGCCAGCTGCCTGCACAAGCCGGGGGACTCAAGGGCCGGGGCGTGCACCATCCCTAGCCGCGGGGCCGGGACACGGCGGGGCTGAGGGAGCCTAATGAGCGCCCAGATAACATCACCGAGGAGCGATTATCCTCCCCCGGGGCTGCTCATTAGGCTTATTGCCGGGTGCCTCCCCCCGGTCATTAAGGCAAGGCGGCATCCCTCATCCCCCTGGCCTCATCCATACCCTTACCACAGCCCGGCCCTCCGGCCGCCCGCTCCGCCGGCTGCTCCTCGCTGTCCATGCCGGCTCCGTGACGGCCCCGACCCGGCCCGGTTAATGCCCCGCCCGGCGGCCCGTCCTGCCCGGCCCCGGCCGCCTCATCAAGGGCACCTGGGCACAGCGGGGAGGCCGCCCGGCCCCCCACATGGCCCCGGCAACCACGCTCGGCCCCTGTTCCCCCACACGGAGGGAACGGGAGTGTTCCAGGCTCGGTGAGGGTATCGCGAAGAATGCTTTCCCGTGAGGAGTTGGCTGATATATCGCCGTGCGGACCCTGGTGTTGCAAAACTCGTCACCCGTGGATGTGGGGAAGCTCGTTGTCTGGGGTGCTGTACCCAGTCCTGGGCTCCTCAGTACGAGAAGGACAAGGAGCTGCTAGAGAGGGTCCAGTGGAGGGAAACAAAGATGATGAGGGGTGTGGAATGTTACAAGGAGAGACTGAAGAGGCTGTGCCTGTTTTGGCTGGAGAAGACTAAGAGGGTATCTCATAATCCATATAAATATTTCTAAAGGGGTGTCAAGAGGATGGGGCCAGGCTCCTTTCAATGGTTGCCAGCGACGGGACGAGGAGCAATGGCCATAAACTGAAACACAAGAAGTTTAATCTCAGCATGAGGAAGAACTTCTTTCCACTGAGGGTGGAAACACTGCAACAGATGCCCAAGGAGAGCCTGGAGTCTCCCTCTCAGGGGACATTCCAAACTCACCCAGACACGTTCCTGTGTCACCTGCTCTGGGTGACCCTGACTAGAGCACCTCTAGGGGTACCTCTCAACCCAAAGGATTCTCTGATCTGTTCCTGTGGCCTGGCAGGAAGACATTAATTTCTTAACATGCTCTGGCTGCAGGTGTTCAGCAGCTTCTGGTTCTCCAGCAGCTGGGGGTTGCAAGGAACAAATGGCACTTCTTGACTTTTAGGTGCTGTAATTTGTGTCCTTTCAATACTTAACAATTCTTAGTAAAAAGAAGGCTCCTAACAGAGCAGTACCAGGCAGTGCTTGCATGAAGAATGCAATGAAGACTCTCTTAATTGTGTTCTGATGCACCAAAATAGAACATCCTTCATCCTCCTCCTGTTTATTGCCATCTCGTTGCTGGCATGGCACTCTTCTCCTCCTGAGGGTTTCCTCATACTTCCTGTCTTTGTTTCAAGGTTCACTTTTAGCTTCTAAGGCCTTACTTCTGCACGTGCTTCCACCTGAGAGTTGTGTCATCAGGTTAAACAAGTGTAAGCTGAATCATCTGTGCCAACATTTTGGAGCCATAAATGGTCTAACAGTGCACCTGGTTCAGCCATCAGCTGCAAGAAGCTGGGGCTAAAATGGCATTTAATTTGTTAACACTATTCAGCTGACAAGACACAACGATCTTGGAGGGCATGGGACTTCTTCAATATTAGAAAAAGTGCAAATGTAAAAATCACTGTCTGCTTTAAAAGTTGTTTCTGAGCAAGGTTGTGTTCATTTACTGAACTCTGGTCCTAATGTCACCTGTTTTTGTGAAAGTAGTAAGAACTGTGGTGAATGCTTTCATTTTCCTAGAGGAGGGACCAACACAGGTCTGCAGGACTGGGAGTTTTAGGGGTTTTTTAGAGCCATACATGTATGTATGTATTTATATCTATATAATCACATATATATACTGAGCTAGTTTATACTTCTATATATTTTTAAAGATATGAAAAATTACAGCAGTCATAAAATTTGAATTTCAGATATAAACCATTACTTTCTCAGTGTCTCAACAAAACTTCTAAAATGCAGCTCATCCTTGTACTTCATTGCTGGCCTTGTCACAAAAAGAAATTAGGCTAACTGCCCTCTGAGGGTTGTCTTTAATTATTTCTTTTTTCAGTGTAGAAATCCTGAATTTCTTTTGTCCAGGTACAGTATGTTTCAGTCTCCACAGGTTCCTGGGGAAGATACAGTGGCACTTCTCACACAGTCTTTGGGAATCTTACTAGGAAAGTATTAGGATTTACATGACAAACCCAATGCTTCTGTTTAATACTGATTTTCTGGGAAATCAGATTATCCACATTAGATAATATAGGGAGAAATCCTGACTTATAATTCAGGCTGTGATAAGACACAGCAGGCACTCCATTAACTTGACTCCAGCATTGTGAATGTGCAGTTGGAAGGGATGCTGTACTAGTTTAAGTTTGAACAAATCAGAGAGATGTCAGTTTCAAAAAGCCCTTCAGTGCAGATTTCTTTATGGATTTTGGTGGCAGGATGGTGCTGGGACTAAAAGTTTAACTAAATAGTGAGAAGTTGAAGCCTATCTGAAATGTAAGAAATCAAAGTAACCCAGAGTATAAGCACTTAGAGGCATGAGCTGACCTTTAAATGCTCCTCAACATACAAAGGCCTGACATCAGGAAATAAAGGCTGTACCTGTGACAGGGACAAGTTAACCTTTGATCCAACTAGTTAAACAACATGGAAGTGCTGTCAATCATGACAACAATAGCCTTGAAGCTTCCTATCCCACCTGGAATTTTAACATACGGAATTTAACACAGAAACCACCTTGGGAGGGTCTAATGAACAATCTGCCTGCTTGTTTTCGAGAGAAGTTGAAAGAGTAAAGAATTCTTGGCTTCAGGTGTTGAACAAGATGACTGCTGATTTAGAAATGGGACTATGTATGGCTGGCTCCTCCTGGATGAAACTGAAGTGGATGCGGGATGCCTCGAGTGCCTGACATGACCTTACACAGGCATGTGCTGAATTGATCGCATGGCAGCATTCTGTGTCCCAGCCAAGACAGTGACAATACTGGGGACTTAGGAACTGCATAAATTCATGACAGCCTGGGACAAGTAGGCATTTGGGATAGCTGAATGTTCTGGGTCTTGTGGAGGATTATAACCCTTCTCATGTGAGTCTGAGGCAGAGTTTTGCTTTGGCTCTTAGCTCAGGACCAACTTCAGTTCTTCCACAGGAAAAAAGGTGTTAGCAGGCTGTTGTCTGGACCATAGATTAAAAGTTGAATAACTGGGTCCTGTCTTACCTTCAGCTTACCTTGAATTATGGATGACTAACACCACTGTGGAACCTGCAGCATCAGCTCTCCAGGGCTGGGGATAACCCTGAAGAACCTTAAGGTATGAAGCTTTCCTCACTGCCTCTGCTAAGGAGAGCTGTTTGTACTTAACAGTCACTCAGAAAGGAAAGGTACAGCAAAAAAATACTGCCTGTATATTCAGTAAATTGAATTACTTACATTTGAGAGGAAAATCTAAATAACAAGGAAAGCAGAAAGTTTTTTAACTGGAGAAGTGCATGAGTTTATTAGGACTAAAAGCAACTCTTTTTTTTTTTCTTTTAATCCAGCTAAAATTATTGATATAAATAGGCTGTTATAAGCTATTCTAGATACAGTGTAAGTGGGATTTAAAGGCAGAGTGTTACAGAGACAGAAAGCTGGAGATACGAAGGTAACTAATTCTTCAAATATATTAAATGCAAGAAGGCTACACGTGGCTTTCTTTGGTGTATTGATTCTTAAACTTGATCTTGCATTGACTGAGCTGAACACTTGAACACAGAAACAGTATTTTACAGTTGAAGGCATATCCTCAAACAGACAGGTTCTGCACAAATGCATGTAAACTGGACTTAAAACCAGAGAGTTCTAAAAAAGAACAAGGACCCTGGTGCATATTTTGACTTTATCTACAGTGGCTAAATATCTCAGTGTTCTCTGTAAGTGTGCAAAATGGTGCATGCAATACCACATCAGCAATCAGAGTAAGAGCAGCAGGAAAGTGCCACTTCACTGCATGTGCCTAGTCCTGGTCATTTTGTATGGGGCGTGTACCAAGACAAAATACAAATCTTTGCCAAAAGTCACTGATCTGCTTCCAGGGGGAGGCAGAGTGACAAAAAAAAAGGGTCAGTTCAGATGGCTTAGTGAGATGCTTGTTCAGAAGAGAGGTGACCTTTGTGAAGCAGATTCCTCAGCATGATACCTCTTAAGTGGGGGAAATCATCACAGTGGCTTCTGAAAACTTTGCTTAATTCCAGTGGATTTTGTAATGCTGTCAAGGACTTTTAATACCATTTGGGTACAATGAAATATTTGCCTATCTAAACCCCAGTAGACTTGCATGATCTAATACATAAATCACTCTAAATGGAAATTACACTATGGAGATCAACGCCATGAAGGTATCCAGAGGATATCCAAATGGAATATTCTCCTCAGCTCTGTTGTGCTTTGCACTTAGCACCTTCCTTCTCAGGAACTTGAAGCTCTCAGTCTGCTAATACTAGTGAATTTAGCCTCACAACATGCAGTGAGGTAGGTAAGTTTACCCCCATTTCGCAGATGGCAAAACTGAGGCAGAACTCTGAAGTGACTTGCATAAGGTTCCGCAACTTGTCAGCAGCAAAACCAGGAATATGTTTTCAGAAGTCCAGACCCCAGACATCTGTCTGATTTAAGTCCCCCCCTTACCACAAAGCAAGCAATACATGCAACCTTTATTCCTCCTCCTGCTGCTGTAGTCCTGCTGGCACAGAGGAATTTTGTCCTGATTGAATTCCCGCTTTCTTTGGCAAAAAGCACCTGGTCCTGTCAAAGTGCTGTGTATTATGCTCTTTGCAGAGGCATTTCTTCTGAGGCACGACAGAAAAGCCATGGTTTCCCCATGGCAGGGAGACTGTACAGGTCCAAACAGAGTCTTATTTCTTGCAGAAGACCTGCTGCTTGGCATTCTTCACCCGTTGCTCCTCCTTCAGGTTCTTCTGCCGCACGTGTTTGCTGGAGATGTTTTCCACGTGTTCCGAGGGGAACCAGCCTCTCTCCCGGTCTGAGAGTTTTACTCCTTCCATCCACCCTGTGGTGTGGGGAAAAGCACAACATGAGGCAAAAGTCATGTGTTTTTTTCATTGTTTCCCAAAAAAAAGCCCCCGCCAAAAATACCCTCAGAGCAAAGGAAAAGATCCCTCTTTCAGCTTTCAAATAAAGTGTCCTAAAGAAGATGAAGAATCCTTTTGTCCTCTCAGTCCAACAGTTTAAGACAGGCATTGTTCATTCTGCTCACCATCATTGCTGTACTGCATAACCATGATGATATCTGCCTTCTCCAAAGCCAGCTCATCATTTTCCCGAGCCTTGTAAGTCTTTATGCATTGAACCTGAGGTGCATCTGAAAGGGAGGAAAAATCACACTGATGTACTGGAAAGCAACAGTAAACCTGTCAGCATCAGCTGCAGAGGAGGTGAAGAATAAGGAGCTGCCCCAAAAAAAAGCAGACACTACAGGTCTTCATCGAAAATGACGAGTTAAAATAGGTAAAGTAACTGGCAGAACCTGGCACTGAGGGAAAGCTCATGAGTATCTTCTTTATCTACAAAACCCTGAGTATTCTGCCTTGGAATCATTCTGGGGTGTCCCACCTCACACTGGCTGTGACTCCTGCGAGCCAGCCTGCCCCCACTGCTGCAGCAGCAGAGCGGTCTCACCAGGGCATTCCAGGAGATCCGGTTCTCCCCGTGGAGGAGCCAGAGCAGAGATCCACCTCAGCTTCTCACTGCTGGAAAACAGCACAGGATAGGTGTCAGCATTCGGTGTGAGGGACAGCAGTCCGGTGACTGAAATGGGGTGGTGTGGGGGGTTGCTCACATAAAGGGAAGCAGAGAAAAGAGGAGGGGAAAAAGCAAAAATTCCCATTTTTGGAAGTTGATGGTATGACATAATGTGGTAGTATTGTATGAGCAGCTATGACTGTGAGAGGAGGAAAATGGTTCACAAGGAAATAGTTACAGCAAGAGGATGTTTTTCAAGGTTTCTGTTCAGCAGCTGCATTTGGTATTTCAGCATTTGGGTAGCTGAGGGACAACCATCAGGCTCCTAGGAGGTATCTGGCCATGGTAATGGGATATACCAAGGGTGAACTTGAGTTCTTACTGTGTCTCTGTCCGAAACAAGAACTCCACTCTCTTTCCCTGGTAATTCTGAAGCAGAAAGAGACGGAAGACATTTTTGTTTGCCCCGTGGAGTTTCATCTCGCACTTCTCCCCGCGCACGTCGGAGAAAGCAGCGTGGTCAAACACAACGAAACGTCCACCCCTGCAGGAGAAGAGGAGCAACAAAACAAGGTTTTAGTTTTAAGGTGGCGAGGCTTACAAAGTGAGTTCATGTTGTCTTCTGATGTCAGGAAAGCAAAAAGCTTTTAATTAGTCTTCATCTGCTTCAGACATCCTAAGCAGTGCTCTTGTTAGAAGTCTCAGAAGGCCAGAGAAGAGAGAGAAGGGATTTAATGAAAAGGGTAGAAATACTAAGCTCTGTCCTGTCACAATTTTATTTGGTAGCTTACAGCTTAAAAACAAACCCACCACCCCCAAAATCCCAACACAACCAACCAACAACCCTCTTGATTAACCAGTGGTTTGCACATTCACTAATCCTCATACTCTCCTTTAGGAAGAAATTATTTACCAAGTAAAGCTAGAATAAATGGTTATTATTCAAGTGTTTCACATTATAGAGATGCAAAGGCAGAATAGAAGTGTTGTGCTAGGGGCCACAAGGTATTTTTTTATATTGTCATAGGTAATTAGGAGTTGGGAATATCAGTTTCCACATACTTGCATGATACTCACATCAGGTCGGGACAGGAGAGTGACTTGACAAAGGCTGCCACTTGCTGGCAGGCAGAGGGAAAGGACTCTGTCACCAAAGCACAGACCCCGAAAGAGACAGGTATTTTAGAAGGGGCAGCAAGAATTGTGTTGATGCACTCACTCCTTGGGCCGAGACAGGAGCAGACAGTCATTGAAAAGGTGCAGGTAGATGGGCCGGGTGGTGACTTTCCATTTTGGACTCGGGGTGTTGAAGTCCAGTGCTGTCAACTCACCACACTTCACAAGTCTCCTTGACTGTGAGATGAGTGGGAATATCTGCAAGACAAAAATAAATATTTATGCACAAGAAAACGAGTCCTTGTGAGTTTTGGACTGGCATTTTTGCCTTTTTCTAGAGGAATTGTGCTTTCAGTTCTCCAGCTGGAGAGGTGTAAGTCATGGTAGGCACCTTCATCTGAAGGCTGGCATGAATGATTGCGCAAGGGAAGCACTGATGAAGGGCTAGCCTGTGGATGATGTTGTGGTTCCACAGCTCTGTGTATATCAGAGAGGAGAACAAAAAGTGGTTTTTGTGGGGAAAGACATAAAATACATCTGGCTAGAGCAAGGCCCAGGGAATGGATGAGCTCACCTTACACTCAAATTCAATCTTCTGGCTGAGGTAGATCAGCTCTTCAGTGCTCTTCATGCGCTGGACGTTTTCATTGCAATCCTTGATGAGCTGCAGAGGAAAACAGATGATCAGTGAGGTGGGGGCAGAACTGCCTGGTGGGATCAGTACTACTCCCAGGAGCCCCTCAGAAGTCAGCATAAGTGACAATTCCTTTGGCATCCTCCTGCAAAAAAAGTATATATTACAATCAGAGAATATTCTGAGTTGGGAGGGACCCACAAGGATCACTGAGTCCAACTCCTGGCCCTGTACAGACACCCCAACAATCCCACCCTGTGCATCCCTGAGAGCGTTGTCCAAATATTCTTGGAGTTCTGGCAGCCTTGGGGCTGTGACCACTTCCCTGAGGAGTCTGTTTAATGCTCAACCACCCTCTGGGGGAAGAACCTTTTCCTGATATCCACCCTAACCCTCCCCTGACACAGCTCCAGCCGTTCCCATGGGTCCTGTCCCTGGTCCCAGAGGGCAGAGCTCAGTGCCTGCCCCTCCTCTTCCCCTCACGAGAAGCTGTAACTGCGGTGTCTCCCCTCAGTCTCCTCCAGCTGAACAGACCAAGTGCCCTCAGCCACTCCTTGTGTGGCTTCACCTCCAGGCCCTTCATCATCCTGGCAGCCCTCCTTTGGAAGGTCATCACTAGACAGAACAGTCCACCTTATGAGGCTGTAGCAATTTTAGATAATTTGTCCCAGAAAACTTTAAACCTTGCCTCTATAATAAACAGAATAAGAGGAAGGGATGCAATAGAGTAGTGCTGTGGGGCTTTTTAAAGCAAGATTTTTTTGCTGGGGCAAGGGTGGGAGTTGATAATTAATTAACAAAGGTAAGGCTGCAGAAAGGGCTGGCAGCTTTACCTTCTCAAGTGCATCATAGGCCTGTGTTGCTTGCACTTCCTCCTCAGACCCGGGCCGTGTTCTTTTCAGGATATTCTGCGTGAGAAAAGATGATTTTCGTGATGCAAACAGGGAAAGTTGGACATTACCACCACTGAAGAGTAGGAGAAATAATAAAGCAGAAGTAGTTGATGACATATGGAGACAACAAGGCCAAAAATTTGAGATGCAGAATGTCACTGATGAGTTGCATGGACCAGAACATTCCTGAAAATCTAAATTGTATTAATTATCACATAGAAGTTACATGGCACAGGAAGCAACCACTAGCTAAAGCACAAACGGGTTTATGAACAGAATTGTCATTTTCTCCTGTTAAAAAGAGGCTCAAATAATCAAAAAGAAGAATTTCATAGAAAGAGCTCAAAATTAATTCATTAGGGACTGGCTGGTTTCCTGTCTGGAAGGCTCCTTACTAGTCAACATTGCAGGCAAAGAGTAGAGGCAGGCTGCCTTCCAGAGGGCAGCCAAGGAACCCTTGCTTTGTTTTCCTAGCAGGAAGCCAAAAAATTTCAATAGAATGTAAATCAGCATGTTCTGATGTACTCCATAAATTCTTTTTTGGAGTACAATTAAAGTAGTGTTACAACAAAGTCATAAATGATAAACAAACAGCACTGCCTCATGCAGTGCCACGTCCAGTCATTTCCTGAACCCCTCCAGGGATGGGGACTCCATCATGTCCCTGGGCAGCCTCTTCCAATGCCTGCCAACACTTTCTGGGAAGAAATTCTTCCTGATGTCCAACCTGAACTTTCCCTAGTGCAGCTTGAGGCCATTTCCTCTCCTCCTATCCCTGCTCCCTGGGAGCAGAGCCTGACCCTTCCCTGGCTGCCCCCTCCTGTCAGGGAGTTGTGGAGAGCCACAAGGTCCTCCCTGAGCCTCCTTTTCTCCAAGCTGAGCTCTCCCAGCTCCCTCAGCTGCTCCTAAACACAGGTTGAAGGAAACTTGAGGGAAAGCAGAGAATTACCACAGTTACCTGTAGGAGGAGCTTGAGTCGAGTGATGCGCTGGAAGGGGAGGATGAGGAAGGATTTAAGCGAGAGGCGCTGGCACACTGGATCACTTTCCAGTCTCTCCAGGACTTGCTGGAACCCTGCATTTCCATTTCTGTGGGAGTGGCAAAGAAAAAAAAAACTTCCAGGCATCAGAGTAAATAAATAACCTTCCTAGTATCAAATTTCAGGGAATGTTGGAGTACTCCCAACAGTCAGGTTTTGTCCCTGGGGCAAGAGGTGTCAAGAAACTGCGCCACTCTGCTGCTGAAGAGCAAGTGTGGGTTTCTAACAGCTACAGGATGGCAGTACAGCTGTTATTATCTCTCTCCTCTTTCCACAGCCCTCTGGAGTAAAAGCCAGAAGTAACATTTACATTTCAACTCCCTCTATCAGTAGTGCTCCTTTCAACGGGGACAGTGGTGGCTTGCACTCTGGGTCTTGGTGGCCTGAAAACCAGAGACTGAATACCATTATCCAGGACAGTCATTTTTATTCACTTCAGTAGAGGGCAGACAGAGAACAGCCTGCAACAAGATCAGATATTAAGTATTCTTTTCCTCTCCAATGCTATGGGAGGGAAGCCTGCAGAAACTCTGTCCTGCTGTCCCAAATGCCATTGAACTGAGCAAAGTTCTTCTGAGGGTGTAGCAAGAGCACTGCTCAGCAGCCCATTCCTGCAGCATTCCTCATTGTTTGAAAGAGTCGATATTCAAAGAAGCAAGGGGGAGAAGGGTGCAGCAAATGAGAAAAACTTACAGTAACCTCTGGAAGGTTTGCTCCTGATACGTCTGGTTTGTCACATATGGCAGATACACCCGGCGGAAGTTGGGGGCGTGTTTCAGAGCCACATCACACACGTGGAAGTTGAATATGTCGTCTTCAAATTTCTCCTCCAAGTCAAAGAGGAAACTGCAGCACATGGATGTGGTGCCATAAAAGGAGAGGCAAATATCAGTGTCATTTAGTCTTCTATAACCCTGACAGCCCACAGATAACCATAGGACAGCTCTTTCGTTCCAGAGAGAATGTAGTGTCTGGACAAGGACAATTTAGGGCTTGGTATCAGCAAGGAAAAAGCAGAGGCAAAAGACCTCTGTTCTTGAGAGGTCATGCATCTACAGGCATGGTCAGGAAACAGCTGGAAACTAAGACCTCACCAGAATAATCTCACTGATAGAAATGGAAAAGGTAGCAGCAAACCTTACCAGCTTAGTGATTTATGTAGCCAAGCCTTGCAGGAGGCAAAGCAGAACAGAATCCTTCAACACACAGGATTCCTTGCATGTGGGGTCATGTCCACATTTCATGACTTACGCTCTATTGATTCACATTAGTTTCTGTCAAGTGATGGTTGTAACTTATTTTTTTCCCTTCTTTTCTCCCCCATTTCGTCAGGGCTCATGCAGCTGCCCCTTTGGTCTTGTATTTGGCAGGAGCTGATATGAGTTGGGGTCTAGTTAGTCAAGTTTAGTTGTAGTTGAAACGAGTGGCACCAGGCTACATTACCATTTGGAACATTGTGATCTCCTGCAATTAGTTCTGTGCACAAATGAGCCATAATATCTGGGATTTAACACCAGAATTTGCGCTGCCCTGTCACCTAAAAAGGCAAATATTCCTTTCCAGGCAGTGTTGGTGTGTCATCACTACGTGCTGTATCTGTCTTGAACAGTGAACAGGCAGAAGAGGAGTGAGAAATGTTCCGGATGGAAGCACCACGTGCCTGTTAGTCCTGGAAGCAAAGGGCCGCGTCTCACCTGGCGCTGACATCGCGCACATCGGAGAGGCGGGAGAAGAGCCACTGGCGCTCCTGGTTGGTGAGCATGGCCTGGAGCTCTGCTGAGTGCTGGAAGTGATCCACTGCCACGTTCAAACTGCGCAGGTAGGAAGCCTCAGATACTATCAACTCAAACTTGGCCTTGAGAAAGAAAACCAGGGAGCGCAGCATCAGTAGACTGCACAAGTCTGTGAGGAATCTTACGGAGAGGAGAGGGGCAAAGCAGGAGATCCTCCCAGCACATGATGCAAGTAGTGTGTAATTACAGAAAACAGGCTTCAGAAATGAAGGGCAAGCATACTATTATAGACTTTCTTTAGAGAACAGAGTTGTGGTATGACTTAAAAATAGCTACTTGCTCTCATTTTACTTTTTATTTCCCCTCAACACCACTTTCACAAGGCTCCCCATTTTACAAGCTCCTGTAAAGTCCAGCATCTGCACCACCCACATTTTCCTCCTTCATCATGTTTCCCATGCTGCTTTCACCTTTCCCTGGGTCCTCCCACCCACTTCTCAGTTACTCTCATTTTCCTTACCCAGTTTCTCTGTACCATTGTGCTGAATCCATACATCTCCCTGTCTCCTCTCAGCCCTGCAGCTAACCCAGGACAATTTGCTAAACTCACACAGGTCAATTTGGTAAACTCACACTCTACCACAGAAATACAATTTATTGTGGTTTTATTAGCATCTCTCACAAGCTTATGTGTGGGAGAATGCTGCAAGTCTTCTACTTTTATATAGCCCTTTGCACTGAGCATGCTCAAAACTCTTTATCTTGTTCCCACTTCCCCATGTCTGTTCTAATCAAGTTACTGATATGGTGCAGAATCTGTCCTTCAGTGCTGCTTTTCTCTAAAAATCAGCACTTCAGCACTGCTCTATTTCATACGCCATGCTGCTTCCAGGGGTAGAAGTGACCTCTGCTTCAACCACCTGCACATCACAGTTTTTGCTCTCTGCTTTAACCCCTCTTCTAAAGACTCTTTCTTGACTACAGACTGCATTTACTCTGTCCCTTACCTCTTGCAGCCTCTGCTCTTCACGGGACATTTTGAGCAGCATTCTGCTGCCCCGTATCATGGGGATGTCCTGCCAGAGGGACGCATTAGATGAGACTGACAGACGTTGCAAATATGAGTCCTGGGGAGACAGCACTTTCCTCCGTAGCCTCGGGGAACTTGGGAAACTTGACTCTATATCCTCTGGATAATCCACCCTCTTCTGGCTTTGGATGGCCTTGTTCAGAACCACATCACTGTACTCCTGATACAGCAATCTTGCTGCGAAGAAACACACATACATTTATGTTTTCTGTAGTAGCAACTCATCCTCTGCTTCCATCTGGAGAAAACTCTGTCTCAGATTGGGACAGCCAAATTGAGGCAAAGCTCCCCAGGTGCCCGAGGGTACTGCAGGGCTCCAGCTGCTTTCCTGCTCTCTAACACTCTGTCCTCACTACCACCATGTGGCAGGAGTCCCTCTTCTTAGTGCTCACTGCAAGGGTGAGAGATGATGGGGGAGAGGGGGCTGCCACAGCACCCCAGGCAGGAGGTACTTACAGGAGTTGATCAGTTTGGAGTGCCGGCGCTTGAAGTTCTCTGTTGTGTCTGCAGGCTTCTTCTCTCTGCCAGGCAATTAGGATTTCAAAACACAGAGTGAGGGAAGAGCACAGTGCCAGGGATGGTTTATCCAAACCTTAGAAACTGCTCTGTCACAACAGGGACCTCTCCTTTGCCACGATGCTCAAGCTCCACAAGCTTTACTTGAAAAAGGGCAAAGTTTGGCTTAATGGAAAGGTTGTCCTAAAGGCACAAAAATACTTCTGTTGCAGTGGGGTCCTCTTCAAGAGAGCATAGACCGAAACACAGGCCTAGGGCATTTAATTATCATTTTCTACTCCTTATCATCATCTTTGGTAACTCAGAAGCAATGGAGGTGTCTGTGCTGCACAGGGATAGGGGCAAATTCTAGGGGTCTTTGAGAGACTCACCGCATTATAACAGTTTCTGAGCTGACTGGTGGTTCCCTGTGTGCCTTGTGAGCTTCTTCCTCAGAAGGAACAGAAGAAACCTCTGCAGACAAGACAGTTGGAAAGTAAACACATCAGTCTATTTTTAGAGTCAATCTACAACCCAAATGATACACAGATACCACTTACCTATACCCCACCTAAGTGGCAGTCTTGAGTTGGAGTACAGGTGCCCTCGTGACATTTATTTCTGGGTCAGAAACATTCTAGTTTTAATAATCCTTGACATTACTTACACTTTACGTCTGTTAGCCACATTTACTTTTCACACGAAGAAAAAGGCTGACATTTTAGGCAACGACAGTAACTCTAAGAGCTTCCCTCTCCCGTTATGCAAGCAAAGACACTGCCTGTGTGCCCTGTTTTGTGCAGTCCTTACGCTTTAAGTTGCTTGGGCCAGGCATCAGGAGATGAGGGGAGCCAAAGTGTAAAAATGGAGAAAGCACGGCTTTGCCTTTTGGTTTGTGAGGGATTTAATCAAATAAGGTGTGACAAAATTCTAAATCTGAAATAACTGGAAGCAGAAAAAGGGAGAAAGCCCAAAGGCTGAGCTGCAGTTATGGGTAAGGGAAAGACAGTACTATTACCTTAAATGTTTTAAAATTTGGAACCAAGAATTTACAGGTCAAACATATGAACAAATCTTGATTCCAATTCTGCCAAACCTTTTACAACCCCTCCACACCCCCTTCCTTTTCCTCTGTGCCAAAAATACAGCAGGATGCAGAGCTTCAAAAATAAACTACAGTAAGAGCTGAAAAGAAGCAATTATTTAAAGTTCATGTAAAATATAGTAAAGAACAGACATACATCCTGACAGCAAGTACTGCTGAATGAGCTGCATTACAGAAGATGCATGTTTTCCACTTGTGACATCAGTGATTTGACTTCTGTGCAAGCTGGGACCTTGGCTTTGACAAATTTGCATTCTTATCTGTACTCTCAAATGCTGCGCTCACAGGAAAATCATCTTTTTTGGAAGGTCAAGTGGGAACCTAAAAGTGTCAGTTGCAAAATAAGGGGAGGCAGCAAATAAACAAGTGATAAGAGATATGGGCTACCGAGGGTGTGTACTGGCTCTTCCTTACTGCCTTGGGGATCCATGAAGGAAGTTCATTGTTGCAGGTGTTAGTGTGGAACAGGGGCACTGAGCCCCAGAGTGCATCCCTACTCAAGGGAACAAGTGGGATGCACAGGGCAGCAGAGAGGAGGGAGGGGACAGCTGGAAAGGGAACCTTGGGGCAGGACAGGAGGGGGCTACAGGGCTGGAGCAAGGAATATCACCAGAAAGGCACAAGAGCCATGCTAAGCTCTCAGCTCTCGTGCCTCTCCATCACATTGTCTATTTAATTTAATCCTACGTTTCGGTAACTCCGTTAAATTGGAGGGGGGAGGGAGGAAGGGAAATGGAAGAGAGGACTCACTCTGCAAGATGTCTGGTGGTACTGACATCCTCTTCAGGCCCTGACGGTGCCAGTCCTTGGTTTTCACCCGGCTTTTAAGTGGGTTTTCTTGATTGGCTGCTGGCTCCTGCACAGCTACCCTAATCTTTTTTTTGTCTGGCCAACTTGATGATTTTTCCAAGGGTGCGTGTTTGGCCATTTCTTCCTTTGGCTGGTGTTCTCCTCCTTCCAGCCTTTGCCTGATTCTCCTCTCACCTTCTGTTTTCTCTGCGAGTGCCAGTGGAGCCTGGATGTTCCTTGTGTCCACACCAAAGCTGCCTGTGGGCTGCTCCCATCGCAGCTCCTCGTCCTGGCAGGTTGTTCTGGTGGTCGGCGGCGAGGGAGGACTGAGCCGGAGGAAGTGGAGTGGATTGGTGAATGCAAGCATTGGAAGGAGCTGTGCAGAGTCTCTGCTCTTGGAGTCTGGGGATGTTATCAAGCCTTCCAACGAGGGCCAAGAAGGGTGGTCAGGTGAGGATTTTCCACTTTCTATATCCACATGGTGGTCCGCTGTTTCAGGGCTGGTGTCAGAGCAGCCAACCAACATTTCGTTTCCAAGAGCTGAAAAACTTTTGGTCAGCAAACTGACCCCTGAGTCATCAGAAGTCTCTGTATCATGGGGACCTGAGTCACCAAGATCCCACTCTCCACTTACTGGAACAAGGTCATCTCTCTCTGCTAGACCTTCTCCATCAGGAGCAGAGGCCACGGAGTTGGAATCAGATGCAGAGGTGGCAGTCCGGAGAGGATGGCTTAGAGCAGGGTGAACAGCTCCCAGTTTATCATCATCCACCCCACAGCTGAGGGAGGGTCTGGAGCGTGGTCCAGGAGCCAGCGGCTGGTAACCTTCGGGGGCCGGAGGTGGAACAAGGTGATTTGCATGGATTGCAGGGGCCTGAGCTTGACTGGGCCTTTGGACATGGGAAGGAGGATGAGGAAGCTGTTTGGCATCAGGCTCAGACACCAGAGGTAGGCTTGAGTGGGACACAGGGGGCAGAGGTTGTCCTTGCTCGTTCATAGCAAGGACTGTATCGTCTTCAGAGGGCCAAGTTAGGGTGCTCAAGACACTGGAAATTCTGGATCCAGGCTCTTTTTGGTATAAACTGCAGTCAGACTCATCAAATAAAGGCACTTGTTGTGCTTTATGATCCACATTTGTTCTCATTTCTTTTTCTTGGATAATGGCACTTTCTTGGGGGGAGTTTTGCTGAATTGTCTCTGGGTGGCTCAGGGGAGTGGAAGTCCTTCCTGGTGTTTGGGATGGTTCCAGAGGCCCTGCAATACTAGCCACAGACCTCCTATCCCCAGGAAGGCTCCCTTGTAGAGGAAGGGAGCTCGTGTACATTACAGAGAAAGAAGATGGGCCACTAAGGTCCTCATGGAAGCCTTCCTCAGAAGTAAGCAGTTCATGGGAAGTCTTGGCCTCCCCGGCATCTGTCCTTACAACAGCAGTTTCTGCTGGTGTTGGGTCCCACCCTCGTGCAGGAGCACCTTGGTTGGGTGGCTTCCCTGCAGAGTCTGGCAGCTCGTTCAGGCTGGTGCCAGAACAGTGCTCAGGGGTCTCAGAGGCTGTTCTGGCGCCCTCCTGCTCTGGGACAGATGCTGATGCCACTGAGGTGAGCTCTGAGGCTGAAGCTGGAGTGAAGTCCCAAAGCTCAGCTTTTCCTGTAATGGGATGATGATCTATGGGATCAGCTGGCTCCAAGTTACTGGTACCAGAGGAAGGGTGTGCTGGAACAGGAGCCCCTGGGTTCTCTGCTCTAAAAGGTGCTGTCACCCCTCCACAAAGTAGTGCCTCTCTTTTATCAAACCTCTGGACAGCTTTTCCATGACCATCACTGTGCTCATTCTCCCTGCCCAGTCGTGTCTTATCATCCCAGGGAGCTTCTCCAATATCCTGACCACCAATGGAAAAGCGGCCAGAGTCCCCCAGGTCTCCTGCCTGGTCAGAGACATGGCACGTGTGTGGAGTTTTCCCCCCTGGGTTCAGGTGATTTGAGGACAGAGGGCCGACAGCAGGTGGCTGATATCCAGAAGTTGCTCCTGTGACATGAGCTTTCAGCAGCACGTCCTCACCAGGATGCTGATCCACAGAGACAGGTTCCCCAGGAGGAAACGCTGATCCTGCTTGCTCAGACAAGAAAACATACTCCAAACCACACACGTCCACATTATGCCTGGGAACAGAAGGTATCTCTGACCCAAAAGCTGATGATAGAGCCTCTAGTTTGAGCTCTTCCTCCAGTCTCAGCTCTTCCCTCTGCAGTTGTTCCTGCTCACTTTGTTCCTTGTTTTTCTGATCTTTGGGCTCCAAAGATTTTCCTCCTTCCGGCAGATTCTGCTCTTTGCACTCTTTCTCCTCCTCTTCCTGCTGAAGTTCAGACGCTGCCTCCTCCCGAGCTGGCTCCTCATGCTGTGAAGCATTCACTCCCTCCGTCCTTTTAGCAGTACTCTTTCCTTGGAAAGCATTCTCTGCTGAAGGGGCAGGTCTGCCCTCAGTTTTTCTGTGATCATCTTCTAGATGAAGGCATTTGGAAGAAGATGAGTTCTCTTTAGGAACCATTCCCTGGTCTTTGATCGTGCTGGTATTCCTTATTTCACCAGCTGCAGCATTGCCTTGTGCTTGTAGTGAACTCATTTGGCTGTCACGTGTTAAGGCAGAAGACAACTGATAGGAAGAGAAAGATCCTGTATTCTCTTCCAAACCAGGGGGTGCTCTTAAGTTTTCCTGAACATCTTCAGAAGTGTAAGGTTTAGCTGTGTCTTCTACTGCTCCCTCTGAGGTAGGCTGCTCATCAGCTGCCGGTGCCACCTTTTTGGTGCCTTGCTCCTGCTCTGCACCAGCATCAACCTCCTGCAAAGAATCCTTGGAGATGTTATCCAGAAAGGGTTCAGCCTTATAATGTCCTTCTGAAACAGTTTTACACACCAAAAAGCACTTAGGTGTCTCTCTCTGAGAGGAAATGGCATCAGCCAAAGAGGGTTTTGCTTGCTGGGCCTGAGGGTCTGAGCCATGAAAAGCCAGTTCTACCTGGCACAGAGGAAGCTCAGTGCTGAGGTTCACAGCCTGCAGGATGGGGCTGCCAGGGGCTGGCTCATCCTGGACTCTGCTGTGAGAGGAAGGGTCCTGGTTGCTTCCCAGGTCAACCAATTCCAATTGCCTAAGTTTCAGAGAATAATCCAGTCCACCCTCCTCTAAAAGCATTTCTCCTTCCAGTTCTGAGAGTCCCTTTTGAGTCTCTGTATCCCCTTGGCCTTGTTCCAGTCCTGCTGGCACTTTTTGCATAGAGTTAGAGGGTCTGCTCAGCATCTCTGCTGCTTTCCCTGCAGCAGCAAGGCAGTCCTTGGGAGTGCTGAGCTCTGCTCCCTTTGCAGAGTTAGACGGGCTGGTGCTCATTTCGGCTGCTGTGTGAGTGGCATGATGCTCTCCTTCCACGGCTGAAGAATCCCAGGCTTCCCCAGTGGTGCTGCTGGCTCCTGGGGGAGTGGTACCTCCCTCACTGGTTTCTTCAGACTCCATCAGTGACACATCCTACTAAAGAAAAATGCATTTCTCTGTTACTACTTCACAATGATATGATGGATCTAATTCACTGCTTATACTGCAGCTGATAAAAACCAAAAACAAAACCAACATCACATACCCAGTGGATGATAAGAGCTGGGAAACAAACACAAAGACTGAGAATAGACAAACACCAGATGTAAGCTTGCAGTATGAGAGTAACACCGAAATAAACCCACTGGTGTCTTTTTAGTTTCACATGCCAATGCAGAAAGTTACTTTGGTCGAAGAGCAGAGGTGCTGAGCTCTCTGCAATGGCTGCAGGGCAACTTATGAAAAGTGGTGGCCATGGCTGGTTATCTCAGACCCAAAAGGGGATACCAGAAGGCATCCAGAGAAAAAGAAAATTATCAGAATTCTCCATTAATTTTTGTGGGGCATGGTGGACAAATACTCCTGGCCTCTTCTAGCTGAGTCTTCAAATTCTCTCTGATTTTTGCCTGTTCTTTGGAGCTGATGGCCCTTTTACAGATCTCTGTGTAGGTCTGGACCTCATTGCAAATGATCACAGAAAATGATTAACAAGACATAGGAATGTAAGAATTTGATTAACAGGTAACTAAGACGTGACACAAGACACGAGATATTTGAAGGCTGTAAACCACATGGGTCGAGAGGAGTAGCTCTAGTGTGTGTGGACTAATCTACAGACCATAAAGAGAAACTATGTCATCATTTCGTCTACTCTTCTAGGGAGGGGGAAAGTAAAAAAAAAAAAGCCATCTCAGGATTGTTGGACAGTTTCCCAAAGGATATAGTGGAATTTCCCATCCACTACTGCATTTGAAGTTCAGACATGACAAAGCACTAGGGAATGCACATTTGAGATATGTCTGTGAAAAGGATGGAAGAATCTGATTCACCACTTTTATCTTTCTGGCTTTTACCACGACCCAAAATCCCTACCTGAAAAAAAACCTGACAAAGAGACAAACCTTTGTGGCTCCCTCCCTCTTCTTCTACGGTGATTTGCTTGTGCTTGAATGGCTCTGTAGTCACAAGCACCAACTTCTGATCCCACACAGAAAGTAAAAGCAGTAAGGGCATAATTACATCTGAACTAATTGTCCCAGTTAGCTCCATGGCCAGGGCATGCCTGGCCTGAAAGCTGGTTTAGCTTCTATTTTCCCTCACGTCAAGTGAAACAAAACACCTGCTCTGAAGGCAAGGAGCACATGCTCTGGAGTTAGAACTGAAGCATTTTATACACCTCAATCATGGGTATTGTCATCACAGAATCATAGAATGGTTTGGGTTGGAAGGGGCATTTAAGACCATCTCGTTCTCAACCCCTGCCGTGGGCAGGGACACCTTCCACTATCCCAGGTTGCTCAGAGCCCCATCCAACCTGGCCTGGAAAACTTTCAGGGATGGGGGCAGCCACAGCTTCTCTGGGCAACCTGTGCCAGTGCCTTGCCACCCTCATATTAAAGAATTTCTTCCCAATATCAAATCTAAATCTCTCCTCGTTTGGTTTAAAACATATCCCCCTCATCCTATTACTACCCGTCCATGTAAAAAGTAGCTCTCCCTATTTCTATACATCTCTTTTAAGTACTGGAAGGCTGAAATGAGGTCTCCCTGGAGCCTTCCCTTCTCTAGGCTGAACAACCCCAACTCTAAAAAATATGAGGAAAATAGCTGAGTTAGGTAATTGTGTTAACTCATCACTTAACTTCTTCCTGTGTATTTCTTCTCATGTCATCTTTAGTTTTTGTTTATAGTGAAAAGACAGTCTTTCTTACAAAACCAGGCCAAAACCGGAATTTTTCAGCAGTTTGGATTTTCCCTCCCAAGCAGCGAGTAGTTGTAATAGGTATAATTTCAACAAACAGTATATTTCAAAGAGATGTGTCCATTCAGGGTATTCCCAGGGGTTTTCACCAGGTCTTACTGCTGTCAGCTGGTACTAAACTACCTGGATGCTGCTAAACTGTCTTTTCAAAGGCTCCACATCAGACCACTCCTGTGCTACCCTGCTCTTGGCTCTCCTGGCTACCCCACCTGAGTCTCCTCTGCTCCAGGTCTAGAAAAGTATTACTTCTCACACCTAATACAGATGGTTTTTAAAAACAGGTTCCCCAGGAGCAGAGAGGCTGTTTAGGGAGACACAAGCTGCTGGCTAAGGAAGACTTGCTACTACTAAAGATAGGACAGCTCATAAAGGTCTGAATAGTAAGGCCCTCAGACTCAAGCCCACACTCTGTAAGGGGAAGAACTCTTGCTCACTGTGCTGTTTCACAGATGTAAGCAGCACTGAATTTCCTCTCATTAAGCTCATACCCCCAGTTTCCACTTCTATGGTTCTGTTGCAAGGGATTTGGATAAGTGAAAGGACGAGTTTAAAGCTGCATTTGGAGCAGTTCCATGACGATAGTGGGAGGCAGGGTAGAGGGAGGTGCACATCAACACTGGAAGCTGCTCAGTGAAATTTGTCTCATCATATTACTGCCAGGTGTTTTGCACACCTCAGGGAGAGCAAGAGAAGAGCTTTGGGAAGTGAGGTAGAAGAAGGAGCAGGCCAACTTTCTGCAGAGACAGGAGGGGAGGACTTATGCATCTCATCAGGGAAACTGTTAGCTCCTGGTGGAAGGCTGGGTCCACCATAGTAGAAGCCTGCAATAAGGATTTCATGGAGATGGAAGTGGAAGTAATAAAACAAGACTGACAGCACCTGTAGTCTTCACATGACGAGCAGCTACGGGCAGGAGCCCCGTAATTACCAGAAGAGAGTGCCTGTGGACCACTGCCATGTTAAACTCCCAATGCAGGTCAGCTCCATCAGAGGAAGGCCCAGGAGACCCCCAGGAGCTCAGCTACCCAAAGCAAACTTCCAATTAGCATTTTCAGCAGGGCCAATAACATGACAGAGCAGCACACAGGACCTGTCTAGTATCTGCCACCAGGCAGGCTATGCAAACCCTCAAAGATAATTCACTGTTTTCACTTTTGGGCCTTGCTGATCTTTCACATCTCTCACTGGATCAGATGTTGAGCTGGCCATCACTCCCTCATATACTCTGTCTGTGGAACAAGGTGATCCGATGTCCCCTGTTGAGATAAAGCCAGTCATGCTCTTCTCCCAAGAGGGCCTGGAAACCCAGGACTTCAGCTCCCATGCACCCAGCTTGTAGGTGATTCCGGGTGCACAGACCCCCTTGCAAGCTGGAACAGTGAGAGGGAGCATCTGGCCACACGCCACCATGAAAACAGAGGGGTGATGCTTGGTCCTGTTGCAGGCACAAAATCTGAGAAAGGAAGGGTGCAGGAGGTGGACAGGACAGGAGCAGAACAGGACAGGAGTGAAAGCATGAGGGCACAATCCATCCACAGCTTTCCCAGATTACAAAAGGCAATGTGAATGTCGTACTTCCTTCCACTGTGGGTTAATCACCTGGACGGAGATGACAAACACTTCTGGTTTTAAATAGAAAGTACCTCACCTTCCCTCCCCCACTCCTCCAACAAACAAGAAAGGAGCAATAACAAGTGCTATCAAGCACAGACAAGCCCTTCAGCTAGCCAGGAAGCAAGGCTACACACAAGTGGAACCCTGAGAACCTCCTCCTCCTCCAAAAATGGGGAGAGATGGAGCTCTCCGCCTGCCACCTTGGCCCTCCCCGTGTGGTGCCGGGTGCTGCCCAGCCGCCCTCGGCCCCACTCCCCATCCTGCTCCCCAGCCACAGGCAATGGGGCAGCCCACAAGCCCAGGCTGCTGCAAACATGCTCCCAGCAAAGAAAGTCCTGCCAGGATGGAGCTGCTCCAGCCCAGTTGCAGCCGTGATCTTCTGTCAGTGAGATGAGAAAGCCGTTCACAACAATGTTTGAGCGAGGTGGGCAATGACATCCTTTTTCTTTTTGAAACAAAGGCTTTTCTGAGTAGACCCTAGTTTGGGCTTATCCTTGCTGGTGCAGCCACAGCCTTGCAGAAATGCCAAAGCTGGCTTTAAGGGCTGCAGCTCAGGCAGGAAAGAACTTCGTGTTTGGCTCTAACACCTATTCAAAAAACAACAAGACTGCCCCGAGCCTTTTCCTGCTATCTCATCTTGGTTTAATCATCTTGGTCACACAGTTCAGGTATCTTTACAAGGAGTTGAAAGAGGGGAAATTCAGGAATTTAATTTAATTTCCTAGATATTGGGAAGGAATTCTTTCCTGTGAGGGTGGTGAGGCACTGGAACAGGTTGCGAGTGAGACTGTGGCTGCCCCATTCCTGGCAGTGTCCAAAGCCAGGTTGGATGGGGCTTGGAGCAACCTGGTCGAGTGGAAGGTGTCCCTGCCCACAGCAGATGGGTTTGCGACTAGATGATCTTTAGGGTTGCTTCCAACCCCTTCCCATTCTATGATTTGAGTCAGCTCAGAGCCAGCTTTTCTCCTTCCAAAATCCAGAGCTCGGTGTGCAGGACAGCACCATCTCCCCCAGGAAGCCACACACTGGATTTCAGTTCGGCGAGACACCCACGAAACAGAACATAAAACCTGTCCTGCCATAAGCCTCAACTTTTATGTTGCCTCAGCTAGTCCTGCCATGCTTAGGCTGGCTTCCTCAACTGGATGTCCCTCCATGTGAGAGATTCCCACTGCACCTATTCCCCTGCAAAGCAACAGTCACCAATCCTCACACACCACCCCAGGCTGCTCTATCGCTGTACAACCCATGGAGAGAGGTGAAGGAGGGGGGGGTCAAAACTCTTGAGCTCAGGAAGAGATAACACAGACTGCTAGAGATAAGAAGGAAGGAGGGAAATAATGTTATGTGGAGTTAGCTTTGAGGTCATGGAGAGCAGAAGGAAAGGGCTGCAGGAAGCAAAGGACTAAGAGAGTAAGAAAAGTGATCTAAAAACACAAAATAATGCAGAGTCTACTGCTGTACACAGTGCTGGTAATGTTCTGGGAACCAGGAGCTGCCTCAAGTGTCTTAGGCAGTGGAGAACAAAGCAAAGCTGCCAATAGTACCTGACCTCCTGGAAAATGCGTCTGAGCTGCTACTCAAGCTTGAGAAACGCGAGTGAGACCTCCCAGTCACACCAGGGCAGAGAGTTTGCTTGAGTTTTAACACACCCAGTGGCATCTCACCAGTTTTCACTCGTGGTAAGCACACTCAAGATACACTGAGCCTATTAATTATTTAATGACTCACTAACTGAGAGGAAAAAAAAAAAGGATACTTTTCCATACTTTTCTTACATTGGTTTCCATTTAAGTAGACTATAATACTTAATGGTAACAAAAAAAATAGTGTCAGAAACACATTTTTCTGGGTTGAACAAAATTTCATCTTGGAAATTGCTACTGAACATTTGGCAAACAGCAAGTGAAGAATGTGGCTTGGATTGTACATTGCACTTCCCAGAGATGCAATAAAAGTGATTCATTCTTAAGATAAAATGGGGTCACCTGTAAAGTAAAAAGCCCAGTTCACTCTAAGCAGAGGTTAAGTTTATATTCATAAAAGTAATGGGTAAGCTGTGATATTCTGCAGTCTTCTAATATGAGAATAAACAAGAATAGTGTATGATTCTCACTGCTGGAGCTCAATAGAAAGATTATTGACACTGCTTGGTCACAGTGAAAGCAGTGTATTGAGTCACTGCAAGTTGCTCTGTGCAGGTCTGGCTATAGACTCGGGATGGAGACGCAACTGACAGAAACAGCTGGAGCACAAAAGAAGGCAAGGATTGCCTTCCCAAATGCTTCCCCTATGACATTTTATGCAGAGGTGGCTGCTAGCAGCTTGCTGTACACATTCCTAGATGGCACATTTGCCACGAACTCGAGGAGTTCCCAGTTCCTCTCTGAGCAGGATGATTCAGGACCTTCATGGGAGAGATTCTCCAGTTAGCAGCAGAAATCTGGGAGTCTCTCACTACACTACAGACGTGTGAGCCAGAATCCCACGCTGCTGTTTTTGAGTCTCACATTAAAGAATGCTCATGTTTGCACCAAACCATTCTGACAGATGCAAATGCCCTTAAAACATCAAAGGACCTGGAAACACACTTGAAAGCTTGGCCTTGCCCAGCCTGCACAGCAGAACCATTGGTGAGCACACTGTTGTCATGTTACCTGTACCCATCCCGAGCACAGTTAAGGTACAGGCAGATAAGTATGAACAAAATTCAGCAAATTGAACTGGGAGAAACTGTCCTGCCCTGCAGAGAGGGCCTCCAAAGTTATCCTGTCTGATGCAAACATGTAATATAACCTCTTTCACAGCCTGATCAAGTTCCACCTTAAAAATTGTCAGATTTCTGGTAGCTGTCAGAACCCCACAGAAGACAAAGCTGGAACGTTTTAGCATTGTGGGATGACTGACAAGCTAAATACCAATATATACGCAACCATAAATATACTGGCAAAATTCTGCTTTTGTATCAATAGGTAAAGCACATCCTATGTAACTAAAGAAAAAGCTAAAATACCCATAAAACTGCACTTGTATATCATACCACGGTAGTGACAGCACAGTGTCATCCGCCTTAACAACAGCAGAAAACTGTGTCATGCTTTGGCTTCAATATTGTACCATCAACTGGAGAGAACAATAAAAAATTGTAGGATTCAGAATCCCATGAGATAGCAACCACAACAACAAAATGACACATTTATCCTCATGTGATGCCCTCAGAATGCATGTTTTCAGCCTTAGCTCCCCATAGCAGTTTTAATTACCTTATGACTCCAGCAATGAGATTTTTTTGAGAAAGTTATGAGATTTGTACCATAAGCAAAAATGCTTGGCAATACTGTAACAGTGATGGAGCTTTGTACTGAAAACTGCAGCTACAGAAAGAAAAAAAAAAAATCCACCCAGAAGGGATGTAGGGGATGTATGTGGGAACAACAGGTTTTGGTACAACCCTCCCCTAACCCAGCTTCTCAGGTAACAAACCATTTTTTCTTGGAAATTTAATTGGTGTCCTTAGATCGAAGAAGCTACAACAAGACAAGTTTGTTATTGGAAGTAAAAAGTATTAGATATAAATAAATGTTATAAGAAATGTAAATGTGGGAAAGCACCAGCGGGGACCCCTTCCCTCTCCCTTGTGGAAAAAGAGCTTCACACACCCAAAGCCACAAGAATTGTGTGGGTGCTGAATAGGAAGGTACTAATGCAAACTCACAGAAAACTTGTTGTTACTCACAGCCTAAGGCTTGTATGGCCAACTGGCACAGGTTTATTGTGCACATCACAACATTTTCTGTTTCTCATACAGTCTCACTTCCTAGTACCATGTGGTTATGTGAGAATTTTGGCTTACAATTAAGAAAAAATGGATGTATGGCCTTTAATGGGTGTGGAAAAGGCCTGAAAAACTAAGTATGACTCAAAAATTAGATCTCGTTGTTTGGGTTTATCTTTATTTTTTAAACCTAAACCTCAATTTAGAACTAAGGAGAGGAAGGTCCTTCCCCCTCTGCCTGATCGCTGTTTTTCAAAGCTTGGGACTGATGACAGTGCAGAATATTTAGGCCTGATGCAGTGAGTTATATGAGCTGCCAGAAACAAAAAAAAGGGCAGTGAAATACACAGTGATATAACTGGGTTAACAAAAATGAATAATCAAATTTGACAAGCTCAATTTGGGTATTGGCAGATATCCTGCCAAGTTCCTTTGTTTATATTCCATTCCTTAAAAAAAAAAAAAAACCAAAAAAAAAAAACCCAAAAAAAGAGTTTCTTCAATTCCTTCTGCTGCTGACTGTACAAACTATCCAACACCACCTGGAATCGGATCCTAATAAATTTCAATTAAGACCTGACGTCGAATCCTGAAAATCCAGAATACCTGAAATCCAGAACAGACCAATTTACTACGCATTCAGGTTGCTGCCAACATCTCCCTCATACCAGTGCACACGTGACCATGTATGAGCCATCCCAGGGAGTTGTCGAGTCAAAAAAAAACCAACCCAGGAGCACAGTGATGTGAGCAGCCATAAAGGTGTGACATAGGAGAAACGATAAGTAAAAGTAAATCTGACAGCTCACTGCAGTAGTTGTATATAGAATCAGAGAATAGTTTGGGTTGGAAGAGTCTTTAAAGACCATCTCATTCCCACCCCACGCCATGGGCAGGGACACCTCCCACTGTCCCAGGTTGCTCAGAGCCCCATCCAACCTGGCCTTGGACACTGCCAGGGATGGGGCAGCCACAGCTTCTCTGGGCAACCTGTGCCAGGGCCTCACCACCCTCACAGGGAACAATTTCTTCCCAATATCCAATCTAAACCTACTGTCATTCAGTTTGACGCCATTCCCCCTTGTCCTGTCACTCCAGGCCCTTGTCAAGAGTCTCTCTCCATCTTTCCTGTTGGCTCCATTCAGGCACTGCAAGGCCACAATGAGGTCACCCCAAAGCCTTCTCTTCTCCAGGCTGAACAATCCCAATTCTCTCAGCCTTTCCTCCCAGCAGAGCTGCTCCATCCCTCAGAGCATCTTGGTGGCCTCCTCTGGACTCACTCCAGCAGGTCCATGTCCTCCCTTTGCTGGAACCCCAGAGCAGCTGTACGAGCTGCAGGAGTGGACAAGAACACAGGGCTGGGCAGCGAAGCGGGAACAGGAAAGCAGAAACCTGGACTTAGCCCTGCGTTGTGGTGAAACCACACCCAGGACCCACGGGCCAGTCCCTGACGCTCTGGCGTAGGCGTCTCTCGGTGTGTGACTGCCAAGCACTCCACACACCGAGCCAGGTGCTCCCTCGGCAGCCCACACACACCAGCAGCAGAGCAGGGAGGTTTCACACCCTCAGTCCTGGCCCTCTGCTAGGAACACATCTGCTGCCCTCCCAGGTGAGAGGCGGGCACCAGGGAAAGCAGGATATTCTAATAGGATTTACAACCATTTCCAAATGAGCCATTGTTTTTATGGCGTAATGTTTCCTTTACACGTTATTGCCACTGACTCTGCCGTGCTGGTGAACCCACAGCCAGCCTTCTCCCTGTAGGAAAGGACTGGCTCTGAGGGGATGTTGCATGGAAGAGAGATGAATTAGGAGACTGCCCCTGTGAGCAACTCTGAAACAAGTAACAACATGTAGGAGATCCTAGAAAAAGCCCTGGAAATCTCCTCAAACCCTCTGCAAAGTCTAGGCTAGAAACACTCCAAAGGGAAGGGGAGGGGAAGACATTCTTGGGACCTTGTCTTTCAGCTCAAGCTGTGAAAAGTTGTCTAAATCAGGGGTTTAAATGCTGTAACTGCTATACATCAATCTTAGGAAATGCTTTTTATAACCAGCTCTACCAATTACTACTACCTTATTTCAAAGTTTTTAATAGTAATTACAGGCCATAGATGTTGTAGTTAAGATTTAGCACTAGTTTTTTATACTGTCATTAACATAGCATATTATAAAAATTAAGGAAAAAAAAAGTAGAGCCCTACAGGTACAATCTTTAAAAAATTAAGAAACAACACACACAGATGAACAATACTGATATTCTCTATTTCAGTATCATAAGGAACAATTAGAAATATTTTAATCCTTCCTCCCTCTGATTTCATTTTTCTGCATTTGAATGAGGGGGCAGAGTCTGCTTCCCACCACTACCCTTCTAGATTTCCTAAAATGGTACTCCTTGATGGCTGCATGGCTCTTCAGATATTAGCTGAGCAATCAGGATCCTGAGATTGCCCTTTGGGAGTCTTTGAAGACATCGACTCTGACTCTTCTGGACTGGCCTACGACTTCCTTTTCCTCAGCCCTGTGGCATGTAAAACCACCTCTCTCTCTCCCCTCCCAGGTCCCACCTCATCAGATGGCAATGCTAAGGAGTAAAAATAAGGTCTGTGTGCCTCAAATTCACACCAAGCTCCTGACTTCAGTGTGCTGGTGACAAATTAGAGGATGTGGCAACTTAACAGTGGCCGTGAGTAACAGTGGAAAATTGACCCGATAAAATTTCCTTCACCTCTTTTATGACACGGTCACAAAACGACAACTCTGGCTGAGGAATGCAAAGTCCTCGCGTCCCCCAGCCTACGCAGGCGTGCACAGTATATTCTAATTGGACTGGTGCATACCTTCCCATCCACGAGAGACTTCCCCTGGGAAGCCATAGGCACCAGGCAAATGAAACCGGAGACTCGGCTCCTTCACCTTCCCATTACCTGCAACACGCTTTGATCAGCAGGGCATAAATAAACACATAAATGTCCCATCTCTGCCAGGGTCAACGAGATGCAGCAGAGTTCCTCCAGTGCAGCCTCCTAGGCAGCTCTCAGCTGTTCCTTCTGACACTGCCCAAACTCACCTAAACGAGTTCATTGGACTTGGCACAGGGCAAAATGCTTTGCTGTGCTTAACAAAAAATCACTGGATTTCACAGCACAGAGTACGATGTGGTGTGACCACTGTAGTTTGGGAAAGCTAAGAGCAACAGAGAGCCTGAAAGGGGAAGGGTTGGGATTGTCAGTGGACCATGCCCAAGAAGGAGGGAAAAGCCAGAGCTCTCCTTCTTGGAGTCCTGTATGGAAAATTTGGTTTTACCTCTGCCAGACTGATGCACCTGAAGAACCCAGCTTTTAGCACAAATGTTTGCTGCCTGTTACTGAAGCCAGCACCTCACCTCCTCCATGTGTGCGTGCCAGAGAAGGTGCAACTACAGCTATCCCCACAGCAGGACACACAGCATTGCTGCTTTTGATGCAAACACTGGGAATACCCCAGCATTCCAAATTTTTGGCTATTCCTGCACTTGTCCTTCAGTGGAAGGTGACAAAGATGTACCCCTGCTGTTTTAAGTCTTGCCTCTCCTCATGGCTACGCTTTATGAGCAGTTAAACACGGGTGCAGTCACTAGAAATTTCAAGCCACTGGGGCCCACAAAGGATTGCTGTTATCACCAGTAACATAATCCAAGCTGGAAGGGGAACACATGTTAGAATACCAGGAGCTCTCCTTCTTTCAGTGCCCCGCCGCAGTCATTCATTAAAAAAAGGATCTACAGAAGACTTAGATTTTAACTGGGTTGGGGGGTTTTTTTTAAGGCAACCAAGAATGGTGCCCTCATGCAGCAGAATTTCCAGCTCCTAATTCTAGCTGTTTGCAGCAGTTTCTGCCTGTCTGAGGGCAGAATCTTTGCAGCTGGGGCAGTAGTAACCCCTCCTACCTCATAGCCACACTCAGGATTAGGCAGGGAGTGGCTCCTCCGTGTACTGAATATGCAAAGCCCTGTTATAAACCCTGTATCTGATTGCAACCATAAGCAAAGTCTCATTTAAGTAATCCCTTCCCCAACAAAAATATATTGATTGCTCATTCTGTTCTTTCCTTCCGTGTCTTTTTGCCTCCAAGTTCTTCAAAATAACAAAACACATTACTAAGATGTTTTCCTTTTGTGCAGTAGTTTACTACAATTAGTAAGAGATTTTTCACACAATATAGTGTACATAATTAGCTGTTTTGGCTCATTCTGGTATCACAATTGTACTGCAGGGATCTCACTGCCCAGTCAGTGAAAGCCCCACTCCCATAACCTCCCACACTGCAGATATTCACAGTTGTCTATTTCTCACTGTGCCCACATTCAGGGGAGACCCTTCCTCCAATTCCATCAATTTTATGAACTTGGGACATACAGCATTGGGTATTTCTTGCTCCCACTAAACATAAAACTGTATTTCTCTACCAAACCATAGTTTAAAACCAAGCTGGTGTTTCTGCACATGCTTTCCTTGACACTTCTGTATTTGTCTCCCACATCAGTTAATACCTGTTTTTTCCCCTTTAAGTGCACTTTGTTCACTCTTTTTAGCAGTCACAACAAAACTTTTTACAATGCCACCTTTTACATAAAGCTTTCAAAGGCAACGTTCTAGTAAAACACAATTATAATACATTTCAGGGCAGATTTGCTTCCATACTGCCTCGCTGAACGTGAGATTTCTGATCACACCAGTTTTCATTGCACACACAATGAAGCACATCTCACCTTTTCTTGTTCTGGTCTCTTCTAAAGTCATTTTGCTATGACTCTCAGAGTCAGAATCAATCCATCTTTCCCCTTTTACACTCAGATGCCTATTTTCATGTCTTTGATATCACTGTTATCACACACTCAGCAGCTGGATAGATAAAAATGACACTGGTATGGAACAAAGAAAAAATGTCTGTGGTGTATCTGATAACACTCACTGGGCAACTCAGCTGTCATGATTTTTCTATACACACAGACACAATTTTTAGCTGCTTTTCATGGCCCTGACCCTCCCTTGTGACAAGGAACACACTACAGTGACATAACTTGCATGCCTGGCCTTCTTCTTCCAGGATAAAGCACGTCATTGCTCCAGCACCCCTCCAAATTGCTCATCTTCCTCTCTCTGCCCCTCTCTAAAATGAAACAGCTCAGTTTACTTATTGTGCAGGGACAGGCAGACAAGGTGAACTGGAGGAGTGGTGTCAGAGGACAACTGCCTTCCCAGATGGCACCAAAACAAGCATTGTCCACCCTGTGCCTACAGGAACACCCTACAGCTTCCCTTTTAGCCTTCCCTACGCACCCTGACAGAATATTCCCTCTTCCCAGCTGTGCCCAGGGATGAGAAGAGAGTGACAGTGCAGTCATGTATTTCCCATACACAGCACCAGCTGTTATTAAGAAATTACTGGGTGACTTGAGGGGTAAACCCATCTCCCTCAATCACTTGCACATTGAAGAAAACATGCCACAACCCATAATTTGCTGTGAAAATGGAGGGATAGTCCCACTTCCCTTTGTCTGCCTCCCCACAGCATCCTCTCTCTGCCCCAGGGTTTGTCACAGCATAGAGCTGTGACAGGGTTGTGTGTTGTACTGCAGCCTTGCCAGTGCTATCCCCACTGCTCATCCTGAGATTCTGCTTGCCTGTACCTTTGACATGCCCTTCCAGGAGAAAACACCTTGCCTAGGAGTTGGACTTCGATGACATTTGTGGGTGCCTTCCAGCTCAGGATATTCTACAGTCTTGTGGGCAGGGGTAGAGAAAGGAGAGACAAGTGCATCATTCTCAAACCACTCATAATATCTATCAGCTAGATTGCACCCAGACTCAAGCCTGAAATATCTTCATGTGCAAAGCAAGTCACAGAAAAAGAGAACAAACAACAAGAAGAGTTACTTGAGCCACGAGCCGTCCCAACAATCAGGACTGAATCCTCATTGTTCTAAATACTGTGCACTGAGACTGTTCCTGTCCTGAAGAGCTGGCAGCATACTCAGAACATCCCTTCCCCTGTAAATCCAGCAACAGAATGGAAACAGAGACACACTGCACCTTCTCAACTTCACTAGCAGTCTGGCAGCCCTCACCTGTAAAACCAGACAGCGATCTTGGAGTACCTCAGAAAGGAGAGCGACTCAAATGTTGCAGCTGGATTACATTTCATAGGTCCAGAGTTACCCTTGAATGCCTGCACTACGGAATACCTACAGCAAAACTTCTGCATCTAAACTCAGGCTTAATCCAAGGATTTTGCCTGGAGCCCAGACCCGCTAAAGACACAGCTACAGCATCAGAGCTTTGCTAGGCACTGTTATGGCATCTTTTATTTTCCTGTGAAAGCTATACTCTTCCCATGTACTCTTTCCAAGTTTCCGTGAGCCCCTCATCACAGGACAGCAATCTGTAGTGAGGATTTAAGGGCCCAGGTAAGATTGAAGCTATTCAACAATCTCTGTAGGCATTTTTGATCATTACTCCTGTAAATGTGAGTGTAAAGCACACACACCATACAGCACGCACATCCTGATTTTTTGCAGCTGCCCAGCAAGATCATGGGCAAAGCATCTTCTTCTTCTTCTACTCCTCCCACCAGTGGCCTTTGTGTTAGCTTAACACTGCTCCTCTGTGCACCTATTTCTATTATTAAGTGAATATGCAAGTGTAGCCATGGCAGCCACTTTGTAGCAGATATGAGCAGGGACCATGTCCAACTAGTTACAGGTCTGCTTGTAACCCAGTCTCCTGTCCCCTGATTATCCCTGGGCTTCTGCAACCTGAACAAATCATGCCCTAACACGACCAGGATCCTAATCCCATCCCCTCCCCTCCAGAGGGGTGTATTTCCGATTCATAAACTCTACTGCTGGATTTGTTGATGAAGCAGGAGCCATCCCTTCCCTCGCCTCCTCCAGTCACACCCTGTGCAAGGCTGGGTCTGCTCACCAGTGCACAGCCCTGCTCTGCCCTTGGAGGGCATCACCCAGCTCGTGAATCCCACTGGGCACCACCCCAGCCTGGCCCAGGTAAAGATTTGGGGATTTCTGTGTATGATCAGCAGCAGGAACCCCAGTGTTAAATGCAATCGGAGCACCAGCGAGGCCACGGGCAGTGGACCTCACACACCGAGCCCCTGCCTGCAGCTAGGTGTTCAATTCGAGATCACAAATAAATGGTTTGGTGTCTGAACGTCACACACTTCTACATGGCATTGCAAATAGGTTATGTTCTCAGGAACAGAATTTATGGCCAGCTCTGCTTCAATGTTGTATTCTCCCAGCACCGGGTTCCTGTGCTTCCTCCCACCTCAGTTCCCTTAATGTGTGCTATCCAATTACAGTTTCTTCAGCCACTCCTAGCATCAGAACACCCTCTATTTTGTATACATTTACATATGTGTGTCTGTTTATCTATGTACATTTGTACACATGTCATGGTAATCACCTTCCCTCTTCTAAATTTCTCCCACTATCAAAACCAATAGCCCTCCCCCCAACCTTGCACTGAACTTGTACTAAAGTCATGGGAATTTCTTCTTTGACTTCATCTTGCTTTTAATCCAACCCCCAGAACATGAGGTCAAAACAAGTCCCCACCACAGGCTTGGTGCCTCATCCCCTGCAGTGTTCTGCATGTGACTTGAAGGAATGGTGTTTAAAATAAAAATGGGTAATGAATTTTGTCTCAGCAAACCAATTCTCCTCGAAGGGCAAGAAAGCTGGAGTCACTTGTTAATGGAAGAGACAAGATTAATAAAGCTTTCCTAAAAGGGCACCCCACCTTGCTCAGCACTGAGCACCACTGAGAACTCACATCTAGAATGCATGAATGCATTCACTTGGAACCTTTCTGCACCACTGAACCCTTCATAGGTATCAGTGTGTCACAGCCAAGGCTCAGACCTCCTTCTTCTTACGTTAAATGCTCTTTCCCACACAACAAATTTCAACACACGCTTCTTGACCAAAGACATAAAAGCAGCTGACCTAAACCCAGACCTGGCTAAACCCAGTTCTCTCAAGCCACATAACTGAGTTAACCTGCACCACTGAGTAAATCAGGGTAGCTGCTGTCACGCCTGCTGCAGAGGCAAGGTGAAAAGATATATCACCTTCCATGAAGATTTAAGGTAAAGTATGCTCGTGACAATTCTTAGTTTCACCAACTCTTCAGCTTGCCAAAAGGAGTTCCATCCTCTGCCCTTTCTCTTCTGGTGGCACAGGTGTATGTGTGGTCTCACAACCAACCGCAGCAGGGAACCAGCAGGGATGACAGCAGGCAGGTATGATGGCTTCTTTCATCAGCAGTGTCAGCTGAGAGGATTTGTGCAACCACAGCCTATTTATCCAAGCACCGAAATGTAGGCACTAAATGTGTGATTCCCTCTGGCATCTAATCCTGCTGTTGGAAGAGGTGGTCCCTCACCACATTTCTCATGCCCAGTGTCATTCATGCTACACTTCTTCAGCAATCTCTCTGGCCACAAGGCAAGCTTCTGTATTATTTTGTTTAGGGAAGGGGGTTAATATTCAGTTGGAGCAATGACTGGACTGATCTGAGGCTGCTTGATCACTAGAGCTGATCCTAGGAAAGCAGCAGGAGCTTGCAGTCAGGACTGGATGAGAACTGGATCATTCCTTCAGCAGCAGCCTGTTGTTCTGCTGGACTGCTCATCAAGGGAAGCCCAATTCCAAGCGATGCAAGTTATTCAATCACACTTCCTGGGAAGCCCTGCCTGCACATCAACACCAGGCCAGGCACCCTCCACCACTGCTCTAAACCACACTGATCACCCCGACTCCAGCTCCACGACTGTCTCCTCCCGGAAGGAAGAGCTCAGCATGGCTGACAGCCTTAGGCCTGCAGTACAACGGGCCATCTTTCAGCTGGAACGTGTCATCCTGGCAGCAACAGGCTCCAGCATCTGGCATGAAAACTCGTAGCAAGACTTTGTGGTTAGGAGCCAGGCCGGACAGATGGAGATAAGAAATTAGCGAGGGTAATCAGCAATTGGAATAATTTACCTGGGGAACCAGCGCAGCCTATTACTTGATATCTTGAAATCAAGACTGGGTACTTTTCTAGTAGAATTTTGAATTCAATGCAGTGATAACCAGCTGGGAATGCAAATACCTGCCAGGGGTCAGGTGAAGGTATCTGTCCCCAGTTGGCTGATACTCTGAAGTATCAACTGTGTGATTACCTCAGGAAAAGAGGGAAATAACCTCTCTGCAGAGGCCAAGTGACAAAACAATACAGCACAACTGTACTGAAGTCACTTCTGTGTACTTCATTAAAAGATTCAACAGGAGCTCAGTGAAGAACTGCAAAGCGGAAAGGAATTGCAAAACTTCCCAGGCATGACTACTGAAATAAACTAGCTGTGGATAATTTAGCCAAACAGTAACTAAGCAAACAACATCAACTGGAAAGATACCAGATGACAGAAAGCACAGTAAACTCTTAGAATCAAACATCCTTGGAAAAAATGTGATTCCAATTAAGAATTTTAAATCCCTTGCGGGCTGTTTCTTAAATTTTGCCTGGGATAACTATGGAGAGTGAATGTAACATGAATACAAACTAATTAAATGAAACAGCCCACTTTAAACAAGACTCCAAAGTAGATTACATTAAAAAGAAAAAGAAAGAAACATCAAAAACTATAGGATAATTTGGCTCTTTCCTGCTAGAAAGCACATGAAATAAGTGAACCATAAGAAAGGATAAGATTCAACAGAACAAGCACAAGAACATCCATCTAAAGTTAGCGGGATGAAATGAAAAAAAAAAAAAAAAAAGCCTGTGGAATAGACTCTCACCATCAAAATCTAGAGGAACTATTTGTGTCCCACTATTTCAGAGAGCAGGAGCATCAACCTCAAGCCCAGTCGTCTGCTGTCATCAGCGACTGGACCATATAACCCCACAGAGATTTACCCAGACCACAAGGCTGCTGTACAGGCGGGACAGGGCAAATGCACCCTCAACCACCAGCTGGCAAAATGAGGTTCTACACAGCAGCCAGCGGAGCTGTTCCTAACATCACCAAAATCTAAGGAGAACTCAGATTTGTTACAACTTCAAGTCTGATTTATGGATGCCTCCTCCTCGCCCAATTCTGGTGCAGTTCTGAAATCTGGGTCACCCATACATTATTCCTCCAAACCAAGCCACCTCCCTCCGGTACAACCCTTTAAAAGGACGCTGCCCTTATCCAAGCCATCTCCCAAGTAATTTAGGTTATGAGAAACTCCAAAACACCAAGGAATCAGGTCACAAAACTTCCAACAACACATTACAGATGTGGCTTGGTCCGGGAGGTACAGGCACCAAGCTCCAAGAGAAGCCAACATGGGCATCCACATCCAACAACTCCCTGGCAAAGTCTGCAGCAAGTCAAAACTGATGAGCCGAGCTCAGATCTCTGACCCCGTAATTCCTACCAGGTTTGACGTAGTCTTAGCCAGTATCTGGGAATAAACGAAGCATCAGGCAAGGACAAACGTGGGTGCAGGGAGGACGATGGGTCAGATGAAAGCCGTGGGAGCTCGGAATCCCCCCCTGGCAGGTTGGCTGGGGCGCCGGGGTTGCCATCGGAGCTGCTGCGGTGGCCGGGGCTGTGGGAAGGAGTCAGGAAGCGAGCAGCAGGCAGGGATCTAGCCTTTCGTTCCTCTGCCTTCCCTCCGTGACAGGCCATAAAAGTCACGAGGCAAGGAGGAAAACAAGGAGGTGTCCAGAGTTCAAGCGCAGCACCCCCGCGACGCCCGGGCCGCAGCTCCCGGCGGGAGCCGAAAACCCGGCGAACACCGTGGGATCTCGCTCCTGCGTGGGAGGCACCATTGCTGCGGGAAGAGGCTCCTGCT